>CM056059.1:54791969-55194469 GCA_029574335.1 Rana kukunoris | reverse complement strand
GCAACTTCAAAGCAAAAACGAACAATAAGGACATGAAACCAGTACTGCAGTAAGGTAAAGGAAGCTATTTAGCTTAAAAAACTTTTTCCTTTAGTGATCCTTTAACTGCTTGCCGACCGCCCACCGTAATTTTACAGCGGCAGGTCTGCTCAGCTGCGCAAAATCACGTAACATTACGTTATTTTGCATTTCAGCCACTAGGGGCGCGCGCGCCCCCTGCTCGCCCCTGGTGTCGACGCACGTGCCCGGTGGGCGCGATCACAGCCGGGCACCCACGATCGCTCGTTACAGGTCCTTTCAGGGGAGAAATTACTGATCGCATGTTCATACAATGTATGAACAGCGATTTATCATTTCCCCTAGTCAGTACCACCCCCCCTTCAGTTATAACAGACCTAGGGAACATAATTAACCCCTTCCTGGCCCCCTAGTGTTAACCCCTTCCCTGCCTGTGACATTTTTACAGTAATCAAAGCATTTTTATAGCAGTGATCGCTATAAAAATGCCAATGGTACCAAAAATGTGTCAAAAGTGTCCGAAGTGTCTGCCATAAGGTTGCAGTACCGATAAAAATCGCAGATCGCCGCCATTACTAGTAAAAAATAATATTAATTAAAATGCTATAAAACTATCCCTTATTTTGTAGATGCTATAAATTTGCGCAAACCAATCAAACGCTTATTGCAATTTTTTTTTACGAAAAATATGTAGAAAAATACGTATCGGCCTAAACTGAGGAAAAATTACGTTTTTTTATATATTTTTGGGGGATATTTATTAGAGCAAAACGTAAAAAATATTCTTTTTTTTTCACAATTGTCGCTTTATTTTTGTTTATAGCGCAAAAAATAAAAACCGCAGGGGTGATCGAATACCACCAAAAGAAATCTCTATTTGTGAGGAAAAAAGGACGCCAATCTTGTTTGGGAGCCACGTTGCACAACTGTGCAATTGTCAGTTAAAGTGGCGCAGTCCCGAACTGCAAAAAGTGGCCTGATAATTGACTAGCAAAATGGTCCGGGGCTGAAGTGGTTAATCCATGCCAAGAATGCAGTGTCCTTGTTACTTTCTATGAGCAGAACTGGAAGCGCAAACAATGTTATCTTCCTTCTATAAACTACTAAAACCCTCAACCTTAATCTCTATCTCAAAAAAAGATTTCCTTTTAGTCAGAAGAGGGTGGCAAGATGTTTGGCTGTCCTAGCACAACAGAACCCGCGTAGCTGACTTGAGGATGCAGCACCCCTGTGGAAAGACTTGTTTCCATTTTTCAGAGCTTTTTTCCTCAGAAAATAGGTGCAGGAACTTAACCACGACCCCGTTCAGATTTCACAAACAGTAGAAGGGTCTTAAAGGGGCATTAAATACCAGGATTGCATCACATACAGAATGAAGAGTTCAGGTGGTTACACACAGAGTGCAGAGCTGTCACTTGTAAACACAGAAACCAGACCAGTGATTGTGGTGAGTGGGCACCAAAGGGTCTGATACAACATAGAAATAGTGCAGCGCAAACAATACAATATAATGTCTTTAATGGTGCTTCTCAGGCACCATATATCAAAGTTCTGTGTAAATATAAACAAAAAATAAAAAGTGATATATTGCACCAATAAAATGATATATTACACCAATAAATAAGTGCATAGAATATCTAAACGAATGTCCATATAGTAATCTGTGCAGAAGATCCAATTTTCCAATTGGTCTAATTAAAGTCCACCAGGGTGCAAACGTGATGAGAATTGATCCAATAATTAAATTGATCTAATTAAAATCCACCAGAGTGCAAACGTGATGAGAAGATATACGGTGATCCCACCACCAAATGGGTATTCTACTATTACCTCCAAGAAAGACCACTGTTTTACCAGATGGTCATACTGCGCATAAGTATCCAACAGGAAGCCCAGGAAAAAGATGTTATGTAGAATCCTCACATGTCAGGCATGATAATGGCAAAGCAAAAAGAGAAAAAAACAAACATCTAAGAGCTTCCATAAAAAACAGGGATTTATTGCAGCATATAGCATACAGCTTACTCACATTTGGTGAGGAAATAAAAAGCATCAACGAAAACCATAAGGACCGGACGGAGAGGTTACTTCAGGAAGAGGTTCAGATCATGAACGAGCGACTGTACGAGTGATTCCTGTCCCCGCGGGATTTTAATTAGATCAATTTAATTATTGGATCAATTCTCATCACGTTTGCACCCTGGTGGACTTTAATTAGACCAATTGGAAAATTGGATCTTCTGCACAGATTACTATATGGACATTCGTTTAGATATTCTATGCACTTATTTATTGGTGTAATATATCATTTTATTGGTGCAATATATCACTTTTTATTTTTTGTTTATATTTACACAGAACTTTGATATATGGTGCCTGAGAAGCACCATTAAAGACATTATATTGTATTGTTTGCGCTGCACTATTTCTATGTTGTATCTATTTGTGGGAATTTTGTGAAAGTTTTCTTTGTGTTCAGCTAGCATTCACAGAAAATTTAACCTTGGAGTTATTTTCACTAATACTTTTTTATATATATATATATATTCTTTTGTAATTTTCCTCATCATTTTGCGCTGATTGCACCCTTTTCCTATTCCTGTAACCAAAGGGTCTGAGCCAGAGGAGGTGGAACTGAGTTCCCCCAATTTCTATATAGAGAATAGTACCCTAGTTATAGAAAACTGTTGGCGTGGCCTGGCACCGGAGCGAGGTGGCAGCATAGTGGGAGAGCTCTGCTGTCCAGACCCTCAGACTTGCTAATAGTTAGCTGAAACCCTTGGTTCTGAGCTGCCACGATGGCAGGTAGGAACCAGACAACAGCACGCTCGCAGATGGACCCCTCCACACAGCTCAGCAAGACCATCCCGGCGATGTTTTGCACGATCCCGTCAGACACGCAGGCCGCATTTCATGCTGCAGACTTGAGTATGGAGCTACCCCCGTCCGCCTCCTCTACTTCCCCGGGACCTCCACAAGGTACGGCTCCCTCACACACACCGCGTCCTTTATGCATGGCTGACTTACAACAGGTGGCCCTGGACATTAAGACTGCCATGTTTGCTGCGATCGCCGATTTGAAAGGGGAGATTAGATCGTTCGCAAACAGGGTGGAACACATGGAGTCGGCCACCATGACACACGGGGCAGCCATACAACAAGTGCAGAGGGCCTCTAACTCCCATTCTCACCACCTTATGGACATGCACAGACACCTGGAGGATTTAGATAACAGGGGTCGCAGGCGGAACCTACGTGTCCGGGGGATCCCGGAATCCGTGGAGGGACCCCACCGCCTACAACAAGCAGTATGGGCAATCTTTAACTCTCTCCTAGGCAGACCGCAGGATACCCCTGTAGAGATGGAGAGGTGTCACAGGGTGCTCCGACCCAAAGGCAGAGACACAGATCCACCCAGGGATGTAGTTTGCTGCCTGGTGAATTTTGTCCAGAAAGAAGACATTCTGAGATTGGCCCGCAATCAAGCTAACCTGGAATATGAAGGGGCTCGCATACAACTGTTTCAGGACTTGTCAGCTATAACTTTGCAGCATAGAAGAGACCTGCGCCTATTACTACAAGTGTTGCGGTACAGGCACATAGTTTATAAGTGGAAGTTTCCATTCTGCTTACAAGCTACAGCTGGAAAAAGAACGGCCTCACTTAGAACACCTGCTGACTTGCAACAGTTCTGTGACACACTGGGCATCCCCGTGACTAACATCCCCGACTGGTACAGCACGTTCTTTCAGCCTGAACTCTGGATTCCCACCCAGATGGATGACACCCCGAGGTCACAGAGAAGACGCAGACCTTCTAATGTTTCCCCGTCTAGGGCCCGAGGAGACATGGAGACTGAGGAGAGCCCCCGGGTGCCGCCGTCTTCAGTCCGGCGACGAACGGAGAACTAGGCACATTCTCCAGGCTGTGGTAAGCTGATTCCATCTTCGGACATGTACTCCCCCCCCCTACACTCACTCGGGTACTACTGGTCACCAACTTAAACACATGGCTACCCTATACCTGCTTCGTGCTGATCTGCCGCTATCTTTTGCACTTCCTCGCGGGTGGATACGGACATAAACAGCCGCCTGGGCTAGCAGGCGGGACTCTTCGGGAGAATGTGACAGACTCGCCCTGTGCTTTGGGGTAATGACTCACACATTGAATTTGTGTATTTAGGGACAGTTCTCCCCCCTTTGTTGTTTTTTTTTCTTTTTTTCTTTTTCTCTCTTTCTCCAGGTAACGGTACTCAGATGCGAGGAAGTGGACTATTACCTCCCATGCTTAGGACCCCTTTTCGCCTCAGGATGTTACTTTCTATATACATTGAACGCTAGCCCTCTGTAGAATGGGAATGTGATTGTTTTCTCTTCTAGCGGTACCGTTTACTCACCTTGAGGATCTTTTCTAGCCCTAAGGTGATCATTGCTCGCTTCCCTCACAAGTGCATAAGCTGTGGGGTATGTAAGTTGATGCCGTGTTTCACTGTTTGTTGGGTAATGTGAGTGTACTCTGGCCCCCTTCCACTTACCCTCCCCTCATCCCTTACTGTGCTTTCCTGCTGCTTCCCCCCCTTCCCTACCTAGCCCCCTCCCTTTTCCCCCCCTTCTATGGTGGCCATGTTATGACTGTGTCCATGGGGCTTGTAAATTTATGTTTAGTGGGGGTGGAGGTAACTGAAATGGAGATCAGTCTTTGGTTGCTACACTGTATTCCAAGTTTGTTTATGGTTTTCGGGAGGGGATGCCTGTTGTGGCCTTTGGGGCTTCACCTCTGGTGTGGCCCGGGGGGGCTCCAGCGTGTCCCTGGATTAATCTTCCCAATATTCGGGATGTGCTACTGGTCAGATCCTGACCCTGTCACAAGGGACTTGAGACTCATGGAGTCCTCCAGGGTCTGCTGGCTATGAGCATATTAACAGTGGCCCACTTTTGTGGTGTTGCCTCTTTACAACTTACTACAGACACCTGTACTAACCTAGGTTCCTCTCATTGTTATGTTATTCTGTTTATTTGCAATGCACTAAGATTTTGTGTTTAAAATGTTGTGTAAGAGCTCCAGACACTTGTAAGGCCCCCCCTCATGGGAGGCGCCTTTGGGTGGGTTTTAGCCTGAAGGATTCCTGTGCGAGGGTCGTTCTCCCAAGGGGCATGTCTGAATGCTATTTCAGATTTTATGTCTCCAGGTGGGTGGGGTTTTTCTTGGAATTTGGGAAAGTTGGGAAAATGTGAATCCAGTTATTAGTTCCCAGATGGGATTTGAGGGCTATGCCATCAGAGGGGGTGGGGCCGTGGGGAACCCATGGCTTTTTGATATGGGTGCACTCATGGACTGACCCCTCCTCCTTGTTGCTTACCGAAGGGTTTCTGCATTAAGGCACAGTTTTATTTTAGTCTGGGGGGTCTGGATGGTGTGATAGGTAGGAGAGTTCGGGTACAGGTTCACATCCCCACCTCAAGTGAGGCTGGGCCTCTCTTGTTCCCACCAGTATAGGATTGGGTTTTCTGGTTCTCGGATTACCCTTCACTTCCTATAGGTAGTTTAGCGGGATGTAGATTACCTCCGGTTTGGTCCTTGGGCCCCGTCTTAGGAGTCTTCTTTTCGGGTTTGGGCAGGCTTTCCAGTTTCCTCTTTTTGACACTGCTAAAGTTGGAGACAGGTCCCCTCTGTGTCCTTTGCTTGTAACGGGGGCTGTCCATCCTCTCTCTTTCTGACTTCTCCTCTCTTCTCATCCACCCCCCCTCTTTTTTTATTTTTATTTTACCTACCTCCTACCCTCTCCGTCTACAGTAGTAAACAATAGGCTAGACTCTCCTGTTAAGCGCTCATGGCTTCCATATTGCAGTCCACAGCTCCTCTGTCGCTCAAGGTGCTCTTGGTTAATGCCAAAGGCCTTAATATCCCTGAGAAATGCTCCAGTTTTCTCGCAGAAGCACATAGACAAAGAGCTCATGTCGTCTCTTTTCAAGAGACGTATTTCCTTGTCAATATATCTTTATTGAGGTGATAAAGAAATATACAATTCAACAAAATAAAATAAGTTAATTACAGACACAGAATAATTTCTTGGTTTACATAAGTGGTAAGTTCACAACAGGTGAGTCTGGTGGCTTCAATGGACATATTAATAGTACAGATAAGGTTATAACTAAGAGACCAATTTTCTGGAGTTTATTTAAAGATGCTTTGTTTCTTCCAACCAGACCAGATGGTTTTAGGGCTGTGGTTTAGGCAAGAGTCCTGATGCGTCAACGTAAGTGTTTCAACCAAAATCAACCTTATAACAATGCTAAGAACATGTATAATAACGAGGTTCATAGTCAGAGCCCAAGGCGGGGGGAGGAGGGTGGGGAGGAAAGCGGGGAGGGGAGAAAGGGGTGTCTGCAGGAGTGGTCCGGAATTGGCTGTCAATATCAAATATACGCTAAGCGGTAGACTGTTAAACAGGCTGGGCTACCATGGTAATAATACAATATCATTGATTTCATTGGGTATTGCATATTCATACCACGGTTTCCAGGTTCTTTCGAATCCAGTGTTTGCATACATGTCGATTGCCATCATTTTGGCGTGAGTCATAGCTAAGTTCATTCTGTTCGTTACTTCGTTAATTGATAGATTAGGGGTTTTCCATGCTTTTGTCAATGTTTGTTTCACAGCTGTAAAGAGCTGTGTTAATAGTTTAAATTGTTTATGTGAGACATTTTTGGGTTTGAGGTTTAATAATGCGCTTTTGGGGTCCAATGGGATCCCCTTACCCGATAGTTGACTGATTATTGTGAAAATTTCTGACCAGAATAACTGTGCTTTAGGGCACGACCACCAGATATGAAAGAATGTTCCTGGAGATGAGCAGCCCCTGAAACAATGTTCAGGGTAGTTTGGCACAAATTTCGCAATCCTAGTAGGAACTAGGTACCATCTAGTAAGAACTTTATAGTTAGTTTCACAAGCTAGTACATTTATTGAAGCAGATTTGGTGTTGGTCCATATTTGATTCCAGTCTTCTGGATCTAGTTCAATATCCAGGTCTAGTTCCCATTTGTTTACATAGGGGAGTTTCCCCCGTAATAGAGTTAGTCAACAACTGGGAGTATATTGATGAGATCAAACCTCTAGAGGGAGGGGTGCTTTTGCAGAGCTTTTCAAAGGCAGATAGTCGGGGAGGGCTGGGGATGGAGTCTGCATAAGGTTTGAAAAAGTTTTTAATTTGGAGGTATCTAAATATTTCAGATTGTGGTATGTTATAGATTTTGCATAAATCCGGAAAGGACCTAAATGTAGAGGAATCCAATAATTTATACAGGCATGTACAGTCCTTTTTCACCCATTCTTTAAAGGTGTTGGGGTAGATCCAAGCAGGGTAGAACGATGGATTTTTATAGAATGATAAGAGTGGAACATGGGAGGATAAAAGGGAGTTCTTTATCTTTAAATTGTCCCATAGGGAAAGAGAGTGCTTAAGAATGGGGTTATGGATATGTTTGCGTGATTTGGATGGGATCCACATAATGTTGGAAATCGGGATGGGGTCGCATTCCACCGCTTCAATCGAAACCCAGAGGGGAGGTTCCTTTGTTGTGTGGTACTTTACTAACGTGGCTAATTGTGCAGCTCTATAATAGTTCAAAAAGTTGGGTAGCCCCAGTCCTCCTTTAACTTTGGGGAGATGCAAGATTTGATGTTTTAATCTTGGTTTGGAGGAGCCCCACACAAAGTTGGAAACTCTTTTTTGTACAATCTATAAGTAGTATGATGGGATTGGGGCTGGGAGAACTCTAAAGTGGTAAAGGAGTTTAGGCAGAATTGACATCTTGATTGCGTTAATTCTTCCAAGCCAAGATAAAGGTAAATGAGACCAGGATTTTAAAAGATTCGATATCTCTTTTAGAAGGGTGGGGTAGTTGGCTGTAAAAATCTCTGTGAAAGAAGCCGTAAGGCGGATTCCTAGGTATGGAATGTTTTTATCTGACCATTGAAAGGGAAGACCAGATTTAGCTGCATTAAGGTCTGAAGCTGAGAGTGATATATTGAGAGCCAAGCTCTTTTTGGGGTTTATAACTAGTCCTGAGAAAGACGCATAATGTTTTAGTAGGGACATTAGGTTTGGGCCTGTTACCTGAGGGGTCGCGAGAAAAAGGAGGATGTCATCGGCGAACATACATAGTTTATGCTTATGGCCCCCTACCTCTATACCTAAGATCTTGGGGTCTGACCTAATCTTATGCGCAAGTGGTTCTATGAGGAGGGCGAACAAAAGAGGGGAAAGCGGGCATCCCTGTCTTGTGCCTCTGCCAATGGAAAATGGGTCTGACTTGTAGCCTGCGTATTTGACGCATGCCTTCGGATTATTATATAATTCCATTATCCATGTCATGAAGTTGGGTCCAAAGCCCCATTTTTGTAATGCATATTTTAGGTAAGACCAGGATATAGAGTCGAAAGCTTGTTTTATATCCAGTGACAGAAAGCACGCTGGGATGCCCCTTTTCTTAGCTATATGAGCTAGCAAGTACGCCCTTCTAATATTGTCACCTGCTTGTCGGTTCGGTATAAAGCCAACCTGGTCACGATGGACCAGTGAGCCTATTATTCTGTTTAGGCGCACCGCCAAGATCTTACCAAGAAGTTTAATGTCCGTATTCAGCATTGAAATGGGACGAAAGTTTTCGCATGCGGTGTTATCGGTTTGTGGTTTTGGTATCATACAGATTGTGGCCATGAGTGATTCCTGTCGGAAGGATTTTCGGTTTAGCAAGCCATTAAAGGCCTCAGCTAGCCTTGGTGAAAGGAGTTCAGTGAATGTTTTGTAATATTTAGCAGTGAATCCGTCGGGTCCAGGTCTTTTATTTAGTTTAAGGTCCTTTATCGCGTTGCTTACTTCATTATGTGATACAGGTGATTCTAATTGCAATCTTTGGGAGTCCGTCATTTGGGGTAGATGGAGTTGCGAATAAAAGGAGTCCGCCTCTTTTTCATTGATTAAATTTGTATCCGAGTACAGTTTTTTCAGGTGAGAGCAAAATTTTTGTACGATTTTAAGGGGGTTGCTAGAAATGATGTTGTTAGCCAATTTCAGTTTAATGGGGGTATAGGATTTCTTAAAGAAATTTAATGATCTTGCTAAATAAGCCCCCGGCTTGTTGGCTTGTTTGTATAAGGTGTGTTTGGACCTGTTTAAACTTGTATTGGCTGATTCTGTAAGGAATAGGTCGTACTCTAAGCAAGCTTTGTCTAGGCGGTCCTTAGTTCTGGGTGAATAATTGTCTTGGAAGTCTAAAAATGCTAGATTAAATTATTTTTCCAATTTCATCGCCATTTGTTTCCTTTGTTTTTTGAGGATCCCTAATTGTCTCTGAATAGTCCCTCTTAGAACTGACTTGTGGGCTTCCCAGAGTGTGAGGGCGGATATTTCAGGGCTCTCATTGTGGGTTAGATAGTCTCTTAAAGATTGTTCTATTTCTAGACAGTGAGTGGGGTGGTTAAGTAATAGCTCAGGCATATACCAAGACCGGTCGTGCTTTCAAGAGACATATTTCAAATCAAACAACATTCAGCGCTTCACTAACAAGAGATACCCAGAAGTATTTCATGCGACCTGTGCTGATTCCAAGACGAAGGGGGTAGTGATTTTGCAAGTGATTTTGCAAAATCACTTGCATTCCACCTCACTGACCAGATGTTAGAGGAGGTAGATTCATCTTCCTAAAAGGGTTTTGAAAAGACAAGCCGGTGACGTTTGCGAACATGTATTGCCCAAACATCAGACAGGTTTCTTTCTTGAGAGATACACTTTCAAAACTTACCATTTTCAGGGCGGGTCTCCTAATACTTGGGGGAGACTTCAACATGGCGCTGGACCCGAGTCTTGACACATCCACTGGAACCTCATCCCTCCCTTTCTCAGCCTTGCGGCGTTCGAAACTGGAACTGGCCTCTTTGGCCCTCCATGATTTGTGGCGTACTTTAAATCCCAGGGGAAGGGATTACACGTTTTTCTCACCCCCACACCAATGGTACTTGAGATTAGACTATATTTTGCATTCCCAGAGAGATCTCACGTACTTGTACGATGCGACGATTGAGAATTTGGTCCTGTCTGACCATCACCCAGTGACGCTGACTCTACGGTTCCCGCAGAGGGAACCATTAACGAAGCTGTGGAGACTGGATGCCTCCCTACTTACGAATATCGCAAATGCAGCTGACCTCAAACAGGCGATTGGGGAATACTTCCGGCATAATGATACGCCCGATGTATCTCCCATGACTCAATGGGAGGCACATAAATGCGTCATGCGGGAACATCTGCTTTCCATGGCAGTGAAACGGAAAAAGGAATATGTAGCCCTTATCCAGGAGCTTACTGATAACATTTCTAGGCTAGAAACGCAGCATAAAAACTTCAGGACCGTAGGGACATCGGTTGAACTAGCAGAGACAAGAACACTCTTACGTGAAGAACTGTACAAAAAAGCACGCAAACGCGTGATGTTGTCACAGAAACTGTTCTATGAACATGGGAACAAGCCCGGTAGGCTCTTAACGAGATTCACACAAAAACGTGTCCTTTCCTCCACTATCCATCAGGTGAGAGAATGCAATCCTTATTTGGCTGTGAGGATGCAGTGTTAAATTGGATTAGATCCTTTTTGTCAGAAAGAACGCACTCCATAAAAATGGCGTTGTATCGCTCAAACACCCTATCATTGACCTGCGGGGTACCTCAGGGCTCTGCCCTCTCTCCCCTATTCTTTAACTGCTATATGCGCCCACTTGCCGACCTCATTACCAGCTATGGTCTAGGCTGCCAGATCTATGCGAATGACACACAGATCTTGGCAGACCTTGTAAGTGGACCTAATATGCCTGAGCAGCTGAATAAGGGACTATCTAACATCCAACAATGGATGGACACAAACAGGCTAGGCCTTAACGCCGACAAAACGGAGCTATTGCTGATCGGCCCACAGGCCAACTCTACCTTTTTACCTGCCTGGCCATCCTCGTTTGGCTCTGCCCCAATTCCAGCTAAGCAGGTTAAAAATCTGGGTATAATTTTTGATGCTGAACTAAGTTTCATACCTAATATATAAAAATATTGCATAAAATCCGCCAACTACCATCTGCAATTATTACGGAAAATTAAGAATCTTTTCACTCAGCACAACCGTATGATCTTAGTTCATGGACTTATCCACTCTAGGTTGGATTGTTCTAACATTTTCTTCCTAGGGCTCCACAGAAGTGGATAAAACGATTGCATATTACACAGAACCATGCTGCAAGATTAGTTACAAACTGCCCAAGGCGGAATCACATCTCCCCGGTACTAAAGAACTTACACTGGCTCCCGATAGTAAAACGGGTTGAGTTCAAGGCACTCTGTTTGGTGTTTCGGGCCTATTGGCAACTAGGTCCGATGTATTTATCAAATATGACAGAACATTACTGTCCACCCAGAGAGCTTCGTTCGACTGACGCTCTGTTAGCAATTAATCTAGCCGATTAGATTCGAAAGGTGGCCGCCGGCTCCAAACACTGGGGAATTTTCTGTGGAACCAGCTCCCTCATCAGCTCCGAGCATCCACCTCCTTGATGGCCTTCCGTAAGGGCTTGAAGACACTTTTGTTTTCACAAGCCTATAGATAGAGACCTGCCCTTCCAAGCCCTTAGCAGGACGCTGCCTTAATCCTAGGCTGCGGTCCATTGTCAGGGAGTAGGGATAGGCTTGCTGTGCCCCGACACCCCCCCCTTCTTTTTATATTTCTGTTTTTTTTTGTTTTGTTTTTTAGCTTGTTGGTAAGCGCTTAGACGCGAGTATCACAACTTGCATTTGGCGCTCTATAAGTATTTAATCCAATCCAATCCAATCCAATCCAAGGTGGAACCCATACTAAGACGGAAGAGATTGCTCGCCAATTCCAAGAGTATTACAGCACATTATATAATATTGGTGCGAAGGAAGGGGGCGTAGGCTCGTCGGCTAATAGGGAACTCCTGATTAAGGACTTTTTGCACAAATACTCTCCTCAGGCATTGTCGGCAGAAGATCAACAAATTTTAGAGTCACCGTTGACGTCTGAAGAGTGGGAGGAGTCTCTGAAAGCTGCCAAACCGGGTAAAAGCCCAGGCCCGGACTGCCTAATGGCACAATATTATAAATGCTTCTCTGAACTTTTAGCACCAGGTTTCCTCAAAGCTTTCAACTCTTTGGCGGGCTCCTCTCCTGTTTCCAATACCCTGCTTGAAGCCTATATAGCAGTAATACCTAAAGAGGGTAAGGATCCCTCAGATGTAGCTGTAACTATAGGCCGATCTCGCTTTTAAACGTTGACGTTAAACTCTTCTCGAAAATTTTGGCAACCCGGCTAGCCTTCTACGTCCCGGCCTAGGTAGGTCTTGATCAGGTGGGTTTTGTCCCTGGTAGGGAAGCTAGGGACAATACCATTAAGGCCCTCAACCTGCATCATTGGCTGACTTTTACAAATAGCGAAGGGTTCTTTCTGTCGCTGGATGCGGAGAAGGCCTTTGACCGGGTGGCCTGGGACTATATGCACTCGGCCCTGGAGGTACTCGGTCTGGGGACTAGATTGAGGACCTTTATTGGGGCCCTTTATACGACTCCACGAGCTAGGGTCCGGGTTAATGGCCACCTGTCGGAGGCCTTCCCCATCCATAACTGTACCAGACAGGGCTGCCCTCTCTCTCCTATACTGTATATCCTTACGCTGGAACCTCTACTTCGCTGTATACGGGCTCATCCTGACATAACAGGAATTACCGTACTCCAAAAAGAATACAAATTAGCTGCTTTTGGCGATGACATTTTGCTTTTCCTCTCTTCCCCATTGATATCCTTACCAAATCTACAACACGTGTTTGAGCAGTTCTGATACATCTCGCATTTGAAAATAAACTACTCCAAATCGTTTGCTGTTGTCAGTAGGACTTCCCTTTCCGTTGGAAAACTGATTACATCACCTACTTGGGCATTCGACTCCCAGGTAAGCTATCAGACCTTTACGAGTAGAACTTTATATCTGAACTGAAGGTCATACAACAGGACATTTTGCAATGGGACTCTCCCATGATATCTTGGTTCGGGCGAGCCGCCATCTTGAAAATGACGGTACTTCCCCGAATACTATATAAATTACAGACAATTCCGATTGCACTCCCGCCTTCCTTCTTTGCAACCTACAAGAGAATGTGTAGGAAGTTCCTTTGGGGGTCCAAAGCACCCAGAATCAGCTGGACAAAGCAAGTCTTACCTAAATTAGAGGGGGGTATTGGTCTCCCAGACCTGCAGAGATACTACTGGGCCGCACACCTAGCACGTGTTGTGGATTGGCGAATACACACGCGCTGTAAAGGCTGGGTGCGACTGGAAAATCAGATTACGGGAGCTGACCTCGGGAACGTGCCTTGGATCTCCAAGAGGCATTGGACGTCTGACGTCCTATCTCACCCATTGGTGGGGGCAACTCTGTCGACATTTTCAAAAACTTGCGATAGATTTGCAGTATCCAAAACAGAATGTAGATTAACTCCTTTTAGGGGCAACCTGGACTTTATCCCGGGACGGGATGATGGTTACTTGTTAGCTGAGTGGTCACATGCAGAAATGCGGGCTAAAGACTTTTTCTCAGGCGATAGATTTGTTACCATGAAGGAACTTGAGGAGAGATCCCTAACCAAAAATTTTTTTCCATGTTTGCCTATTTTCAACTGATGCACTTTCTAGATAACCCAAAGGTTAGGGCTCCTTCACGAAATCGCCCACAGTACTTGAATCGCTTTGCTCCAGTACATCACCTCAGAGGCACGTGATCTCAATGCTATATGCTTCCATGTTTCGGGCGCCCTTTACTCCTATGCAAACAGAACAGGCCTCCTGAGAAACCCGGCTGGGTAGACCAGTTGAGACGAGAGACGAGAGACTGGGAGAAGATCAACTGGTTTATCTTCAAGGGCTCATTGAGTGTGAGTATTCAGGAAAATGGCTACAAGATTAGAACACCGGATATTGTACACAAATTTTCCCTCTCAGTACCGGATAGGTGCTGGAGGTGCGGCCGGGCTTTGGGCACCTTCCTCCATATCTTGTGGGAATGTCCACTGATCCAACCATATTGGCAAAAGGTGCATGACGTGACGACGGCAGTCTCTTCGCTCCCCCTGGAGTTTTCACCAACACAGTACCTTCTTCATCTCTCGAAAATATCTAAAAAGAGGTATCGCAACTCAGTAGAGATACATATGATCAATGCAGCCAGACTATGTGTTCCTGTTCACTGGAGAGCCGCGGCACCACCTACTGTTAAAGAGTGGGTGGCGCGCATTAACCACACTGCAGCGATAGAGCAATTTATTGCACATGACACAGTCCCCAATTTCACCTCTGTTTGGAATGAATGGTTCGAGTTCCCCAATACAGCAGAGTACAAGACTCTTACTCAGATTACGAGCTGATTGAGAACCCAGCGGGTTTCTCCAAGTGACGACCAGTCTATGACATTGCTTTTTTTTTCTCAATGTGATGTAGACGGCGGGGGTGGTGGGCCTTCCCACCTACCTCCTTAAATATACCCTTTTTTTGACATGTTGCTCTTCGTCCCTCACCCCCCCCTTTTTTTTTATTTCTTCTCCTCCCCTCTCCTTCTCTCCCTCCCCCTCTTTGTCTCTGCTCTGTTTCTTCTCCTCTCTCTTCTCCTTCTCTTCTCTACTTGGGTCAGGTGGCATGGGTGAGCGGGATGGCCTTTAGCCACCCCCCTTGATCATGTCCACTGGAACAGGAGGATCTGGGTGAAAAATGGGAGGCCTGACTTGGCAGTGACGGGGCATGGATTACTCATTGTCTTTAGGGGGACATAGGAGCCTCTGAACGAAAGCAAGGGGGTATGTTACTTCTAGTTCATCTTGACACACATCTCCCTTGGGTTTGTATACAAACGAGATGGTTTAAACTGCTTCTGTGATTTTTCTCTGATACATACCTTGCATGTTAAGCTCATCCCTGTATCCCTACTGTAAACATTTTGTTGTAGATCCTATTGTGCTGGCTTATTGTATCTGTCGATTTTTCTGTTATGCCAGTGATATTGTTCCTTTACCCCCCTTTTTTTTCCTTAATAAAATCTTTATGGTTAAAAAAAAAAAAAATAAAATGTTTGTAATAATGAGCACTTTGGAGCATGGGAAGCATGTGTTAACCTTTACATCATCTGCTTATATGGTAGCAAGTGATGTTTTCAGTAGTAACACACCTGCAGCCTGCAGGGATTCAGAAGTGGAATGAGGATTTTGATCCCTGCACATAGGAAAGTAAGTTTATCTTAACACTCTCCACTCCACTATCCACTATTTGGTACAGATATATTTTAATGTATACTGATATTTTTCTGTGACCTACATATTTCTCTGCCAGAAACAGTCCTCATGAGCTTTGTGTCATTCGAAGTTTTAGATTTTTTTTTATTCACTTGTCATTATTATAAATACCAAGCACTATATTGTTGAGGTTCAGAATGGCATTTATATCTTTGCATTGCAGTAATCTGCCTTCACCTGCCAAGAAGTTTCGGCATCATGTTGAGATAATCATCTATGAAATATTTTTGTGTCTGAATGTGACACCTTCCTGTGTCTGAGAATAAACTGTTCCTATAATAATCTTCAGAAACCATTATCACAGTAGAAATGGGAAGACAATAGAAATGAAATTACTCTCCTGGTTTATATGTTGATCCAGAAATGCTTGGACTGAGCTGTATAGCTTTATTACCTGCTTAGTAGGTAGAAATGAGATAACTCAAAGTCAAAGGTAACTTAATAATAAACAGATTTACATGGCTACAACTATATTCTTGGCATATTTTGGACTAACTTTCTATGGGGTGGGGAGTTTTTGTAATCCTTATGCTGCTAGCATTAGTAAATAGGTAGAAAAGTATATCATATTTTCTTGTTTTAAACCTTTTTTTCACATTTCTTCAGCTACTTCCTGCTTTCCATGCTTAGGAAAATGATGTCATATTTCCCAGGAGTTTTCAGGAGGGGAGGAAGAGGAGGTTCAGCTAATCACACCCTCCTGTCTGCATGTGTGAACTAAGGGCAGATGGATGCCAGGAAATAAATGCTTTCACCTGCCCTTACTCAAGATGGCCACAGCCAGAAATGATAGGGGGGTGTTTTTCAAAATTATTTATCAGCAAATTAAAGCATAGATGAATGGGCGAGTTTGCTTTGAATATTAAAAATTAATTAAATAGTGTTTTTGGTTTGTGGTGCTCATATGCAGTGTAGTTCAACTTTGAAATGAAATTAAACTCAAATACATTTTAAGACAGTAGAGCTTTTTAGCAGAAGAGACTATGCATGTCCAGTTTTGGGCAAAAAAAAATACCTGCCTCACGTGTTTTGAGCTGTGTAAACACCAGCTCATTGCTGCCATTTGCAGAATACTATTAATTGAGTTAGAAGCCAATATGTTAGCATGGGGAACTACCTGCAGCCTACATGATTGTATTAAATTTCATGTGGGTTAGCGCCATTTTCCAGCTGGAGACTATGCTACTTCATCAGACCCCACACACAGAAGGATACAATCATATATCCTGCCAGTGATTCCTGCCTCAGCACTGACTACAGAGACATTTTGAGATAACAATGAACACTAATCATCCTCCATATGCACCTGTCAAACAGGTGCTGAAAAATTGGTCTTTGAGTGTTAATTGTGCCCATGAAACCTATACCAAAACCATTCTTCCAGATGAAATGATTGAACACCCTCAAAGCTAGGCAGCCTTGAAGTCCTGCAGAGTTTTCACATCCCAAATAGACTTAATCAGTGACATCAGCATCAGTGGCTTCATAGCTGGTAATCCAGGACTGATTAATTTTTATAAAAGTCAAACGGTCCTCAGAGTCTGTGGACAGATGCATTCTATGATCAATAACAAAACCTCTTGCAGCATGGCACCTTTTAGCCTAACTCTTGGAAAAGCTCTTTGAACACGTAGGAGGTACCTGATGTTCATAGGACAGGTCTGCAGAGGAGGGCATTGAGGTGGCGGAGGAGAAGGAGAGGGTAGAGCTCACAGGTCTGGCATCATCACCACCAGCTTTATGGAGACGTGGAGGCACAACAAGCTGCAGCATTACCCAGTCTTCTGTGAACTAAATATATTGTCCCTGCCCATGCTTGCTGGACCACGTGTCAGCAGTAAGGTGGATTTTACGGCTGATTGCCTTGCCCAATGATGCCAGAACATTCCCTTCCATGTGATGGTAGAGAGATGGAACAGCCTTACGTGAAAAGTAGTAGCGACTGGGAACCTGCCATTGTGGTACAGCACATTGTGCAAATTCACAGAAGGGGGCAGAATCCACCAGGCTTAAAGGCAGAAGTTGGAGAGCCAACAGCTTTCACAAGCTTGCATTCAGGTGCTGGGCATGTGGGTGTCATGGACTGTATTTTTTTTTTCGCTGCAGAAAATGGGGCAAAGAAATTGGCTGGCTACAGCCTACAGCTGGTGGTGTGCTGCTGGCAGATGAGCTGCTAGGACCTTGGACACCCCGGGCTATACCATAATCCCTGTCAGTGGAGGCTGCTGAAAGGTAATGACTCAGTATAGCAGGGGCAGACTTAAGTGGGTAAGGAGGAGAAGGAGGGACAGATTTTAGCCCTTTTTGTGTGGTTTTTAGGTGCTCTTGCCAACGGGCTGAGTGGTTAGACATTAAATGCTTTTTTAGGTACGTGGTACCCAAATGGTTGGTGTTTTTGCCACATTTGATGTGCCTGTGACACAGTTTGCACATAGCAACAGTGCGATCTGCTGCAGATGTGCTGAAAAAGGCCCAGACAGCTAAGCTATGGGGAGTGACCCGGGAGATAACAGCTGCAGAATGTTTTAAAATAGGGTTGCTGCTCTCTTTCATGATGTCGACCTCCTTGGGGTTGTGTCGCTTCACCTTCAGTTTCCTCCTTTGCTCTATCTGGCACCCAAGTCGCATCAGTAACATCTTCATCATCACCTGCATCTCCTCCATCTTCATCATTACCACTGGAGACAACTTGGCAATACGCTGTGGCTTGGGAAACATGAATGCCAATTGGTCTACCAGTGTTTCTCCCTCTCTCTAGGCTCATGTTCCTGTCATCCTCAATCTCAGAACCATCATCTGAATCCAGTAATGGCTGGGCATCATCAAGGAGCAAGTGGCTGACACTGTGGTCAAATAACTCAGCTGATTCCTCAATGGCTGATGTTAGGGCTATGGCAGGAATAGATGTGGACAAGGAGGCAGATTTATCTACTCTGGCAACTTCAGGGGACTGCACACTTGTCTCTGCTGGTGTGACAGAGGAGGACGAGGATGAGGAAGGTTTAGTAAGCCATTCCATCACCTCCTCTGCATGCTGTGGCTGGATAGCACAGGCAAACTCACTAAAGAGAGGAAATGATGCCCTGCCTGAGGACTGACCACTACCACGTCCACCTTTGCCTGTGGACACATTTGTTGCTGGCCCCCTTACAGTGCCAAGAGAACATCTGCCTATCCTTGTTGTCCTCCCAGAAATTATTGGGAGGGAGGGGGTGGTGCTTATAAGCAAATGTAAAGGAGAAGTTGAAATCTCCACGTAGATGCACTTTAATCAATGTAGAGAGGTGTTTGGTGCCCTTTAATTTGAGTACTCACACTACACAGACACACGCCACAGATACAATATAATATACTGCAATATAATGAGCCAAACGTACAGTGATGCACAGAACTATATGGTGTTAAACTGTGAGTAACATACGCAAAACAATATGGCGTTAATCTAGCAGTAACGCACAAATAACTATATGGTGTAAAACTGGCAGTAACGCACGCAAAACTATATGGCGTTAAACTGGCAGTAATGCATGCAAAACTATATGGTGTTAAACTGGCAGTAACGCATGCAAAACGATATGCCGTTAAACTGACAGTATCGCAAACAGAAGTAAATGGCGTTAAACTGTCAGTAAGGCAATCAAATAGACAGTGTTTAACCTTCCCCACACTGACGCTATCTAAACTGTCCCTACTCTAGATATACACTAATGTCAAGATTACTGACACGGTCTTACTACACTACACTACACTGAAACTATCTGAGCTGTTCCTACTCTACACTAATGTATATAGAAAAATTACATGGTCTCACTACACTACAGTGAAACTATCTGAGCTGTCCCTTCTCTAGCTGTACAACATGCAAAGCTGAATGAACCGTTCATCCATCCCTACCATTGACTACCAGTGACTACACAGAGAGTGGCAGACACGTTTCGGTGATAAGCCTTGTTCACAGCACTGGGAGTTTTCAGCCCCTTTCTTCCCAGGCCATTTTAAGTTTATAGCATGGCCACAATTTAATGACAATTACTCAGTCATGCAACTCTGTACCCAAATTTAATTTGTATATTTTTTAAGACAGATAGAGCTTTCTTTTTGGTGGCATTGAATCACCACTGGGCTTTTAATTTTTTGATATATAAACAAAAAAATACTGAACATTTTGAAAATAAGAACATATTTTTCATTATTTCTGTTATACATAGTGTAACGGAATGGCCCGTGACAGACTGAGATATTCCTATGTCTAGGGTCACCTTATGTCCACTAGGGCCATAGGGTGACAAAGAATCATAATTCATTCATTACAGAAGATGGGACATTAATAATAATTCATGTTTGCAGGATGTCTTCAAATATCAAAAGATGTTGGCTATTCAATCTGGGCACACATGCTTTTGAAAGGTCTAAAATTCAGGTCTACAAGACTAGAGTGACTCATACCTCTGTATAATAGGCTATTGAAATGTCTTGAGACATGTCTTGAGGTGTTGGCTATTCACTGTGAAAGACACATGCTTTTTAAAAGGTGTTGATTGCACCCACTCTCACAAGACTCTGCCATTGTGTGATAAAGCTGTCTAGATAACTTATTCAACTAGATGTCTGTGTTATGTTAAAGGTTAATTGAACACTATTGATGATGCAGTGCCGACAAGTCTACATGGTTAGCTTACCTGAATGCCTTTTAGAGTGTGATTGAAGCCCCCATGGTGTGAAGGGGGGTGGAGACTACATTGTCCTGTGACTAACTGCATTATGCTTGAGACTGTATAAGAAGCTGAGAAAATACCAATAAATTGATATATCTTTGAAAGCAAGTGCGGAGCTTGAGTCTCGTCTTGTTTATGGGAATGGATATGGATCGTGTATGCAAGATTGTCAGAGTGTGTCAGATAAGCTTGTCGTGGTTGGATGGGAGGTCGTAAGCGGTGGTGACCGTTACATCTGGTGGCACAGCAGTGGGATGATTCCATCATCAGAAGGACAGCTACAAGGGCACATGACAATAGAGACGCTGTATGAACGGATAAAGCTCTCTTCCCTCATGGACTTACTGGAGAGCCGAGGAAGACCGGCCAGCAACCGTAAGAAAAGGCACATTATCGCAGAACTGGTCGAAGTGGATAGAGCTAAAAGGCCCGGCGTAACGGCCAGGACACCAGAGGAAGAAAGTTTTAATCGGGCTGTTAACCTACGACTGGCACATTATGGTCCTAACCCTCCACCGGAGATCAGGGACCGAGTTATTGTGGCTCTGAATGCCACCTTGCTACAGAGAAGAAGTGCTGCAGCAGCTGAAGTCACAGCAGCACCAACTAAAGAGAGAGGAGAGGTGCAGATACCAGTCTCCATGGAAGAGGAATTCCAAAGAAGGTTACTAGAGATGCGGATACAGCATAGAGGACCAGTATCAGAGGAGGTCCTGTTGGGCTGGTCGGATGTGATTCGGTGCCAACTCTGGAAGGAAGCACTAGCTCTGGAGCAGCAACACCAAGGAAAGGTCCTGCCGTCCATCTATGCAAGGTACTGGCCGCAGTATGACGTACGAATGCTGTTGTTGGGGAAACAACCGAAGCAGGAGTGGATAGCAGAGTTAAGCAGGCTGATCCGGGCAGAGATGCAGCTGGATGAGAGCTACAGAGCCCTCCAGTGGTATGTAGCCCAAGAGTGCCCGTGGTCAGCGGATGACAGCCCCACAGAAGGCTATGACTATGATGGCCTGGGATTGTTGTATTGGAGGATGTCCAGTGATCCCGACTTCGGGGATGATCGGGAGTGGCGCTTGGAGGACATAATGGAGCACAGAGAGGAAAAATTGAATATCTCGGGAGGCCACTGGTCACAGGAAGATTTAGAATTTCTGGCCATTCAAGAATGGGAGCTGGAGGTCGCCTACAGACAGCTGCTAGACTCGGCTCAGCAGCAGGGTGGGGCTCCTATTGCCTGGGACTATAAGGAAAGGTCAGATAACTGTGAAATCATGGCTGATGAATCGGCAGTGGAAAATATGGAGATTTTCATCCCTAAAGCCGAAGCGGATGGTGTGGAGTTCCAGAGAGCCGGGGCGGTTGGCCCCTCCCTCCTGCAACAAGCTGAGATGGTAAAGCTTTTACCCCCAGCTGAATCACTGGCAACAGAGCAGGGTGCCCCAGGCCTCTGCTCCCAACTAGCAGAAGAGGGGGACCCTGTGGTAGTGGATGGGACTGTGATCTCCACTCACAGCAACCCAGCAGAAGAGCTGGCAACAGAGCAGAGTGTCATAGGCCTCTGCTCCTCACTAACAGAAGAGGGGGACCCTGTGGTTGTGGATGGGACTGTGGTCTCCACTCACAGCAACCCAGCGGAAGAGCTGGCAACAGAGCAGAGTGTCATAGGCCTCTGCTCCTCACTAACAGAAGAGGGGGTTCCTGGGGTAGTGGATGGGACTTCAGTCTCCACTGGCACAACCCCAGAAAATGGTACAGGACTGGGACAGGAGGATGTCGGCTTTGCTTTGCAAGCACCGGGGGGTTTTCACCAAGCACCAGTGGATGGGACTTCAGTCTCCACTGGTACACCCCAGGAAGGGGGGGCAGTTGGCCCAGAACCCCAACAGCATGATGGACTGAGCCCAGCCACCCTGCCTTCTCCCCAGCGGCAGGCGTGTTCTCTGAGAGAGGCAGAGGTTGGCGGGGTGAGTAATGCTCAGTTTAGAGCCATTTATTTGGGGTACAGTATGAAGACCAGCATTGGAGGACTGGAACTACTGACGGACTTCGGAGTCAACCCGTTTGGGGTTACCACCTGTGTCCGTCTCCCACCGAAAAAAGGGGAGAGATGTAACGGAATGGCCCGTGACAGACTGAGATATTCCTATGTCTAGGGTCACCTTATGTCCACTAGGGCCATAGGGTGACAAATAATCATAATTCATTCATTACAGAAGATGGGACATTAATAATAATTCATGTTTGCAGGATGTCTTCAAATATCAAAAGCTGTTGGCTATTCAATCTGGGCACACATGCTTTTGAAAGGTGTTAATTCAGGTCTACAAGACCAGAGTGACTCATACCTCTGTATAATAGGCTATTGAAATGTCTTGAGACATGTCTTGAGGTGTTGGCTAATCACTGTGAAAGACACATGCTTTTTAAAAGGTGGTGATTGCACCCACTCTCACAAGACTCTGCCATTGTGTGATAAAGCTGTCTAGATAACTTATTCAACTAGATGTCTGTGTTATGTTAAAGGTTAATTGAACACTATTGATGATGCGGTGCCGACAAGTCTACATGGTTAGCTTACCTGAATGCATTTTAGAGTGTGATTGAAGCCCCCATGGTGTGAAGGGGGGTGGAGACTACATTGTCCTGTGACTAACTGCATTATGCTTAAGACTGTATAAGAAGCTGAGAAAATACCAATAAATTGTCATATCTTTGGAAGCAAGTACGGAGCTCTGTCTCGTCTTATTCTGGGAAAGGATATGGATCGTGTATGCAAGATTGTCGCAATGTGTCAGATAAGCTTGTCGTGGTTGGATGGAAGGTCGTAAACGGTGTTGACCGTTACACATAGTTACATAGTTGTTAAGGTTGAAAAATACATCAGTCCATCAAGTTCAACCGGTGTGTGTGTGTGTGTGTGTAAGTATTATGTCCCTACCTTTTCCCATATCTCTAAATACTGTGTTCAATATGATGTCCAACAAAGGATTTTTTGAAATTAGCAACATTTTCCTCTGCAACCACTGATTTTGAAAGGGAGTTCCACATCCTTAATGCTATAACAGTATGTAGCGCTGATCTTCTCCTATATCTGATGTGTGTTTGCATACTTTAAAAAGGTGGTTCACCCTAAATATAATCTCTCCCATGTGATCCAGCATACTGGCGTCAGCGCCAGTATGCTTTTTTTTTTTTTTTAAATCCCCCACTTACTGTATTATGTTCACGGAGGGCGTGACGCGCCATAGCCGTAGGACTCGGAGAAATACGGCGCCTGCGCAGTCAGCTCCTAGGTCTGTGCGCAGGCGCCGCATTGCGCCGAGAATATCCGAGTTCTTATCGGGTATTTTTGTAAGATGTGACGCGCTATACTAGAGCCGTCCACTGCAGGGGAAAGAAATTAAAATTGAACATAATACGCCAGTATGCTGGATCACATGAGAGAGACTTTATTTAGGGTGAACCTCCGCTTTAATAAAATGTCTATGGACATTGCTATGTTTGAGTATTTGGAGCCATCTAGTGGCCAAATACTGGTAGTGTAAATATTTAAGTTTTCCTGAAAGAAGCACAAGAGAGAGGAAGTGACTGTTGTAAAGGAGGTGGAGGCCGACCTTTTTCAGCAGGAAGTTTGATCAGCTACCCAGGAACACATTCTTGAGCAGTGCATGCTGGGTAGGAGATAAAAGGAGCCGGAGCAGCCATTTTAGGACAGGTGGGGAGACGGTGGCCAGATTGCAGAGACCCAGAGACACTCATCCGAGCATCGGAGGATGGGATTCACCCAGCGGAGCTGAAGAGAGCGATTGGCCCAGCTGACGGAGAAGCAAGTTGCAGTCACCAGACTAAAGTTACCACACGGAGCCTCTATCCAGTGAGTGAGCGGGTCACGGCCCACAGTTTGTTAAAGCGAAGAAAAGAAGACCCAGGACAAAATACTTTAAGTGAGATCTCACACATAGCTTATAAAGTAGGGGGAGCTCCCAGGTATAGATATATATATATATATATATATATATATATATATATATATATATATATATATATATATATATATATATATATATATGTATACTGTTGGTTCAAATTGTTTATATTGAAATCTATTGTGCTGCTGTCTTATGTTGGGATGACAGCACAATTACTGTGCCACCAATCATTTTTTTTTTGCATATTCTACAGTAAAATATATCTCTGGTTAAGTATCCAGTTTTTGTGGCGTATTGCTTTCTCCCACCAGGTGCAGTCAGTGGATCCTGGGGTGACAATACAGGTATTTTGTACTGCCTTACATTGTATTGTATTGCAATGCATCACAGCTGTGCCAAGGGGATTGAGCCAAGTTAGTGGGGTTTATTGGTAGAGTGCAGGCCCAAATCAAACCAGCAGCTCCTTCGGGGGTCAGTGCTACAAGTAACAAACCCTTACACAGTTTAAGTTTGAAGGTTTTCTCTTTCAACTTCGTTGGATAGCCATGTGTGTTCATGAGTGACCTGAGACTGAATAGTTTACTCCCAATGTTGAAATCACCATTAATATATTTTTATATTGTTATTATATACCCTCTTGCGAATAAGTTTAAAGCTTGTAGTCGTTTCTCAAAACTGAGATCCTCCAGCCATTAGCTTTGTTGCCCTTCTCTCTTTACAATTCTAGTTTATCCTTCCTAAGAACTGCTGACCAAAATTGGACAGCATACCCAAGATGTGGCTGAACCAGAGTTTTGTAAAGTGGTAGAATTATAGTTTTATTTCTTGAGTAAATACCTTTTTTTCTATATTTTATTCCTTTTATTCCTTGAATGCAAGATAATATTCTACTGGCCTTGCTTGCCGTAGCTTGGCATTCCATGCTATTGCTGAGTCTGTCATCAATCAGGATGCCAGATCCTTTTCCATTCTTGATTTCCCCAGAGGTTCTCCCCATAGCGTGTAATTTGCATTCATATATTTAACCCCAAGTTCATTTTCTTTCTTAATGCTGGTTACTACTAATAATACTGTTCTTATCTGGAAGTTCCTGGATATGGTCCCTCATTATCCCCTACAAAACATTTCAAACTATTGATGTAAAGCTGACTGGCCTATAGTTTCCAGGCATGTATCTAGGCCCTATCTTAAATATTGGTAGCACACTAGCTTTACGCTAATCAGCTGGTATCATTCCAGTGAAAATGCTTTCCTTAAAGATTAGGAATAGTGTGAGGAAGCCATCTTTTTCCTGGTGATTTGTCTATATTACGTTTTTCTAGTCTTTTTAGAACACATTCCTCGCTGTGCTGTCAACCCTATCATCTTGTCTTACATACCTCTCCCTTTCCATAGTAAAAACTGAGGAGAAGAATGTATTGTATTTAATACAGTTGTCTTCTCCTTGTCACTTGTAACCAACACCACCTGATCATCTTTTATGGGCCCAATATTCTTGGACTTAGCTTTTTTACTATTAAGATATTAAAAAAATGTTTTCGGATTGTTTTTACTCTCCTCTGCTATGTGTCGCTCATGGTCTATTTCTTCTGCCCTGATTGTGCTCTTACATTTCTTAGAGCATTCGTTGTAGTGCTGGAATGTTGATGATGTCCCCTCAGCATTATGTATTCTGCAATATTTATTTGGTAAAAATAACCCAAATCAGTGTATATTATTTAGTCTGTGTGAAAGTTATAGAAACTACAAAGTATGGAAAATACAGTATATTTGAAAATTGATCATTCCTGATATATTGATTGATCTAATTTTTTGAGGCCCTAAAATGCCAGGACAGCACAAATATTCCCCAAATGACCCCCTTTGGAAAGTAGACATTCCAAAGTGTTTAGTACGAGGTATGGTGAGTTTTTTTAAGTTGTAATTTTTTTCAAAATTTTGGGGAAAATTAAGAAATTAAGTTAAATATTTTTTTTCCCACAAAGTTGTAATTTTAACAAGTTATGTCTCACACACAGCATAGGCATACTTAGAAATACACCCCAGAACATGGACACTGGCATCTCACTGGAGCAAAAAAATCTCTTAATTACTTAAGGACCGCCTCCTGCACATATACGTCGGCAGAATGGCACGGCTGGGCACAAGCACGTACCTTACGTCCTCTTTAAGTGCCCAGCCTTGGGTCGTGGGGGCGCGCTCCGGCGGGGAGCACCTGCGACCCAGTCTGAAGCTCCGTGACCGCGGCCGCGGGACCCGCGGACCCGATCGCCGCTGGAGTCCCGCGATTAGTCCCCAGAGCTAAAGAACCGGAAGAGCTGTGTAAACACAGCTTCCCCGTTCTTCACTGTGGCGCTGTCATTGATCGTCTGTTCCCTGATATAGGGAAAGGTGATCAATGACGTTACATGTCCAGCCCCGCGCCCCTACAGTTAGAAACACATATGAGGTCACACTTGACTCCTTCAGCGCCCCCTAGTGATTAACTCCCAAACTGCAATTGCCATTTTCACAGTAAACAATGCATTTTCTATAGCATTTTTTGCTGTAAAAATGACAATGGTCCCAAAAATGTGTCAAAATTGTCCGATGTACCCGCCATAATGCTGCAGTCCTGAAAAAAAACGCTGATTTCCGCCATTAGTAGTAAAAAAAAAATATATTAATAAAAATGCAATAAAACTATCCCCTATTTTGTAAACACTATACATTTTGGGCAAACCAATCGATAAACGCTTATTGTGATTTCTTTTTACCAAAAAATATGTACAAGAATACGTATCGGCCTAAACTGAGTATTTTTTTTTTTTTATATATCTTTTTTGGGGGTATTTATTATAGCAAAAAGTAAAAAATATTGTTTTTTTTCAAAATTGTCGCTCTATTATTGTTTATAGCACAAAAAATAAAAACCGCAGAGGTGACCAAATACCACCAAAAGAAATAAAAAAGGGGAGGTAGGTGGAAGAATGTATCCCGAATACAATTGATAAGGGCTCACAATCCTATGAATGAACGTATAAAAAATAAATGAAAATAAGAAAGGTAGAGGAAGCTCCTCCTACCCAACTCTAAGGATTTTATTGTGAGATATCAATCGTAATAATAAGGTAAACACACCAAACACATAGGTTATATATCAAAAATAGAAAATTTAATTTACATAAAATTATTATACATATGAAACAAATCAATTGAAAGACGACCACAGTATTTACAGAATAGCAAAGACAGGGTTTGGTGCGCTAATTTCCAACTAATTTCGCATTTATATGCTTCTTCAGGGCTATTTAGCACCTCGGTCTCTTCTGAGAACTAGTCGTCTGTGTGTAATAATAAATGCCATTAGTATAGAACAGCAAATATATAATATATTTTTTACAAAATTATCAATATTTAATCTAAAAAAAGTACAAAATATGAAAAAAATTATGAAAGTGTGCTTACCAATCCTGTTAAAAAGTTGAGTGACTAGACATAAAGTCAGAACGCATCTATTATCCCGACAGCATAGGACAAGACCAGGAGTGGGAATACCAGAGGAGGCCAGATCCACCTGGTTGTCAAGTGTGGATGATAGGGTGTTGAGGTTTTATTACCATATAGTAGAATAGAGTTCTGAAAATTATTAGAATGGATATATAAACAATTTTATTCTAAATTTATAAGCATATATCTAGCGTCTATGGTTTAATAGACAACTGTACAAGTACATGTCATATTTTGTTTTATTCCATTTTATTTAATTATATTTATATTTAATTTTCGCTTTTATAGCAAAGCTGAAAATATCCAGATTTGCTAATAAATGATGTTTTTAGGAACATTTGTATAGTGGCCATACTATACTATGATATAGATACCTAGAATTACCATTGAGCAACCATATCCTAGTTTACCACCGGGGGTGCTTGGACCTATATATTAGCATTCCCTGATTCAATTTTATTTTAGACTCCCTATTAATACCTACTTATCAAGAGAGAAAAAGAGAGATAGGGTGTCTACTACTGATAATATAAACAAAGAGTGATAATGATAACAACATCTTAATCTGGGTACAAATAATAGGGGCAAGCTTTGCATTAGTATTAGCTAGCAGATGATAAAATATCACCATAGGTACACATAGTATGGAAATAAGGTATATTACACACTATATAGTTGTGTGCATAAACAAAGATTTTTACCTTGCTTTAGAAGATGGAGATACTACAGGACATGGGGTCTAGGATCCTTCCAGTTTTAATGTGCCACTACTTCTGTTGATAATGGTAAGCCTCATGCATCCAGAGCGGCGTCTGACATGGATAGTGTCAGCGCCGCTTATGAATGCTCACCCTCACCAGAAGTGAAAGGTCCTGAGTGACCTCTGACATCACTTCCGGTCCGTGCGTCCCAGCGAATGCGCACGCATACCCGGAACTAGGCATCGCCATATAGGCGTGAGACGCAAAAAGAAGCGCAGCGCGCCGTCATGGATAGCCACCATTGATTGGCGAACAGCCAACCATTACCGAGTAGGCGGCGCATTCCCTCCGTCAAGGATGACGGAGGGAAGGGGGGCATTCCCTGAATATCAGGTTAGCCTTACCCTGGGACACACAATCAGCCACACAGAAACGCCTCCCACTCCAAAGGCAGCCCAGACCATCGGGAAACAGCGAGATGCTTGTCACAGAAGTCAAAACAGGATTTGGACATGATATTTACATTTCTTTACATATTGATACATTGTAATAATAGTACATTACCATGATATGGAACAAATATTGAATGCAGTATTTTTGAACGAACAACTCAATCTATGGTTGGTAGAACCTTCAGATTCAGTATATTGACAGAATAGACATAGAATTATTAACGGGTAGGGGAACACAAATGCACATACATATAATAAAAAATAATAATAAATCAACGAACATTCAGATTAATAAAGATGAATAATAAATGGACACTGAGTAACTATAACTAGAAAATAGAAAGTTCCAATATACAGATAACCAATTTCTATTGGACAGAGATGTTTCAGCATTTAATGTATGATATAAACTATCCATATATTCTACAGTCCCAGTATCTAAAATGTTTTTACAGGAACGGCTGATATGATAGTGAGGTGTTCAAACCTGGAGGGTAGGTTGCTCTCTGGTTGTAATGATATTTTATCATCTGCTAGCTAATACTAATGCAAAGCTTGCCCCTATTATTTGCACCCAGATTAAGATGTTGTTATCATTATCACTCTTTGTTTATATTAATTTATATTTTAACAGGATTGGTAAGCACACTTTCATAATTTTTTTCATATTTTGTACTTTTTTTAGATTAAATATTGATAATTTTGTAAAAAATATATTATATATTTGCTGTTCTATACTAATGGCATTTATTATTACACACAGACGACTAGTTCTCAGAAGAGACCGAGGTGCTAAACAGCCCTGAAGAAGCATATAAATGCGAAACTAGTTGGCAATTAGCGCACCAAACCCTGTCTTTGCTATTCTGTAAATACTGTGGTCGTCTTTCAATTGATTTGTTTCATATGTATAATAATTTTATGTAAATTCAATTTTCTATTTTTGATATATAACCTATGTGTTTGGTGTGTTTACCTTATTATTACGATTGATATCTCACAATAAAATCCTTAGAGTTGGGTAGGAGGAGCTTCCTCTACCTTTCTTATTTTCATTTATTTTTTATACCAACAAAAGAAATCTCTATTAGTGAGAAAAAAAGGACGCCAATTTTGTTTGGGAGCCACATCGCACGACCGCGCAATTGTCAGTTAAAGCGACGCAGTGCCGAATCGCAAAAAGTGGCCAAGTCCTTTACCTGCATAATGGGCTGGGTCTTAAGTGGTTAAAATATGGCTGTATATCACTTTTTCAGTGGACAAGCCTCTTAGGCCTCGTACACACGAGGCAATAGATTTGTTCAAAACGGTCTGTCCAACCGATTTGAACAAATCTGTCTGTTTGGATTTTGGTTTGCTCGCGTGTACACACGAGCAAACCAAAATCCCCGCCAGCAGACGGCGCGCTGACGTGTCGTTGACGTGGCGGTGACGTTGACGCCGCCACGTCACCGCACCAGGAAGTAAAACACTTCTGCGCATGCGCCGAATCCATTCGGCGCCGGTGCGAGACGACATGTCTGCTGGTAAGTGTACTAACCAGCAGACATGTCGGGCGGACGGGTTCCCACCCGATAGATTTCAAAGCATGCTTTGAAATCTGTCGGGTGGCCAAATCCGTCGGCTCGCCCGTACACACGATCAAATCTGTCTGCTGGGACGGTCTAGCAGACCGTTTCCAGCAGACAGATTTAATCGTGTGTACGCGGCCTTAAAGTATGTCTTCAGCTAAAACATTTTTTTTTTTTGGAAGGATTTTACTGCTACCTGGGGCTCTAATAAACAGATTTTTCCTCACCTGCTGTCACAATGACATATTGCTGTTGCAGATTTTACTTCACCTCTGGTAAAACCATTGTCATTATAATAAATGAGGGGAAATCTATCTCATGTAAACTGAAAACATTTCTAGTCCTCCCACACTTCATTCAAAGACGAGAGGGAAAAAACGTTTAGCTGGACATACATATTCAATTTTACACAGTAAAGGTGGGTGTGTACAATAAAAGCCACAGTAAAATAGTCAATCAATGCATAATATCATACTGTAAGGGCTAAATCACATGGTTGCTGTGGCCCCTTGTCCAGAATTCATCCAGACGGACTGAAATCCAGACACATGATTCAAAACCCGGACTATCTGGGTGAATCCCGGGCAGGTGGCAACCCTAGCCACAGCACAATATTCAGACAGGAAAGTGGCTCAGAACAGGGCCTGACAGCAGGGTGAGGGGGCACGATACACACTGCATTACTATTATCTTTGGAGTGCTCAAATGTGTCCATGTTCTGTTGCATCATATGGTATATGCTTAAAAAAATAAAAAAAATAACTGCTGTGCGCCGCTAAAGGGTTTGACGTGAAGAAAAAGTATCAACCCTAGCTGTGGCCCATACAGCGTAAATAAGTGCCATGGTTAGCCATTGGTGCAGGTAGCCCATGCTTCTCTATGGGGTAGTATGAACTGTACAAAGCCCCTCATGCTAATTTGACAGGCATGCAGGAGTAGATGCGTGCTCTCCAAAACACACATCTGCATTCGGGGCTGCTCACATACCCCTGCTGGTCACATTAGGATGAGCGGCTGTGTCTGTATTGCCGCTGTGTTCCATACAGAAGCAATGGCTGCCTGCATGCAGCGCCAGGCAGCTCCAACTGCATAAACAAAGTGCTTATTCATGATGTATATGTGAATGAGTCAGAAATGTAAAAGCTTGGTATTCTACATAATTATAGTTATACCAGGGCATCCAGATCTTAGGAATCATCAGAGTCTGAACTTGATCTGGACTTTAGATAACATTCATCAGTCTGACCTTGACATTTTCAACTTTGTTATAGTAACTTATGGTTACACGGTCTCCCCTCTTACAATTCCCCACCAAAAATATATATATATTCCTAGGAATACTGCATTTCTTTTTAATACTGCAAGTTTTAAATATGTGGTAAGTTTTAAATATTATTGTAGCTCCTTTTTTTTTTATTAAGATTTCCAGAAAATGTTAATTATTCAGTCTTGCCATGGGTATAATTTCCACCATAGCTCTGATTTCTTACCCAGTATAAAGAAAGACAAACATGCCAGTGTGAGCCTGTCCCTAATGACATCGGTCCGTCAGGTTACCTAGCAACAACAGGCCAGAAAATTACCTTCCTTGGCAGTGCTAATTCTTTTTTCATTTGCAGCTTATAGATACTTTATAATATGACTTATACTTGATTGGTGAAAAAATAATATTCAGCTAACTGCTGTTCTAAGGTTATTGCAAGCTGCTCTTGTGTTAAATGCAAGAGAATGTGGAGGCTACTTATTTGCCTAAAGGTACCCATAGTGTGAGGAGATCCTTTAATGTATGTGTTGGACATACCCATCAAAAATAATTTTTAAGCCGGTAATAATTTTGCTATACATAATTTTAGGGCAGGCAACGGTCTAATCATCTTACCTTCCTTTACAGAACTTATTTCTAGAATAAAGGAGGCTTGTTAAGTAGAACAGGTAACTTTCACATTTCCAGACAGAATAGACATGTTTCTTATGCCGGTTACACATGACTGTTTTTCATTATGAGAAAACTGCCATTTTTATGATAGGTTGTGTGTATGCTCCATAGCAGTTTTCTCGACGAAAAACTGCCTGCAAAAAAATTAGAACCTGCTCTATTTTTTCTCGACGTTTTTCCCGTTGTTCTTTTTCTCTGTGCGAAAACCGCTCATGTGTATGCTTTTCCGAGGGGGAAAAAACGTGCATGCTCAGAATGAAGTATGAGACGGGAGTGCTCGTTCTGGTAAAACGAGTGTTTGTAATGGAGATAGCACATTCGTCACGCTTTAAATTATTGCATCGTTTAATGCAGTGCATACTTTTCTTCTTTATAATGCTACAATAATGAACTTATTTTGCTGCTGATATTCACAGAGTTATGACAAACTTGTTTCTTTATTATTTCTTGTGATCTCATGAATAATCTTTTGTTGTTGTAAGCCAGATCTCCATAAAAAAATTTTTTTTTCAATCTTTTGTTTACAAACGGTTTATTGAAAAATAAGTCTCAATACAGTTATGAAGTAACCTCTTGATGACTGCGCCATAGCAGAAAGACGGCTACAGCGCGGTTGAGTTGTTCTGGGAGGACGTCCCTGGGACGTCCTCCCATAATCTTGCTCTCACGCGCCCCCTGGTCCAATGATGGAGCGATCACTTGTAAATAAACCGCCGTCATGTGATGACGCCGGTTCCTCCCTCCCCTCTCTGTACCAATCGGTACAGTGTGAGAGGAGAGGGGGGAGAGCGGAGGCAGCAGCAATGCTGTGGGCTGGATCTGTGACAATTGCAGTCATAGATCCAGCCATCCATCCCTGCGCAATACTCTGCAGCTCCCTGCATGTTGGGCCTCTGTATGTGGCCACGCTGTGTAAAAGTCTCACACATGTGGTATCGCCATACTCGGGAGTAATAGCAGAATGTGTTTTGGAGTGTAATTTGTGGTATGCATATGCTGTGTGTAAGAAATATGATAGAAACAAGATATTTTTTTTATTTTTACAGAATTTTCAGTCTTTTTTCTTTTATAGCGCAAAAAAAGAAAAAACTCAGATGTGATCAAATACCACCAAAAGAAAGCTCTATTTGTGTGAAAAAAAGGACAAAAATTTCATATGGGTACAATGTTGTATGACTGAGTAATTGTCATTCAAATTGTGAGAGCACCGAAAGCTGAAAATTGATCTGGTTAGGAAGGGGGTTTAAGTGCCCAGTGGTCAAGTGGTTAATGAAGATCTTTATTTTTGGTTATTAATTTTAGAATATTTTAGACTTATGTCCTTTTTTATTTTATTTTAGCGTGTCAAGTTACCACAACAACATTATTATTTAGTATTATTTACCCTCAAGGAGGTTAGTGTCCCTTGTTAATTTGAAAATGTATTTTTAAAATGTCCCTGCCTACTCACTAGCAAACTCAAATTTTTGAATAAAAACAAATGGTCAAGTTTTTACTGTAAACCAAAAAAACATTTATTCTGGCACATAACAAATTAAATGTGAAGGAAGCACTGGAGACCCTGTTTGAATTTGTGTATCCTTTGGGCCCCACAGCAAACATCAAAGAATATAAAACAAAAATTGGGATCATTAAAAGCACATATATAGTTAGGGCCGCAATCTGGTCCTGGACTCCCAGAGGTCAGGAACAGCAGCAGGTGAGTGAGATATATGTCCCCAGTCTGTGGAACTGCAACAGCATGTGCCTTCTGTCAGACCATCCAGAAGCAAGGCCATTACTTTGTTCTCTTCCTTGTAGCCTTCTCTGCAGCCTTCTCTGGATCATTCATTAAATGCTTCGTCGGAGGCTGTGTCTCTAGAGGAGAGCTTGTGGCAGGGGGACGAGGAGGAGGGGCGACCTCCGCAAGGTCCGTGAATTGTGTCAGCTGGCCCATCAACCCCCTGTTGATGACCTTCAAAATGATGGTGGTCACTAATGAGACGTTGGCCAATCTCCATTCTGGTTAATTTGTCTGTTATTAGTGCAGCATAGCCCTTGGCAGCGATGGGGGCTCTCTCAAGGCTGCAGTAGCCTCACTAATGAGGGTACGCGTTTCATCCTCCATGTGCCTAAGCCTCCTGGGCTTTTTTGTTTGAATGTGGAGGGGAGGGATCTGTGAACTTGTGCTTGGCCTGGCCATCTCCTGTCTGCCAATGGGCCCTGCCTCCTCATGGCTGCCACTCACCCCTTCCTTCTTCTGGCTCTCAGTTTCTCCACCCTCATCCTTTCTGAGCTCTGGTTGTGTATAAAAAAGGGACATACCGTGTTTCCCCGAAAATAAGCCTGGGTCTTATATTAATTATGCCAACAAAATACACAGTGGGGCTTATTTTCGGGGTAGATCTTACCATGTAATGTGCTGTCTTCTCTCCTCCTCTCCCTCCCTGCCAGTCAAGAATTCCCAGTGTGAACTGAGTTAAAATGCTTGTAAAATCCTATAATCCACTCTATTACAGTATTATATAATGTAAAATGTGTGTGTTCCTGTAATATAATTGTGCCAAATACCTTTGTTATAGCGCCACTCTGCACTTCTGTGACCCGCCGGAGCTCTCTTCCCCGCAATTATATTACAGAAACACACACATTGTACATTATATACTAATGTAATAGAGTGGGTTATAGGATTTTACAAGCATTTTTAACTAGGGCTTTTTTTTTGGGGTAGGGCTTATAATGCAGCTCTCCTGGAAAATAACACTAGGTCTTATTTTCAGGGTAGGTCTTATTTTTGGGGAAACAGGGTAGTTAATTTTTTTGCTTCATCAATCACACACATTTTTCACCTCATGACAGTTGCAAATTGAATGCTAATAAATTTTAAAAACAATCATTCTGACCCCTGCATTTTTCATTCTTGCCCCCATCATTTTTGGCCACTACTGTCTATTGATATGTAAAACACTTTTTGTTCAATCATTAAATTGTTAACAATAGTAACATCTATTTTACATCATTACTTTTAGTACAATAAATCTTTAGCTAAATACTATACATGGCTCCATATGGCCAAATCAGGCTCATCCAGGAACTGGACCATTCCCGTCGAGATTCCCTGCCGTGTGTACGCCGCCTCAGGCCGCGTACACACGGCAGGGAATCTCGACGGGCAGAACACATCGTTCCGCCCGTCGAGGTTCCCTGCCGGCCGTCGAAATCGGCGACCCGCCCGTCGGGAATGGCAACCAGCCATTCTTCCGGCCGGGCCGTCGAGGAAATAGAGAGCGTGCTCTCTATTTCGGCTCGACGGGCTTCCCGACGGGAAGCTCGCCGAGACCGTACACACGGCCGAGGTCCTCGCTGGAATGTGCATTCCAGCGAGGTTCTCGCTGGTTTTCAGCGAGAACCTCGGCCGTGTGTACGGCGGCTCAAAGCTTATACAGAGCTTCCTTTCATCACTCCTAGCATCTTAACAGAGTGCCAGGGAGCAAAGGAATGGCAAGTAAGTGCTGCTGGCTCGGTAATAGAGCATTAAAGAAAACTTGTTGCTTTGCCCTGCATGAACAAAACACAGATTTACTTTAAATTATCATTGGTACACTACCTGTAGGACCAGAACTTACCATATGTTTTGCTAGATAAGACATACCTAACTATACAACACACCTAGGTTTTAGAGGAGAAAAATAAGAAAAAAATATTTGCAATCAAATGGTGTACTAAAATATTTAATAAAATATACATTAGCCAGTGGTCAGTACATTAGGCCTCCAAAGCACCCAGCCACACCTCCAAAGTATCCCCCCTTCCCTCAACCCAGGCCTATCATAAAGAGGATATTTTTTAAGTAATAAACATTGATGTACAGATTACAGTGATGAGTTTCCTGGCCTGGCGCTGAAGCAACGCTGACACTGACTCCTCCTCTCTTCTGCCACAGAGGAGCTGAGCGGCCAGCCCGTGATTTTAACATGGCGGTGGTGATGGGGGTGGGGGGAGAGGCTTGGTCAATATTCGCTCCATAAGACGCACAGACATTTCCCCCCTTTTTTGGGGGGGTGCATCTTATGGAGCGAAAAATATGGTACTTTATTTTGGAGATGCATTTGTTTCCGATCCAATGATGTTTTACATTCAAAGTCTATCCTAACATTATAACATTATATATACCGTATTTATCAGGGTATTGCGTGCACACCACGTATAGCGCGCACCCCCAAACTAGAAAAATGAAAAAAAAATACTTACGGTTTCGTCTGTGTCTTGCCCGACATCCATCGGCGGTCTTGTCCGGTCTGGCGTCCGTCTGCAGCCTCGGTGGTGTTCTCCCGCGCTGTCTCTGAGCCAATCCCCGCTTCCCGCTCTGTGTTTGAACCACTCCGTCGACATATACACTCTTGGGCATGCTCAGCTCCTCTCGCATAAAGGACGTACAGGACGCACAAGACGTGACCGCGAGGGGAGCCGAGCCTGGCCGAATGTACCCGAGTGTACTGTGCTCGGTATATGTCGCGGTGGATTCAAACACAGCGCGGGAAGCGGGATCGGCAATTTTCCCCTGATTTTAAGGGGAAAAAAGTGAGTGGTATACGCCGATAAATACAGTATATATATATATATATATTTTTTTTTTTCTGGACAGATTGTAATTAAAGCAGATTTGGATACACATATACAGTACATTTGCTGCTTCTACTCAGTGAATAGTTAATGCTTGCTGTGATCTTAAACAGTTTTATGGGTCTCCAGCATGCCAAGAACTTCAAATCATATGCTAAGGAGGTGAAAGTGAGTCATAACAAGTCAGCAATTACAAGTCACATGAAACGGTTCGATTTAACTATAAGTTAAAAGGGTAAAACTTCAGCAGTAGAAAAAAGTGATATGATCAAAAGTTTTTAAAATTTGTAATATTAAAATGATCCTACTATCATCATTCATGGTTTAAAGTGAATGTAAATAATAAATACCCTTTTCCCTTTTTTTGTTATAAGTGATCACATACCTTTTCATACAAGTACATTGTACATCAGCCACATATCAGGAATATGAAGTGCTGGGGTAACACGCTTTAAGGTAAACCCATCTATTTTCACATTGTTCTACACATTCAAAGGTCATAAATCCTTGCAAAACCAGGAAAGATAGGATCTGATACAATGGTGCTTGATACTGCTATTTCCCAAACGGCCTTGAATCCAAGTTTTATTAAAAACCCATGTAGCCATTCATCAGGTTTATACACTAATACTTATAGAAGTATGCACTCTCTTGTCACATGATCCTGTGCTGTAAACAGAGACAGATTAGGGCACAATGGGTCCCTAGGCAAGTAAACAGTATTGACACCCAACATCCCTTTGTAGACAGGATTACAAGCAGTGGCAGCTCATCAATAGAGGGTGCAGGGGCCCCGCCCCCAAAACAAAAAAAAAATCCTTTTAAATCTGTGCGGGCACTGGACACATGGGTTCTATAGGAGGCATGACGTGTTTTCAAACACGTGATTGTGGCCTTATTGGTGGTCTTTAGATTGTTTTCCGGATGCAGAGCGATGTGTCCCACTGTACTATTAGGTTAACAATGCTTGTGCTTTGATTGGCGCTTTGAAGAATGTAGGCGGTGCTTTCATCAGACCCGCAACATCACTTCTGGTTTCATGAGCGCCTCAGCAGGATGGAACGCAAGGCCTGAGCAGACCAGGAGGAGTCAGACTAGGACTAGTACAGTGGGCTATTGCTGATACGCTGTATCAGTGGGGAGTGGGGGACAGTCATAATGGGCACAGCAAGAACAATAGGTGTACATGCATGGCCAGGAACAGTGGCTGCAATTGATGGGCTCAGTGGCTGCAATTGATGGGCACATTAAAGCAACAATTGATGGGCACAGTGGCTGTAATTGATGGGCACAGAGGCTACATTGTTGGACACAGAGAGGCTGCAATTGATGGGCACAATGAGGCTACAATTGATGGGCACATTGGCTGCAACTGATGTGCACTGTGGCTGCAATTTATGGGCATGGTGGCTGAAATTGATGGGCACAGTGAGGCAACAATTGATGGGTACAGTGGCTGCAATTGATGGGCACAGAGGCTGCAATTGATAGACACGGTGGCTTCAATTGATGGACACAGTGCCTGCAATTGATGGGCACAGTGAGGCTGCAATTGATGGGCACTGTGGATGAAATGGATAGGCACAGTGTCTGCAATTGACGGGGACAGTGAGGCTACAATTGATGGGCACAGTGGCTACAATTGATGGGGAGAGTGAGGCTGCAATTGATGTGCATGGTGGCTGCAATTGAAGGGCACGTGGCTGCAATTCATGGGCACAGTGAGACTACAATTGAAAGGCACAGTGGCTGCAATTGATGGGCTCAGTGCCTGCAATTTATGGACACAGAGAGGCTGCAATTGATGGGCACGGTGGCTGCAATTGATGGGCACAGTGAGGATACAATTGATGGGCACGGTGGCTGCAACTGATGTGCACAGTGACTGCAATTTATGTGCTTGGCAGCTGCAGTTGATGGGCACGACTGCTGCAATTTGTGGGGACAGTGAGTCTACAATTTATTGGCCCATTGGCTGCAATTTATGGGCACAGTGGCTGTTATTAAAGGGAATGGTGGCTGCAATTGTTGGGCACAGTGAGACTACAGTTGAAAGGAACAGTGGCTGCAATTAATGGGCACTTTGCCTGAAATGTATGGACACAGAGAGGCTGTAATTGATGGGCACAGTGGCTGTAATTGATGGGCACAGTGAGGCTACTAATGATGGGCAAAGTGGCTGCAATTGATGGTCACAGTGGCTGCAATTGATGGGAAGAATAAGGCTGCAATTGATGTGCATGGTGGCTGCAATTAAAGGGCACAGTGGCTGCAATTGATGGGCATAGTGAGACTAAAATTTAAAGGCACAGTGGCTGCAATTGATGGGCATAGTGCCAGCAATTAATGGACACAGAGAGACTGTAATTGATGGGCACAGTGGCTGCAATTGATGGGCACAGTAAGACTAAAATTTATGGGCACAGTGGCTGCAATGGATGTGCAGTTGATGGATTGTAATAGTCACACAGAAGTCACCCTACTCCAATTTGTCTGGTCTGGCAGGGCTTCTACTCGTCGACCAAGAGCATCCTCCCTTGTAAAGTGAAAGGCAGGTGCACTTATTTGACCAGTTGTGCTATAGGCAATACTGCATGAACATGAAGATTGTAACTGAGTTCCATGGACACCCACCAGGTCCCAGACTTCTGCCTAAGTAGTCTTGTGGATGATCCAGCTCCGGTTATACAACTTTGATCTTATACATCAGTGTATGTTGTTGATACTGAGCTATACAGCAGAGCTGGAACCATTAAATATACTGGCATGTATTTACTTATATTTTGGGGCATTCAGAAAATAAGGGCCCAGATTCACGTACATCGGCGCATTATCGGTCCGGCGTAGCGCACCGCCATTACGTTAGACTTGCGCCATCTAGCCGCGCAATCCCCCGATTCACGTAGCTTTTGCGCAGGAAATTGCGCAAGCGTAAGGTTTTTTCCAGAGGCGTAAGGAGGAGTAATACAAATTGGGAGGGACGTGGGCTTGTTACATTGAAATGAGCCGTGACCCCATGCAAATGAAGGGCCGGCCGGCTCGCGCATGCGCGCTTGAACGAGACCATGTCAGCTCCGCTGTGCGCATGCTCACAACTCGGGAGCGGCGCAATCAGTGAAATTGGAAATGGACTAGGGCAACGTTGTGAACTACGCAGACAGCATAAATAGACACACACAAACGCACTTGCATTGCAAAAGTACATCCCTTTGTGTCCCTTCCCATTTAACCAAGTGCTTTTGTTCCTGTTGTTCGTTGCAGTGTGTCTTGTAGTTGTCAGATTAGTGTTCTTTGTGATCAAGTGCTTGTTGGTATATTTGTGAAAGTGTTTTTTGATAAGTGTTTGAGAGACTGTTTGTTTGATTGATATATTTTTGTTCGTTTGTTTTCTTGCTTTATTTTTTCTTTTATTTTTTTTTGTGACTGTTTCTTGCTGAGTGCTAGTGTGATTTTTGGGTGTTCGTTTTCTCTTTGTGTGTGTTCTTGCCTGATTGGTTGTGCTTGTATTTGTGACTGATTTTTGGTGACTGGTAGTAAGTTTGTTTGGAAGTATGACTGAGAGAAAAAGAAAGCTCAATTTTACTGTGGGGGAAAAAAGAATTCTTGCCCGGGCCATTAGCGAGTATGGGCGTTTTCTCCACGGCCCGCAGAGTGCCACCACCACCCCGGCCAGGAGGAGGGAGATATTGGATAGGATCACGGAGCAGGTGAATTCATCGGGGGAGGGGGAGACACGGACCCGGTCTGGGATCGACAAAAAAATAAATGATCTCCGGTGTCTGGTGAAAAAAAAACTGGCCGCAATGCATGCCCATGCCAGGGGCACAGGAGGGGGCCCACCATGCCGTATTAGGCTTACAGCGACGGAGCATGTGGTGGCCCTGACCTTTCACCGGCATGAAGTGGAGGGCCTGCCAGGCTTTGACACAAGTCCGGTCCCCGCGGTGCCAGGTAAGGTTTTTTTTTCTATCAGGTGTGTAGCATGTGTGGGGGAGGGGGTGAAAGGGAATATGTGGCAAGTGTGTGGATCCTCCAACCTGTGAATGGTTTGTGTCATCCACAGATGTGCAGGAGGGTGCAGGGCCATCTGGCCTGACCGCTCCAACACCAGGACAGCAGCCTAATGAGGCCCCCCCAACAAGGCCGGAGGAGGTTCGAGAGGAGGAGGATGATCATGAGGAGGAGGACGATCATGAGGAGGAGGACGATCATGAGGAGGAGGAGTCAGGCACTGGACGAGTGGTTTGTGCGGACTCTTCCCCTCTGGCTGGCAGAAGCCTGCCCTCCCTAAGGGGGAGCCCCCCCCCCCCTCCTCCCCCAACATGGCTCCCCTCACAAGGGCCTCCCCTTCTCCCCGCTCACAACCATCAGCTGGAGGCAGGATGTCATCCCAGAGCACCAGGGGGGCGCCCAATCTCCTGCCCGCCAGTCTGCGAAGGGACCAGGCCCTCCAGACCCGCCATCTGGGACAGCTCTGCCAGACTTTTGGGCGGGTGGAGGAGAGCCTGTCCTCCATGAAGGATACGCTGGGTAACCTGGACTCCCACTCCCGGGCTTTCACAACCTGCCTAAATGAACTGCAGACTACAGCAGCAGGCGTTGGGCAGGATGTGAGGGCCCTTACCCAGGCTATCCAGGCCAACACGGCAACACTTGGTGCTTCCCTGGACAGAATTGCCGTGGCCTTGGAGGGCAGGCCGCCAGGTGGGCAGATATCAGGGGCTGCTCCTCCTTCCCCGGGTTTGCCTCTCCCCCATGAGTCTCCCCTGAGGGGCCGGGGCCGTGGCCGGAGGCGCCCCAGGCGTGGCTCACGCAGAGGGCAATCATTTTTTTCCCCCCTTTTTTTTTTTTGCTGACATTTTTTTTAAATTTTGGGTTGTGCATGCTGTTTGAATGTGGGGGTGACATTCCTGCTGGAAAAGGGGTGTCATCCTCAATTTTGGTGGAGAAGGGTTCCCCAGGACCAGGGAGAAGTGATTCCCAGGTCCGTGTGAATGGTGTATGAATGTACAGTGACATAATTGGAGCCTTGGCGTGGCGTTGCTGCTCACAAGTCCTGCATGGTGGACTGGTGCCAATCCAATTTGATGAGGATGTGGGGTGTGTGTGCTAGGGACCATAGTGGTGTGCATGCATGCATTCTCATTGTGCCATGATTAATGTGTGTGTTTAACGTGCAAAGATGCCCAATATGAGCTGCCTCCTGACTGCTCTTCCCTCAGAAGACGGGGTATCCTCGGTTAGGGGTTGATTGTCTGGTTGGGGGGTCAGGTCATCACGTAGCTCAACCTGCAGGCCCTTCCTCACTGCGAGATTGTGCAGCATGCAACATGCAACGATGATATGGCACACGAAGTTTTGGGAATACAACAGTGTACCCCCAGACTTATCCAGGCATCGGAAACGTGACTTCAGGAGGCCAAAGGTGCGCTCCACCACTGCTCGGGTTTTGATGTGTGCTTGATTGTATCTTTCCTCCCCTGGGGTTTGGGGGTTCCGGATAGGAGTCATGAGATGGGGTCCCAGTGCATATGCAGAGTCACCTGGAAGGGAAAAGACAGGAGAATGTTAGTCATGCATGTGCCACTTGTGAGGTGTGCATCACGGGAGGGGATAGTCATGCCTGACTCCCATGTCACTCACCAACCAGCCAGGTGTTCCCATACACGTTCTGATCGAATTCCATTCGAATGTGGCATTGATTGTAGATGTAGCTGTCATGGGTGGATCCGGGGTGTTTGGCACGGACGTGCCATATGAGGCCTTGGGCATCAACTATCACCTGTACGTTGATGGAATGCCAATGCTTCCGATTGCGGTACATGTGCTCTGTCTCATGGGGGGGCTGGAGTGCCACATGTGTGCAATCAATGGCCCCGATGGTGCGTGGGAATCTGGCAATTCTGTAGAAATCTGTCATTGCCTTCAGCCGCAGGTCCTCAGTGGTGGGTTTGATGATTTGGTTGGCCAAGCGTGTGAGGATTGCAGGGACAACCTGGTGCACACATCTGCACATGGTGGATTGTGACATCCCAGCCACCACTCCACTTGTACGCTGAAAAGAGCCACTGGCAAGGACATGGAGTGTTGCCAGGACCTTCACCAGTGGCTGCACTGCTTGTGAGCGTTGTGTTGGGCTGGTGATGTCCTCCTGCAGGGTTGTGGTTAATTCCAGGATGGCATGAGGGGGGAATCTGAAGATGCGATACACCTCAGAATCACTCATGCCAAAGAGGTCTATGCGTGTGCGGTATATCCTCTCCCGTGCCATCCTCCGTGCCATCCTCTGTGCCCTCCTCCTTCTTTGGTCATCTAAATTCACTAGTGCAGCTATGAGCGACGATGCCCCTGGCATGTTGGCAGTCAAATTGTAGTGCAACACGTGTGTGTGGTCTGCTCCTCAGTAACGGTGTTGCTTTCTGTGAGATGTAGACGTTTTTTCAAAATTTAGACCAGCTTTTAGGTGCTCTAACTTTAGACAGGACATTTTGCTGTTGCGCACATCGCGTAGCCTGCGCAGCAACTGTGTTTTTTTGTGGATCCCCGCAACTCCCTCATTAGCATATTTAACTAGCAAATCAATGGTGTGTCTAGCGCATTTTTGCGCGGACGGATGCGTCTGTCAAACGAAATTACGCCGGACAAAAAAAAGTAGATTTCTGGCGTAAATCGTTTTCTGAATCGCGCGCATCTAAACGCACGCGCACATTTAGACTTACGCATGCGCAACACCAGTTGCGCAGGCGTAATCGCTCTGTGAATCTGGGCCAAGGTTCTTGGCAGTTTTGCTCCTGGAGTCAATATAATTCTCTGAGTAATCACGGAGTCTTGAGCAGGCACTAATGCTTTGTGAGTACCAGTAACTCAGCACTAGATGGCTTTTCTTGTCATCATTGCCAAGGCCCATTGCAGTTAGTAAAATTGCTATGCGTTTGCAAATTTCAACCAACGTCTGCGTTCCCATCTAATGAATACATCAACTTACACTTGGCAAATTGCCTACATCTTATGGTGAATGTTTTTAATTCAAATAATGACTCCCCAGGCAATTATATTGCAATTATATTGCAAAGTCTGACTTAATTCCCTAGGCTGGTGTTACCAGGCTGGAATTTTGTGCCTTTTGCATTGACAGGCCTAACGGAAAACTTAAGTGTTTGATTGGCATAGCCTTATATAAAACTGTAATACAGGTAATTTTGTAATTTAAAGAGATTCTGTCAACAACTTAAAAAAAAAAATGCAAGAAGAAACACAGAAGAGTGGAAATTTGAAATGCTTATTTGAAGCACTTTTCCTTGCCATAAACATGTTTCATTCACTTGTGATGTGCCTTTGAACTTTCTAGGGAAATAGACCATATAATAATCATTTCCCTATATATGTATGTGTTACACATCTTATTTTATATTTCTGATATGGGTCTGAGTTACCATGTACTTGTGTAAAAAAGTATCCTGTACTCTTTGCTTCCTTTTTGTGAAATACCTGGTGATCCTGTCAGGGCACTGAAGCAAATTCATCTCAGTGAGGTCAGTTTGCTTCTGTCCATTTCACTTGGGACCACAGTCTGCCTATACTCCAGAGATCAGACTTCTGCTAACCCCTGCACAGGTCTGCACTGGGAAGATCAGGGCACGGTACTGCTTTTTCTTTACCTCCTGCTGATAAGCCCCTTGACCCCCCCCCCCTTTGCCTGTTACAGTATATTTCCATCTCTGCATTTTCTGATCTGTGTCTGTGATCCATACTATCTTCCCCCCTATAGTGACAAGAATGTTTCACCCTTCCAGCCTCAGTCCACTCCTTGTGAAAGCCCCCAACACTTTTGAATGACCTTTTCCTGACAATCCTCTCCAGGCTGCGGACATTCCTGCTGCTTGTGCACCTTTTTCTTCCTCACTTTTCTCTTTCACGTAACTTTCTATTAATGTGCTTTGATACAGCACTTTGGGAACATCCAACTTCTTTTGCAATTACCTTTTGAGGCTTTCCCTCCTTATGGAGGGTGTCAATGATGGTTTTCTGCAGAACTGTCAGGTCAGCAGTCTTTCCCATGATTGTGATTCCTACTGAACCAGACTGAGAAACCATTTAAAGGCTCAGGAACCCTTTGCAGGTGTTATGGCTTAATGAGCTGATTAGAGTGGACATTGTGGGCCTATGATATTGCACCTTTTTTACAATATTCAAATTTTCTGAGATTGTGGATCTGGGGTTTTCATGAGCTGTAAGCCATAATCATCACAATTATGACAAATCACGGCTTGAACTATCTTGCTTTGCATGTAACGAGGGAGGAGCGGCGTGCTGACGTCACCGCTAACAAACGACTATCCGGAAGGACGAGCGAACATTTGAGCCGGCCGGCTTTTATTTTATGGCGCTAATTTATACAAACCATGTGAGTGACATTTTTTATTAATAAATAAGATTGTATTTACGGTACTACTCTATGGGCTTTTTTATTCCCTTTACACTCCTGGATTTGGCATTTATCGTTATCCGGTATATCTGTATGTGGAGTTGTACGGCAGAGGACCAGTAGAAGCAATCCCACCATAGAGTTACATGCGATTTTTACATTTGGAGTTGGTAAGCAGACATTCTTATTAGAGGTGGAGGTGCCTTTGTCTGATCTTACTTGAAGAACCTTCTTCTAACACATTTCGGGTGTAATTAGGATCCATATGGACTTTATTCCTGTTTCACGGATTTGATTGTGATTTTGTTTGGACTTTTCACTTCACCAGTGTTTTATGGAAGTTTATTTTCACATTCTAAGGGATGGAATACTTTGTCCACATATATGCATTTATATTCATATATTAATTTTACCTTTTAAGTTGCATTAGTGAAATAAATGAACTTTTGCACGATATTCTTATTTTTCGAGTTTCACCTGTAAAGTGCTTTGTCTGTTTTATTTGAACATGGTGCGATGGTGATATTTAGAACTGGACTTATGCTTCGATAATGCAATTCACCATTCAACCACTGCACCCTCGTATGACTGGATCTCATTGCTGTATGGAGTGTGCTGGACTGGTCTCAGCCTTCTCTTTTGGTGGTAGTGTTATTATTGTCTGTTCTGGCCCATATCCTCTGCTTTTCATTTTACTTCCCTTCATAAAACCTAATGTAGCTGCCAGGGTTGGAACGAAGGTAAATATTATAGAGTGTAACTTCAGCAACAGCTCTGAGTCTGCTGGGGCTGCTGACATAACATTCAAGATGGTGGCACCCAGCAGTGTCAAGTCACAGGACATAAGGGAGGCTTTTTCAGGTAAATAACATTCTTGAGCTGTTTCATAGCCTCGGAGTCAGCTGGCCTGAGGCCTAGTAACTTAGAGTAGGCCCAGGAATTTCTGGGGCCTGCTGATCCAGGAATGGTGCTTCGCTACCTTATCTATGGAAGGAAGCTGAACCAGTGGGATTTAATTGATGGACGTACCCTGGCGGATTGACCTCACTGTGCTGCCGGTTTGGCTGAAAGGGTCTTGGCACCGTGAGTCGTGTAACTTTTGTTTGGAACTATGCCGAGTGTGCAGTCAGTTACATGATCTTGTGGCAGAAGATCGTGGGACGGCCTGACAACACTTGTCAAGTCTGTGGCAGAGACTTTGACAAGCTTCGCACAAGCTGCTAGGCCGGTGAGAGTGGGCCTATCTGGTGGTTGCTGGAATCCAGTGTGGAGCTGAGTTAATCCTCTGAATCCAATTAGTACCCGTGATCTGCAAAGCAAAAGTACCTGAGTGTTTCCCTGTCCCTCTACCCCTCTGTTAGAGAACTTTGTCTAATAAAACCCTTAAAAAGGAGACTTTGTGTTGGTGCATACATTCTTATGAACAACTCTTCAGGAACAACCCCTGAAACGAGCGTATGGAACAGTAAGGTAACGGCAGGCCCAAATCTAAACCAGCAGCTCCTTCGGGGGTAGTTCTACATATGCAAAGGGATTGAGTAAGGTTACCATTCTTCCCTGTTTCCCAGGGACAGTCCCCATTGTAAGGGGTCTATCCCTGGGAATCTTGAGCCCCTGGACAACACCATAAGTTTCACAGTGTATGGGTTACAGTTCATTAGGCCTTGTACAAACGATAGGTTAAACAGAGGACAACGGTCTGATGGACCATTTTCATCAGTCAAAACCGATCGTGTTTGGGCCCCATAGGTTATTTAACTATCGGTTAAAAAAAAGCCAACTTGCTTTAAATTTAACTGATGGATTCCTAACCGATAGGTCAAAACCGATCGTTAGTAAGCACGACCATCAATTAAAAATCCATGCATGCTCAGAATCAAGTCAACGCATGCTTGGAAGCATTGAACTTCATTTTTTTCAGCATGTTGTTGTGTTTTACGTTACCGCGTTCTGACACGATCGTTTTTTAACCGATGGTGTGTAGGCGCGATGGATCATCAGTCAGCTTCATCGGTTTACCGATGAAAACGGTCCATCAGACCTTTCTTATCGGGTGGACTGATCATGTGTACGTGGCTTTACACTGCTTTACTGTACACTGCCCAAGCGTTGGTTGCAAAATGGCACTAGAGCCCATTAATACTACCGCAAATGCAATCAAATTATGGATGGACCCTAGCATGACATGGTTGAAGTGGTCTGCACATGTGCAAAAGCACAAATTGCAATGTACTTGCAGAGTGCTCTATTGGCGCCACACTTGTGCAGTGTAAAAAATTAGAGCTCATAATGATGCTGTGGCTGACAGACATAAGCCACAATCTGTGTTGCTGCATGATCCCTGAAATTTTTATCTAGACCTCTGAGCTAATTGTGTTAACTAAACCTGACCCCTGAAGTTCAGAGTCAAAGTTTGATGGTCAGTATTAATTAATGTCTAGAAGTTGGGGTTAGAACTAACGCCCAGAGGTCCAGATTAAATAACGAGCGTTTAAGGGTCAGGATTAATTAACAGACAGAGTTTAGGACCTGTACTCTGCACTGTTTTCCCCCCCGATCTCTCTATATTACTTAATTCTGACCCCTGAACTATGTGCATTAGTCCTGACTAATATACAGGTATATATATATATATATATATATATATATATATATATATATATATATATATATATATATATATATATATATATTAAAACCTTGGCTTTAGAGTAACTTGGTTTGAGAGTGTTTTTGCAAAACAAGCAAAATTAGAAAAAAAAATTGACTTGATATACAAGCGATGCCTTGATATACAAGTAGCATCATGTCACAACTGAGCATAAAAGAGAAGAGAGGGGCCTCTAAGTGTAGCAATATAGTTACATTTTATAAAGGTACAACATTTAGCAACAACCATGGTAATGATTAAAATGGGCACATCTAAGTATGCATGCATGTGGGGTAAATAGCCTGATACACCATCCCCCTCACCACCATCGACGTCATCCCTTCCACACTGTGCTCCATGAGCACTCCAAGCCTCGCTTTCGAATCGCTCTACTGCAGGGTAGTCTTCTTGGTCACGATTGCAGCCTGACAGAGGTAAGAGCCGGCGGTGCGGAGGATGGTCTATGTGAACAGCTGTACCCCAGGTGCTTGCATACTTAGATGTGCCTCTTAATCATCAGCCATGTGAGTTGCTAAATGTTGTACCTTTCTTCAATGTTACCATATTGCTACACTTAGAGGCTCCTCTCTTCTCTTTTATACACTATGGGCCAGATTCAGGAACAGTTAGGCTGGCGGATCCAGTGATCCGCCAGCCTAACTGTCACTTTGAGCCGGCGTTTTTGTTTTCTGTAACCAGAAAACAAGAAACGCCGGGTTGAAGCTCCGATGCGATCAGCGTAACTGAGTTTCGCCATCGCATCGTTACTTCAACTTAAAAATGGCGCCGGGGGCGTTCCCGCCGATTTCCGCTCAAAAAATATGTTAATGAGCGGAAATCGGCAATTCACAAGCGAATTCCGGCGCGACGCAATGACGGTACGACGTTTCCGGAAGCGATACGCGGCGCAAAGATATACCTACATGGGGTTGGAGTATCCTATGTTAGGTATAGGCGTCGTCATCGCGTCGGGAAAAAAAAAATCACGTCGCTTGCGTAAAAAGTTCATGAATGGGAATGTGACGTCATTGACGTTCATTCACAGAATTTGGAGCATGCGCACGGGGATGCTTTGACACTCGACGCATGCGCAGTACGTTCGCGGCGGGATCGCGCTTAGTTTAAATACTACACGCTCCGTACCCGCCCAATTTGAATTCCGCCGGCTCATTTTCGTTACGCTGCCGCAACTTTAGGAGCAAGTGCTTCGTGAATGACAGCACTTGCTGCTAAAATTTCGGCAGAGTAACGTAAATGAGAAGCGTTACTCTGGAGCAAAGATGCTCCCATCTACCTAAATCTGGCCCTATAGCTGCTGCTGGCTTTTTCTTCTAATCCACTTGTGGAGGCTGCCATTTGTAGATTGACGTTTACACAACCTATCACATTGCTATAATCTTTTTATATGGACTATAACCTGAAGGATTTATGAATAAATGGTTGTGGAACGAATCATCTGAGCTTCCATTATTTCTTATAGGGAAGTTCACTTTGATATACAAGTGCTTTGGATTACAAGCATGTTTCCGGAATGAATTATGCTTGCAATACAAGGTTACATATATACATATATATATAGCCTTCAAAATTTGCAGTCGCCTGCTCGCATTTGGCGAGTGAATTTATGAGCAGTGCGAGTATGTATTTAGTTCCCCTCCCGCTGTGCGGGCAGTACAATATGCATTCTACAGCTTCACTGGATCACACATCTCTGCCTCGCAGAGCGAGCTTTGCAAGGAGGTGTACCAGCCAGCGCCGCCCATCTCCACCGTCCACACATCGACGCTTAGGACTGCCCCTCTTCACCTCCCACACATCCCCCGCACTGCACAGGCTAGCAGCAAAGCAGAGAGGTTTGCTAAGAAGTGTACCAGCCAGGGCCACCCATCTTCCACACATCTCCGCTCTGCACAGGCTAGCAGAAGCTTTGTGTAAATAAATGTACCTGGACAGGACACCTGCGCCGTTTGGGACTGCCCCTCTCCACCTCCCACAGGCTAGAAGCTTTGCAACAAGTGTACCAGCCACTTGGGACCGCCCCTCTCCACTTCCCACACATCCAAGGAGTACACCGATGCCTGACACCCCTGGCTGCAGGACAATCGTATGTGATAATGTGACAGTCTGTTGTGATGTTCTGGAGACATTGGGGGATTGAACAAAAAGTTTGGTGGGAGTAAGGGGGAATTGAGAGAACATATGTGCTGGATTGGGGGGGGCATAGGCCCCCAATTCTGCCCCCCTCCCCCATTCTATCATACCTTCATACCTATGCCTTCAATTCCGCCTCTCCCCCACCAATCTATCATACCTATGCCTCCAATTCTGCCCCCCCCCCCCATCTATCATACCATATGATAGATGGGGGGAGTGGAATTGGAGGCATAGCTATAATAGAATGGGGGAGGGTGGTGGAATTGGAGGGATAAATATGAAGGTATGATAGAATGGGGGGAGGGTGGCGGAATTGGAGGCATAGGTATGAAGGTATGATAGAATGGGAGAGGGGGGCAGAATTGGAGGCATAGGTAAGCTGGTGAGGGGAGGATGGAAGACTAGGTGCAATGGGGGAGGTGTTGCAGGTAGAGGTGTACTGGTGGGGAGGCGTTATAGGTAGAGGTGTACTGGGGGGAGGCATTGCAGGTAGAGGTGTACGGGGGGAGGCGTTGCAGGGGCGTGTTTAGGGGCGGAGCAAGGTAGGGTTTGGGTGGGGCAAAAGGTGGCGAGAAACTCTTAAGGCCTATATATATATATATATATATATATATATATATACTCTATTACCAAAAGTATTGGGGTGCCTGCCTTTACACATAAACTTTAGTCCATAGGGTTCAATATTGAGTTGGCCCACTCTTTGCAGCTATAACATCTTCAACTCTTCTGGGAAGGCTGTCCACAAGGTTTAGGAGTGTGTCTATGGGAATGTTTGACCATTCTTCCAGAAGCGCATTTGTAAATGCCAGGCACTGATTAGAGTGGAGACTGGCTCGGGAGAAGCACTAAATAGATGAGATAAGTGCACCAGTCCCGCCTGCCGACCGACGGACTGACGGGGGGGGGGGGTGGTTACTGTTTGCCGCTCCCTCAAAGAAAATCACAACCGACGCAACTGTGGCGCTTTGAGTATGCTACACAGGGGTTTATTCTATCGTGAGTAATTTCCAAACCCTAAGGGAAGCAGAGAGTAATATTTCTTCACACAACACCGGGGTTCTGAATGTAATTATAGTAAAGACAGAACCTCCCACTTAGCACATATTTTAAAAGATGTACGCAGGTGCACTGCAGGAGTCTATAATAATTATATCTCTAAAATACAAGCAGAGTAGGATCTAAAATAATGTTTGCTAAAATTCTTTATGTGACTTACTAAAGGAGAAGAAGCAGTAAATATTCACATTACAAAAATAATAATTACCGAGCTTAGTAAATAAGATGAAGCTGTGTTCATTTCAATCATCTAATCAAATGCAAGAAAAAAAAAAAATCTTTCTTACATGCATATCCTGACTATGTCTGAGACTCATGTTGACTGTGGAATGAACCCAGATAAGCCTTCCATTCCTCACAAATTTACCGTCTGTTAATCACGCTTTCGTTTGTTTGAATCTCTGCAGCACAGCCATCAGTGACGTTTGTCTGCCACCTCAGCCTCCCTCCTCCTTGTCTATTAGCTGCACATTAATGTGAACAGTCACCTTGAGCTAGTGACGCAGTGGCATCCATCTCATAGACTGGCAGCCTTGCTTCTTATGTGCGCAGGGATGACATGTCATGGGAAGTCAAGAAAAGCATGACTCTGTGTCTGACAAATAAGAGAACAAACCTTTTAGTATAGATCTCCATTTTTTTTCTTCTCTGAATAATATTTTTGCTTTACACATGACAGTATTTTCTGAATAGGAATGTGCATATTTTAGTTTTCCCTTATTAAAATACCACATAAAATATTTCATGTATTTTATGACTATTCAGCAGCCTGATAAATATGAAAGGCCTTGATGAAAAAATGTTGGAGCGCATGCAATAAGAAGCACTGTGCAAAGTGCTTTGACCCATGTCAGCCAATTAAAGTTCTTATTCGGTGATATAACTTTGGTAGGATGAAGTGTGTGGCTGCTATGGTGTCCTTCACCTTGCATACCAATGATGCTCTTTGCATTACTTTATTGAATACAACTGATACGTCTGTATTATCTTTTTTAAATCAAATCCAATATATTGCAGCTATTTGGCTGAGTATGTGAGATATATTTGTATGAGAGTATGAGAGGATATATTTGCCATAAAGCCCAATGGGTGCAGGGGCTCTGTTTATCGGGAACCTCATGGTTTAGAGGTCCTGTTTTACCCCTTGTTACATATTTTAACTTGACTGGGAAGTCTCAACACATTTTCCAGTAGTAACAATACTTGCAACATCAGTCTTCAAAGTGGGCTGTTGAAGAATGTTATTACATATTTACAAAAGGCAAGTATGCTAAAAAAAAAAAAAATAATCTTTTGGTTACGTACAGGGGAACCGACTTGGTCTACATGTACATCTTTGGAGCTGTGTAGTGACATCCTGGGTCTAAAGTGATCTGCTTTGAATATCGCACTACCATTTGCGTTCCTAAATTACCAAGTATGAACAGCACCATTAATAATTAGTAGCACCGCAAAGCAACAGCGCAGCCAAAAGGTAAGCACAGCCAATTGAGTTTGATGTTCAGTTATGTAAATGATGTTCTATCTGAATAAATGTACTACCTCAATTGCAATGTACAAGATCCTTCAGTAAAGAGAGAGGTATTGGTCAACGAAACAGTTGTCTGTGTCCATCACTGGGAGAGAAATCATGGTACATAACAATGTGTAGTCGTAGTGGATCATAAGAACTGGGAATTGGGAGGAAAGTTTCTTCAAACCGTCTGGCTAAAAAAGAAGAGAAGTCATACAGTGGCAAGTGTAAACAAGTTAACCCTTATGGTTATGTGTCTTTAGGTAAATATTTAGTCAGTCTTTATGGTTGTGGGTCAAATGTGCAACAAGAAGTAGCAGCCAGCCAGTGTAAATGGTGAAAGTGCCAGGTGACTGGAGATTTGGTAATGAAGGGATAGTTACAGCTTCATGTACCCCACTTAGCGGCATGGTCTTCATAATGGAGCCTGCTTTGGTACATGTCCAAACTGGGGACAAAAGTAAAGTGGCTTCTCTGTGTGTCTAGGGCGCACATATCAAGACAAGTGTAGGGCAGGTAGAAACAGACCTAGCTGCAGAGTGGAGAAAATATGTGGTTCTTTTACAAGTGTGTGGGGCTATAGATGGAAGGTGGCCTCCAACCTGAAAGTGTAAGGCGGCGTACACACGATCGGATATATCCGATGAAAACGGTCCGCGGACCATTTCCATCGGATATGTCCGATCGGGAGTTTGATCCGATGGCGTGTACACACCATCGGATCAAATTCCCCGCCGCCGGAAGGCGCGGTGACGTGGCGGTGACGTTGACGCCGCCGCGTCACCGCAACGTCACCGCACCAGGAAGTAAAACACTTCCGCGCATGCGCCGAATCCATTCGGCAGCGGCGCGGCGGCGGTGGGAGCCGACATGTCTGCTGGTAAGTGTACTAACCAGCAGACATGTCGGGCGGACAGATCCCCACCGGATAGATTTCAAAGCATGCTTTGAAATCTGTCGGGTGGAGAAATCTGTCCGCTAGCCCATACACACGAGCGGAGATGTCTGCTGAAACGGTCCATCGGACCGTTTTCAGCGGACATATCCCCTCGTGTGTACGCGGCCTAATGCCCACATGAAGTAAGTGACTTAAATTAACAAATTACATGGCTTGCAATATCCCCAATGGCCCCTAGGTGGCGCATCTTCATACCCCCCAAACAAACTTGTAAAAACCTTTTAACTTTCAATCATCCAACCAGTTATGATTACCTAGTACAAAGAAGCACTATCTGTATATGAGCACAGAAGTAACCAACTTTAAAATATTTAATGTATACATACTTAATATGAGGGGGCATGTCTGGACGTGCACCAGGGTGGACATGCTGTTACAGAGCTCCTCTCACCCACCGCTCATCTATAGCCATCTGCCGCTTTCTACTGCCCTAACAAGGCTCCAAACCTTCGCTGGACACCTCTGGACATCATCCGCTGATGCCTTGGGGGATTTGCTGAACTTTTGGGTCTGGGTCCCACTCCTGAACGAAGTTGGGCCTTGCACTGTCAGAGCCCCCCACCATCTTGGGGCCTTCCGATCCTCCGCTGCTGCCTGCTCCAGGATGTGGCGTGGACTGCTCTCCCGGCACCGCGGACCGGCTGTCCATTCCCCGTGGAGGTGACCCGCGGATCCATCTGAGGTGCGACGCCTGGAGAGCCTGCCATCGGCATCTGTTCTTCCGTGGCTTTCCGCCTTACAACAGCCTCCGGCCTCAGGTACGGCTTCTTCCCCGCCCACGGCCCGCGGAACTAGTGTCTCCTTCCGCCCTCAGGCCTACCTATCGGCAGCTTAGTCCCCCCTGCCTCTTTTTAATACCTCCGGGGACAGCGGGCGCAGCTCCCCTCCCTGGATACTCGAGCCCCGCGGCTCCTGCCTAATCTCGGAGGTCCGGCGGCCATCTTGCTGCACCCAACTCACAGGCCCTCTCCTCCTCATCCAACTTTTCCCTCACAAGGCATAAACTGCTCACTACAATATCTGGGGGCACATCCAAATAATATCCAACTGTATTAATGCAGGCCTAGCTGTGGCACGGCAGCCGTCTTGGTGCACCTCATCCTGTTTTTACCTGAGACTTTCATATCCCTGACACTGTTGATCCCTGCAAGTAACTGAACTTTCATCACTCTTGACATCCCCTGAAACATATCCACGGCCTATATACTTATCCTATACTAGATTTTCGTTTCTATTTTTCCGTTCCTAACCATACTGAACTGCTTCCTTTATTGAAGTTACTTTGCATGTATTAACCCTGTTGCACTGTTACTCTCCATATGGTTAAGCTGCACTCCATCTAGCTATTAACCTGAATACAACTAGCAATGCCTAAAGGCTCTGCCTCCTGCTCAACAATAAACAAATGTTCCGCTAAATCATCAACTTTACATCAGGCCGCTGTAGGGACCATCAAACGATTTCTCGCTGCCGAAAGGCCTCTGTCCGTAAAAGTTTGCTGGCCTCATCCTGTGGCTCGGACATGATGGAGGATACTGGTTCCCTGGCTACCGGTTCCGATATGTCCTCTTTACTAAATGAACTTAAGAAGGAGATGGCAGGCATGTTCCATAATATGGAGAAATTGATCAAAAAAAGACATCTCTGCAGTTCGTGCAGACATGGCCCACCTCCTCGGTAGAGTTGAGGAAAAAGAGATTTTTTAATACAGCTTACCTGTAAAATCTTTTTCTTGGAGTACATCACGGGACACAGAGCAGCATATTCATTACTATATGGGTTATATGGAGTACCTTCAGGTGTGGACACTGGCAATCTCAAACAGGAAGTCCCCTATATAACCCCCTCCCATAGAGGAAGAACCTCAGTTTTGTAGCAAGCAGTATGCCTCCCAAAAATGTTCCCCAAAAGAGGGGTGGGAGCTCTGTGTCCCGTGATGTACTCCAAGAAAAAGATTTTACAGGTAAGCTGTATTAAAAAATCTCTTTTTCTTTCTCGTACATCACGGGACACAGAGCAGCATATTCATTACTATATGGGATGTCCGAAAGCAATGCTTTAATGAGGGGAGGGAGACATCTTCCAAAAAAGGATTTAATTTAGAGGTATACTCAAATACTAGTAAATCCAACTTAAACAAGAAATGTAAATCTCAAATCAAATCAAGGGAGCCCCCTCAGATCCTGAGGAGCTTGAATCGCGGCCTGTAGTACTGACTGCCCAAAGGCTGTATCCGCATTCCTTCTTACGTCCAATTGATAACATTTTGTAAACATGTGGACTGACGACCACGTTGCTGCCTTGCATATTCGAGCCATAGAGATCTGATGATGTGCTGCCCAGGAGGTGCCCATGGCCCTGGTAGAATGGGCCTTTACCGACAAAGGAGGAGGCAACCTCTTCAAACCGCAGGCCTGAACGATTAATTGTTTAATCCATCTTGCGATGGTGGATCAAGCAGCTGCCTGACCCATCTTGGGCCCTTCCGGTAAAACGAACACCACATCTGTTTTCCGAACCTTCTCTGTAGCTTTAAGATAGGCCTTTATGGCCCTGACAATATCCAACGTATGCAGCAACCCCTCCTTTCTAGAGGTGGGTTTTGGAAGAAGGATGGAAGTACCACATCCTGGTTCAGGTGGAAACTGGATATAACCTTTGGTAGAAAGGAAGGATGAGGACGGAACGCCGCCCTATCCTTATGTAAAATGAGATATGGTTCCTTACAAGATAAGGCTGCCAATTCCGATACTCTCCTGGCCGAAACTATGGTGATCAGAAATACAGACTTTCTAGTCAGTAAAACCAAAGGTACCTCAGCCAACGGCTCAAGGGGTTGTTTCTGTAGAGTTGACAGAACAAGATTTAAGTCCCATGGACAAAGTAGTGATTTGACCGGAGGATTAACACGTAAGACTCCCTGTACGAAGATCTTAACCAGCGAGTGGGCGGCCAGCGGCCTCTGAAACCACACTGATAAGGCTGAAATCTGTCCCTAGATCGTGCTTAATGCCAGGCCTTTATCCACTCCTAGCTGGAGAAAACTTAATACTCTATCAATGGTATACTTGCGGGAAACCCATCTCTTAGCCTCACACCAGCCTACGTAGGCCCTCCAAACCCTGTAACAAAATTACCCTGGAGGCCGGCTTTCTAGCCTTAATGAGGGTAGGGATTACCTGCCTAGACAGACCTCTACCCCTGAGAATCAGGGATTCAGCCGCCAGGCCGTCAAATTTAGACGCCGTAATGCAGGGTGGAGGATCGGGCCTTGTGAGAGTAGGTCTGGCCCTAGAGGAAGAGTCCAAGGGCCTCCCGCTGCCAATTTCAGGACTAGTGAGTACCATGCCCTCCGGTACCAAGCTGGGGCTACCAGGATAACCGGCCTGTGCTATGATCCTGCGCCACAGGCGGGGTAGTAACTGCAGCGGGGGAAATGCATATAGAAGTTATGATTGATGCCAAGGGCAAACCAACACATCGGTTCCGCAGGCCATAGGGTCCCTCGTTCGAGACATGAACCTGTCTAGCTTCTTGTTGAATCCTGATGCCATGACCTCCACGTCTGGCACTCCCCACTTCTGGCAGATTGTCTGAAAAACTTGTGGATGCAGAGACCACTCCCCCGGCGACAGGGTTTGGCGACTTAGGAAGTACGCCTGCAGGTTGTCCACCTCGGGAATGAATGTCGCCGATATGCAGGGTACATAAACCTCTGCCCACCGAAAAACCAAGCTCCTCTCACTCTGAGTGGCTTGACTCTTGGTTCCCCCTTGGTGGTTCACATATATGCCACCGCTGTGGCATTGTCTGAATGACTTCTCACCGAGGACCCCTGTAATCTGGATGTCTATGCCAGGAGGGCTAGCCGAGCCGCTCTGATCTCCCAGACCTTGATGGGCAGCTGCCTCTCCGCCTCTGCCCAAGTTCCTTGGCCAGTGAACCCGTTCAAGACCGCTCTCCAGCCTTCCAGACCACTGGGCAGAACCAAGCTGCTAGAATTGCTGTCTGTAGGACACGAGTGTGGAAGCGTGTGGTATCGCCTCGAACATGGCCATTAGTTTGCCTAGTAATCGCATACATAGGCGAATAGTTGGTTCTCTTTTGCTTAGAACCAACTGAATCAATCTTTTGATAGCCTCGACCTTTACCAGGGGCAGGAACACCCATCTTCTGTTCTGTGTCTAATCTCATGCCGAGATATTCCAACTGCTTTGTAGGTTGAAATGCTGATCTTTCCCCGGTTTAGGAGTCCGCCGAACCTCTCGAGGTACTGAACCATGAGGGCTACTACGCATTCCACCAAGGGAGCGAGTGATCTATGATTAAGAGGTCGTCCAGGAATGCTAGGACCGAGATCCCTTGGATCCTTTAGACTGACTAGAATAGGAGCTAGGACCTTCGTGAATACCCGGGGGCTGTAGCCAGCCCGAAGGGGGGCGCCACGAATTGGAAGTGACGCTGTATCACTGCGAAGCGTAAAAACAAAAATATTTGATGTGGCTGAAAGACTTGGTACATGAAGGTAACCATCCTTTATGTCTATAGAAGCCAGATCCTTCTGGAGTGTGGCGGCTGCTGACCGAACGGATTCTATCCGGAAAGAGCGAACCCTTAGGTAAGCATTTATACCTTTTAGGTCCAAAATTGGTCTGACATCGCCGATGGGCCTTGGTATGACAAACAGATTGGAATAGAAACCTAGCCCCTGTTCTTGGGCTGGTACCTCTACCATTATGCCCTGGTAAAGCAGATGATCCAACGCCGCCCGCATTGAGGCCTTCCTTGTGGAGGAAATTTTAGAAATTCTAATCTGTAGCCTGCGGCCACAGATGATCGGACCCCCTCTGTCGGGGATCGATCCCCAGAGGCCTGTCCTTGCGATCCATTGTTAAAAGTTTGATCGCGCAGGAGGTCCTTACTGCCTGGAATTTGAGGGCCCCGGAACAGGGGGGAGCTGCCTTTTAAACGCAGGACCCCGGAACTTCTTTTGACTGGTAAAAGGGTACTTTTGCCACTTGAAACAGTCTGAATGTATTTATCCAGATCTTTCCATGGAAGGGCAAACCTGCCAGCAGTCTTTTACATGGGGCTCGGCCGCCCAGTTCTTCAACCATAAGAGCCTTCTCATATGCACTAAAAATAGTGACAACGAGACGCCTGCTGGATGGAGTCTTTTTTTTTTTTTTTTTTTAACCTCTACCGCAAAGTACAGAGCTCTGGGAATATCCAATAACTCCTCTGCCTATTGGGCAGGGATGTCTTAAGCATCTGTTTTTGTCTGGTTCTTTAATGCCTCACAAAACTCCAATTGCAGCCACTGCTGGCTGTAGCCAAGGATGCTGGAAAAAGTGTCTCTAAACGTTTATCGACCGGGACCTTAAACATTTGTATGTTTCCCCTTAGGCCAGTTAATGATTTATTCACCCATGAGATGGCTGCGTCCACAGTTGGGAGCGCCCCCTTTCTTAGAAAAATGTATTTTCCATAGGGTAAATAACAGAAAACCTTCCAGGTGGTCTCCCATCCAGGCACTAACCAGGCCCGACCCTGCTTAGCCTCCGAGATCAGACAAGAAAGGGCGCTTTCCGGGAGATGCCCGAACCGGGACCTGAACCCTGGACCCTCAGACCAAAAGTCCGATGCTCTACCGACTGAGCCATCCGGGCCCCTTTTAAAGAGCAATTGGTCAGGGGAAAGAGTGCCTGCAAGCACAAATATTTCCTGGCAGACGTGCATAAAGACTACCCTCTCGTCAGCTTTAGGCGGCAGAAAAAATTCTGTCCGGTCGTCCCAATCCTGGAAAAACCAATTCCTCTAACAGATGATGGACCGGAAAAGCTGCGTTGCTTAAAGGCGCTTTTAAAAGAACCCAAAGAGGATACCGCAGGAATCTGAGGCTCTGGAAATGGCAAATTAAATGCCGAGCGGACCATGTCTGTCAAAGACTGGACCCACAGACTCTCCATCTGGCAGGCTGAAAACGATTCTTCAGTGGTAGATCCTCTAGGTTCTGTCCCTTTTGGCAATGGGGATCTAGTCCGCTTCTTGCCAGAAAAAGAGCCAGCGATCATAGCTGTTAACTTTTTTCTCTAGCCCCCCTAGGGTGACGGCTAGCATCTCCTCTGTGATAACACAGGGTTGGGCCGACCTGGGCCAGCCTCAGCACCAGACCCCCTTAATGGCTTATCCAGGGTGACCCCTATAGGAATAACCTGTGGGGAAAGTATTGGCATATCATCAGAACCAGAGGAGGAACCCCTTTGTCTTTGCCTTTTCTCTTTTTTTTTTTTTTTTGTGTTTTGATCCTGAACCCTTGGAAGCCATAATACAAAACCGAGGGACTCCGCTTACAACAACAGACTGTTATAGCCAGGAGTACAAAAAAATAAGGTTTAGGGGACAATAGGATCACTAATGCCCAAAAACGGCGGGGCTCAGTATGTTTTCTTTTATAATATTATTCACCACATACAGCCCCACCCCCAACATGTTTGCCAGCATTCAACCTGTTGCCAAGGGGATTTTGGCTTAACAAAAAGTATTGGAGCTGACTCCAGCATGTAGTACCCCTTCTCGCCACCGGGAGTCACTGTGCTTCCAGCTCTACGTCCTCTCTCTCCAGCTCAGCTTTGAACTGAGCTAAGAACGCGCCTGCTGTGTATAACAGCAATTGAAGGCACGCCCACTCTACACTGCAGTCACGCTCCCCGCCCCCCCCCCCCCTCCCGAACGGCGCAAACATTTTCTATATGCATGCGCGCGCGACTGTCGGGGGAGGAGAGCCCAGGAGGAGACGCACTCTGGAGCCCAGGAATGCAGGTTGGAGAACGCATCAGGCGGCAGATTTTGAATCCCGGCAAGGTAAGGCTAAAACAGGCCCCTAAGGAGTCCCTTTAGCCTAGAGACAGATCTGTTTTTTTTTTTTTTTTAAAAAGATCTTCAACCAGCGAGCAGCAGGTAGCTAGCAAACATACATAGATAGGTAGGGGGATCAAGTGATGGGTGGGAAACATTTCAGGGCATCCTGTCCATCAGACATAGTGACCATGGTGCCAATGCAGAGCATACTCAGGCTACCCCCTTAAGATCTCCCCTGGAGAGCCTGCTGTCGAACCAAGTCCCGCAGGCTCCCCTCTTACCTGCTCCATGCCGCAGGACGTTTTGCAAAACGGTCCAATCTTCTCCCATCTCCGTGGGTAGCGTAGTAGACTTTCAGGCACTGGGGTCCTGGAAGGAGCCGCTGTCCTGGACCTATACAGCACCCTGGCAAACAGGATCTTTTGGTTTAGAAAACTCCAAGTCCTGGGCCCAGGGTCCAGCCCTCTAGAGAGGAGCATTATAGGCAAAACCCCACGGTTTGGGGCCCGGGTACTGTCCACTTTGGCACTGAGGCTCCTTGGACAGATCCGGTTAGCCCGCCCTTAATCCCAAGGATGTGGAGGCAAAGCTATTCCGTGACCAACACCTAAGACACTGGGGAAAAAACTGAGGTACTTCCTCTATGGGAGGGGGTTATATAGGGAGGGGACTTCCTGTTTGAGATTGCCAGTGTCCACACCTGAAGGTACTCCATATAACCCATATAGTAATGAATATGCTGCTCTGTGTCCCGTGATGTACGAGAAAGAAACATGAAGTTGCCATTAAATAATTACAGGACACTGTTACTCAATTGGCATACGCTCACAGGGCCTCACTATACAAACTTGAAGACCTTGAAAATCGTAACCGCAGAAATAACCTGCGCATCCACGGCCTACCGGAGGCAACTGGTGATAGTGATCTGGAACCCTCGCTCCGTGGCATTTTCAACACCATTTTAGGCAGGCCAGTCATGGATCCTCTACAGTTTGACTGAGTCCACAGTGCTCTTCGACCTTGTAATCTTTCTTCTGGCCTACCTAGAGATGTGATATGCCGCCGCCTCCACTATTTCGTAGACAAGAATGCTATCATGATCAAAGTACTGAAAACCCCTAACATTAACTTTGATGGAGCAACTCTTAACACATTTCCGGATATATCAAAGGAAACCCTTGACCGCCGCAGAGCTCTAAAACCACTCTTGGAGCAACTTAGAAGTGATGGGACTACCTAGAGGTGGGGATTCCCTGCATGCTTAATTGCGACCAAGAATGGCGGTTCCCTGAGGACCTCCCTACTTTTCTGCAGGATCTTCATCTACCACACATGGAGCTCCCGGGTTGGCAGAACCCTATCCCCACTTTCTCCACTCTTCGCTCCTCCCAATGGAAAAAGACCCCTGCCAAACAGGGGCGGCTTTCTGCTCCAAACTCGTCCCAGAAAAATGGGTGAGGCACTCCTGTGCACCCAATCATTTACCCTTCTAGCATTTCTCCTTACAGTGCTGAAAGCGTATGATTCAGTTTAATGTTTTCATTTTTACTATTAGAAGTTTGGTTTGCCACATTGAACATTTGTTGACACATTCCTGAAGTTATGTTGCTATGTTTAAACTGAACCGTTTCCTGTTTTTTGTTCTTTGGCGCATTTTTTTTCTCTTGCTCTTTCTCACGCCATGTTGAATGCATGTCACCTTACTTAATAGGCTGACCCAGTATTTGGAGAATACTATATTCATGTTGTATACACTGTTGGTTTCTTTATGTGACAATCCTTTTTTACAGGTTGTTAGCTGACGGAGCTATTAGCTCCATTTTGAAACCCTTGATGGGGATATCGTCGCTCTCTGCCCCTCTCCTTTTGGGGTTGCTGGGAATTGGCGGTCTTGATTTTCTCCTTGTTATTTTTTTCTTAAATTTCTCTTTGACTGCCTGTTCCCCTCATCCCCATTGGGACTTCCGCAGATTTCTGCGTGTTTGTCACCTCAATCCCAATCGTTCCACGAACTGTTGTAATACTTTTTGTATATTTTTGCGTTTTTCTTTTTTTTTCTTCATTTCTCCTTCTTGTCTTCTCTTTTTCACCCCCTCCCTCTCCTTACTTTCTCCCTCCCTTCCCTATTTTGCCGGCACGCATGGCTATGTGATTTATTGAGTTGTCTCTTCCTGAGGTCATGGCTACCCTGAAAATCTCCTCATATAATGTAAGGGGCCTTAGTGTGGCCGCCAAGAGACATCAAGTGTTGCGGGAACTAAGAAGTTCTGCCTGCTCTATTGCTTTCCTTCAGGAAACTTACTTGACCCACACTACATCTGTTAAACTGTACTCACCACAATTCCCGCAATGATACTATAGTTTGGCAGATACTAACAAGGCCAAGGGAGTGGCCATTGGATTCAGCAAGAGTGCATCATTTTGATTTTGATTTACTGATATGCTAGCGGATGATCATGGTCGTTTTCTTTTTGTCAAAGGCTTTATAGGTAACACTAGCTGTACTCTGGCCATTATTTACTGTCCCAATCATAATCAACCTTCTTTCGACGCATGCACGGAAGTGTTTTACTTCCTGGTGCGGTGACGTGGCAGCGTCAACGTCACCGCCACGTCACCGACACGTCAGCGCGCTGTCTGCTGGCGGGGATTTTGGTTTGCTCGTGTGTACACGCGAGCAAACCAAAATGCCAGCAGACAGATTTGTTCAAATCAGTCAGACAGACCGTTTTGAACAAATCTATTTACTCGTGTGTACGAGGCCTTAGGCCGCGTACACATGAGGAGACATGTCCGCTGAAACTAGTCCGCAGACCAGTTTCAGCGGACATGTTTGATCGTGTGTATGGCCTAGCAGACAGGTTTCCAGCGGACAAAAGTTTCTAAGCATGCTTAGAAACTTGTCCGCTGGAAACCTGTCCGTCGGACATGTCCGATGCTTAGTACGCCCAACCATCAGACAGAAATTCCGCGCATGCGTCGAATTGATTTGACGCATGCATGGAAGCATTGAACTTCCTTTCGCCAGCACGTCGGTGTCTTCTATGTCACCGCGTTTTGGTCCGCGGGGATTTTGGTTTGATGGTGTGTACACACATCAGACCAAAATATCCCTGGAGACATGTCCGATGAAAACGGTCCGTCGGACCTGTCTCATCGGACATGTCTCCTCGTGTGTACGTGGCCTTAGATCTGCAACTCATGGACGCTTAGCGTCTCCTGCACCCTAAAGGCAGAGATTATTCCCACAACTCTTATTCCAGAATAGATAATATTTTTCTGGATCATTTTCACCTTCCCCTTTTACGCTCAGCCTGCATAGGGACTGCCAGTCTCTCTGATCACTCTCCTGTTTCTATCTGCTTGACTGTGCCCGATTTGCCTCATCACCCCAATAATTGGAAACTCAATGATTCACTCATTACAAATCCAACGGAGGTCTCCATTCTAACTAAATCTCTTTCCCAATACTTTGAAGAAAACTCGGACACCTCCCCCTCTCTTTTGTGGGAAGCGCATAAGGCTCTAATAAGAGGTAATCTTATAGAATTGGGTGCGAGGAAAAAAAGGGAGCATGGTCAGCAGCTTAAACAGGTCTTGCATCAGATTGCTGAGTTGGATAAACAACACAAACTTTCACTACACGCTTCTCACTTGGAAGCGCTTACCCTTAAGAGAGAAGAACTCAAAAATCTCCCTTCCCTTGAAACTAAGCGAAAATTTCACTACATATCCCAGAAAGTATATGAATGGGGTAACAAACCGGGTAAACTGTTAGCTAGATCCCTCACAGCCAGAAAAACCCTCTCTTTCATACCCAAAGTAAAATTACCATCCAGAGATTTAGTACATACTGCTCCCCAAATTTCAAAGGCTTTCAGAGAATTTTACACTGCCTTGTATACTGTAATGTTGAAGGTGGTCTGGCCTCTTTACCACTCTTGGAAAAACGTAAACGGATCCTCACCTATCTTAGAGAGGCCAACCTTCCTAAACTGCCGAAGTCAGCCCTTAATGACCTTGAAGCCAACTTCTCCATGGAAGTATTTCAATGTGCACTGAAATCATTTTCTTCAGGTAAAGCCCCTGGTCCTGATGGTTTCACACTCCTATATTATAAAACGTTTGGAGATGTTTTATTCCCCCATCTCATAGCCTATGCAAATTCCGTCTCCCATAAATCTGCCCTTCATCCTGAATCCTTATCCGCCCACATCACGGTTATCCCTAAACCAGATAAAGACCCTACCCTATGCAGTAGTTACAGGCCCATTTCCCTTTTAAATATTGACACCTAACTCTTTGCCAAGGGTATAGCGAATAGATTACTTCCCCTTTTACCCAAATGGGTTTCGGCTGATCAGACTGGTTTCATACCTAACAGAGAGGCCAGAGACAACTCTCTTCGCACTCTGTCATTGATCCATTATGTTCGGAGGTTCTCTTAGCCCACCCTCCTTCTTTCCACCGATGCTGAGAAAGCATTTGACAGGGTGGACTGGGACTACCTTAAAACTACTCTCCATCATTTTGGTCTTGGTCCTAAAATGTTTTACCATATTTTTTCTCATTATTCCAACCACACCGCACAAGTACGTATCAATGGCTCCTTAAGTGACCCCTTTACATTACATAACGGAACTAGACAAGGCTGCCCCTTATCGCCTCTTTTATTTACTATCTCGCTTGAACCCTTCTTGACCACAATTAGAAATAACAGGAGCATTAATGGCATTAGAGTCGGCACTAGAGTACATAACTATGCAGATTACGCTGATGACATTCTATTCTTTATTCAACAGCCACGTATCTCACTGCCAAATTTTATGTCAGAATTCTCCTCTTTCCAGACGCTTTCTAATTTTAAGATTAATCTTTCAAAATCTGAGATTTTAAATATAACAGTTCCCCAACCGATAGCTGATCAGCTGAAACCCCTATTTCCTTTTCGTTGGGAATCATCACGCATGAAATACCTAGGCATCTACCTGACTCCTCACCTTCATTCCCTTTTCAGGCATAATTATATCCCTCTTCTAAACACCATTAAAGATGACCTTCGAAAGTGGTCCTCCCTTTCACATTCATGGTTAGGTAAAGTTAATAAAGTCAAGCATATTTCCCCGCGTTCTCTTTATATTGCAAATGATTCACTTAAAGTTTCCTGTGGATTTCTTTACTCTTTTACAGACCATGATCACCTGCTTCATATGGAGAGATGGGCATCCCAGGGTTTCTAGGGAGACTCTTTTTAGGGCCAAATGCTCCGGGGGACTATCTCTACCTAATTTTAAAGCTTATTATCAAGCAATCATACTATCACATATGGCGGACTGGAAGTATGCTTCTGCCTCCAAATTATGGGTCCAACTGGAGCATTCCCTATGCGACTCTGATCTCTCTTTTAGAAATCTTTCCCCTAATACCTTGCCTCTTACTTTATTCTCCTTACAAGTATGGGATGGTCTTCATAAGAAATTTACATGGTCATACGATTCTCCACTAACTATTCTCCACTAACCCCATTATTTCAAGCATGGTCACCAGGTGTCCCTCTCCTCTTACATCATGTTGTCTCTTCCAATTGCCTTAGACCTCTGTCCGAGATTTTGGGTCATGGTTCTCCCTCATTTTTGGACAGATGGAGATACAACCAACTGAGTTGCTTTATTCAGTCTCTTTCACATCCATTACGGGGTATCCAGGATCTCAATGGAATAGAACAGGTCTTTCTTCATAAAGACCCCCCTGTACATTGTATTTCCAAATTTTACAAGGCCCTCATAGATTTACAAGGCCCTATATACCCGGGATACTTTTTCAAGTGGGAGGGAGACTTGGGAGTCAATATTACAGATAAAGAAAAAGACAAAGTGCTTAAGCTTACACATATCTCCACTTTGGCTTCTTCCATGGCTGAATGTAACTTCAAACTCCTCACTAGATGGCACCACACACCTGTTAAACTTCACCACATGTTCCCTAATAACTCCCCACTCTGTTGGAGAAACTGCGGACAGAATGCTACCCATGCCCACATCTGGTGGCTTTGCCCTTTCATTCGGCTTTACTGGGTGGAAATACTAAACCTGATACACCAGATCACAGAAGTGAAATTACCCCTTGAACTGTGGATAGTTCTTTTTCATGCCACCTCAAGATCCATAAGAAAATATAAACGTTCACTTGTTCCGCACCTCCTTAATGCAGCTAAAGCTATCATCCCTCGTCTCTGGGGCCAACCCACAATTCCCACCATCAAATCATGGTTACAAAAAGTCTCTGAGGTTAGCCTCATGGAAGAACTTACCCACATTGCAGGAGACACTAGTAAGCAATATTCCATAACCTGGGCCCCCTGGTCCTCATTTACTTATACCCATTGTTATAAAGATATCATCTTCTTACCCCCTCATGATTCTCAAACTTCATAAAACTTCCTATCACTGACTTGGGGTTCCTGCTTGTATTAAATGTGGCGGTCCTATCTTCTCACTGAGGTCTTACTAAATATAATGACCTTTGCCAAATGTCCATTATTATTGCCATGTGTGCCAGCTTCACCCTCCCTAATATTTTTCTCTACATCTCTCTCTTTCACCTTCCTTCTTTTTTCTCTCTCTCTGCCCTGAACTTCTTTCCTAGCTCCTACCTACTTCTTTTCTTTATTTTTATTTTTTATCCTCTTTATTCTTTTCACCCTTTTTTATAGACTTGAGTTGCCTGTGTTCCTTATACTGTAATGTTGGTTGTATTTATCAGTATACTGATCTAATGCGCTACTTCTCTTGTATTTTACTTTATTGTTATATCTGAATATTCCTTTCTTTTTCTTTCAATAAAAATATATTAAACAAAAAAAAAATACATACTTAATATTGATTGTAGTTTCAATATGGAGTATATTGTATTAAAGTCAGTGGCGGCCCGTCCATAGGGGGCGCCAGGGTGCCGCCCCCCTCCCCCCAAAGCCAGTAAAAAAAATTTTTTAATTTTTTTTGGCCCTTTAAGAAAAGTCCTTTAACACCACTACTTTTGCTCGGGGTGGACGCCGGTCACAGTGCAGTGCTATAGCGTCATTGAAGCATCATGCCAAAGCAAGCAGGCAGGCAAGACGCTTCATTTGCAGTTTTTTTTTTAACTCTGTGGCTATGTGCTGTGCGCCACGAGCCAATCACTGCCCAGTGTCTCCCCAGTCTCCACTCTAATTGGGTCCTGCTGCTTCCTCTCTGCCAAAGGAAATGGGCGGTGCTTTCCCCAGGGCTGAGGGCAGTGTTACTTTTGGTTTTGGCTCCAGGAGGAATCTAAGGTAGGAAACTTAATAAACTGTACTGTGATCGGGCTCAGCGTGGACTGGAGGGAGGGAGAAGGGTGCCGTGTGCTATACTGTGCTTCACACAGCAATCAGAGCCTTACACATCTCCTGTATGTGTGTGTGTGAGGGCTCTGATTACTGCATCCTGCAACTGTGCTGTACAGATCACTTATCTATCTATCTATCTATCTATCTATCTATCTATCTATCTATCTATCTATCTATCTATCTATCTATCTATCTATCTATCTATCTATCTATCTATCTATCTATCTATCGGGACATGGCTGCATATGTGGGGGACATGGCTGAAGGGACATGGCTGCATATGTAAGGGACATGGCTGCATATGTGAGGGACATGGCTGCATATGTGAGGGACATGGCTAGAGGGACATGGCTGAAGGGACATGGCTGCATATGTGAGGGACATGGCTGAAGGGACATGGCTGCATATGTGAGGGACATGGCTGAAGGGACATGGCTGCATATGTGAGGGACATGGCTGAAGGGACATGGCTGCATATGTGAGGGACATGGCTGAAGGGACATGGCTGAAGGGACATGGCTGCATATGTGAGGAACATGGCTGAAGGGACATGGCTGCATATGTGAGGGACATGGCTGAAGGGACATGGCTGCATATGTGAGGGACATGGCTGAAGGGACATGACTGCATATGTGAGGGACATGGCTGAAGGGACATGGCTGCATATGTGAGGGACATGGCTGAAGGGACATGGCTGCATATGTGAGGGACATGGCTGAAGGGACATGGCTGCATATGTGAGGGACATGGCTGAAGGGACATGGCTGCATATGTGAGGGACATGGCTGAAGGGACATGGCTGCATATGTGAGGGACATGGCTAGAGGGACATGGCTGAAGGGACATGGCTGCATGTGTGAGGGACATGGCTGAAGGGACATGGCTGCATATGTGAGGGACATGGCTGAAGGGACATGGCTGCATATGTGAGGGACATGGCTTACAGGGCTAGAGGGTCGTTCTGTGACACAGGAGCGGGGCCGAGTCCTGCTGTCTGCCTGTATCAATAATTGCAGCAGCGGGACTCGGTAGCAAGCCTGCACAGGTGCCCCCGTGGAAAGTGGCTTTCTGTGTGGGCACCCGATGAAGAGGAGGGTCCTGGAGCACCAGCGGGGGACCCCAGAAGAAGACGATCGGGGCTGCTCTATGCAAAACGATTGCACAGAGCAGGAAAGTATAGGCATGTTTGTTATTTAAAAAAAAAAAATAATTAAACGTTTACAACGACTTTAACAATGTCAATGATAATTGACCGCAGTACAGTATTTTCTAACCCAAATTAGGGGCTTGTCCGATTTTTTTTTTTTTTAAGAGGCAAGTATACCAAACTACCGTTAGGCCATTCTGAAGGTGGTTGCACAAATAAGTTGGCGGTGGAAAAATATTATGCATGTCGTCACTTTGTTTATTTATACTGGAGAGCAGATATCACTATTCATGCTTTGCTAAACACTCCAGGGTGATTGCATGTTACTGACCACCCTTATAATGTAGGCCTCAGTATGGAACCTGGAGTTTTCCGTGGAGTTCTCTATGCATTATATATGGTTGGGGGAAGAGGTCTGTTTTATGCATTTGACATTTACTTTGATGTGGGTTTCCTTCTCCCGACATTTCTATTTTCATTCATTGGAATAAACGGCTCTTCTTGTAAAATACAATTATAAGGCACATCACTGTAATTAATAAATGTGCCAGTATTTTTTTTCCAAAGCAGCTGTATGGCCATAATAAGGACATACCACTGCTTTAAAATTAGGACACTAATGCCGCGTACACACAATCACTTTTTGTGATGAAAAAAACTATGGCCCAGATTCAGAGAGAATTGGATTCTCGTAGCGTATCAGAAATACACTACGCCGCCGTTTTTTACCTGGCTCTACGTGGAATCCAGGTAGATTTTGTCCAGTAAACGACGGCGGCGTAGTGTATTTCTCCCGTCGCAATCCATCTACGCGAGTAGGGGGCGTGAAGGATTTAAAATAGGCGCGTTCCCGCGGCGATCGAACTGCGCATGCTCCGTTTGCAAATTTCCCGCCGTGCATTGCGCGAAATCACGTCGTTACGTCATTCGTTGTTTGAGTAGCGTCGTTTACGGACATTTCTATTCCCGAACGAGTTACGTAAAAAAATAAATAAATAAAAATAATTCGACGCGGGAACGACAGCCATACTTAACATGGGCTACGCACCGTTAGACCAGCAAAAAGCTGGTCTAACAGTACGTAAAAAAAAACAGACGTAAGCGATTGCGAAGACCGCTCGTATCTTCGTGGATCGCCGTAAAAACACATTTGCATATCCCGACGCATCAAAACGACGCAAACTCCTCCCAGCGGCCGCAAAAATATCGCAGCGTAGATCCGAAGGCTTACGAAGACGTAAGCCTCTCGGATCGAAGCCCGAAGCCGCCGTATCATGGTTTGAGGATTCAAACTAGTGATACGGCGCGCGAAATTTGAAATTACTCCTGTCTAACACCAGTTAGACAGGCGTAATTGCTTTATGAATCTGGGCCTATGTTTTCATAAATGTCATTTAAAATCACCGTGTGTGGGCAAAATGTCGTTTTATGTCTTAAAAAAAACGACCAAAAAAAATTCAAACATGCTTGAATTTTTTGTGTCGTTTTTCAAATTGTCGTTTTTTGTGTCATAAAAAGTGATGGTGTGTGGGCAAAACGATGTTGAAAACAACGTTTTTAAACCTGCGCATGCTCAGAAGCAAGTTATGAGACGGAGCTTCAATGGAACAGAGAGCCGTTGAACGTGGTGTACGTCACCACGCTTTGCTAGAGCTTTGTTGAAAAACGACGGTGTGCAACGTCGTTTTGGAAAATGAAGTTTGAAAAACGTTGTTTTATTTCGTGAGATAAAATGACGTTTTTTTATCACAACAAGTGATCGTGTGTACGCGGCATTAGTTTATAACTATCCATAGTGTCAGTTTCACATATTAGGCTGTTCATACTTTAATGTCATTACCATTCTTTTATAAATCAATAAGGTCTGCAATTCCAAAAATCTGAATGACACAATGCACTGCTTCCCTCAGTCATTTTATCTTTGACCTTGAGCTGGAAATTTGCAAAGACTGTGTCTATATTCCATGCAGATGTCGGCTTGTACAGCTTTTGGCAGGTACCTATGCTAATAAACTTTTAATTTACAGTCTGTGCAATGCTCTAATCTCTGCAAAGTGCCTGGTGAGCCCATCTGCTTCCAACGATTTATGGAGATCTTTTAACTTGTGTGGTCTCTAAACATGCAGACCCTAAGTTGAAACATTTATCCCAAGTTATACATCCTAGGAATTGTGGAGTGTCCATTATCATTACTTCTTATCATCTATTCCCACTATTCTGACCTTGCTTCTTCTTACATAAATGGTACTTGGCAGTATAGCCTAGATCAATTTAGAGGCACACTGGTGTGATCCCCAGTGCTTATCATCTATATCATTTAGAAAATTGTCTACCGGTATAACATGCTAGGATAGTTTAAGTGGACATAACAATACAGCTCTATATATTGTGATCAATATTGTTCCAGAAACCTAATTAGCCTTCTGTTTTCAGTGTTAGAAATTGTGCAATTGCTAAAATGCTCAACAGAATATCAGTGAAATTGCACTATAAAAGCTTTATACATTTTTAAATGTTCATCCTGTGCTGCTATTCCAACTTTTTGAAAAATAAGTTGGTGTTTATCAAGGGCATTGCTATATATAGCTAAATAAAAGAAAATGATGTTCTAAAATCTCTTTCTGCCTTCATAATTATTAGGTAGTAATATAAAATGTAAGAGTGTTGTGTAATTGATGCCAGACAATTATGCTTGCTTGACCCTTGCTGACTGTAAAAACCTCCTCCACATCCCCACAACTACAAATCAAAGGGAGAACAAAGATTTGCAGTCCAAGGACCACGGCTATGGAACGCTCTACCAACAGACATCCGCATGGAAGAAAACCATCGGGCCTTCAGGAAGAAGCTTAAGACCCACCTCTTCTGAAGGATCAGGACGACGCCGGATGGAAAGTGCCTTGAGGCGATTTAGTTTGCATGTGTAGCACTATACAAGTTATTCACTCATTCACTCACTCACTCACTCACTCACTGTATGCAGGACAGAAAGGTTAAAAAGAATATGACCAACATTAGATGGTGGATAACAAAAAAAAGGTGTCCAAACAGATAACAGGTATATCAATACTAACATTTGCCCACTAGGTGGCGATACAGCATGACTAAGTATATGGTACATGCAAAGAGACACTGGCAAACAAACTATGTAGATTGTAGAACATGTACTGAAAAAAAATGGTGCTAAAATCAATTTTTATTTTTATTTCTATGCATTCTCTGCATTAAGGTAAAAAAACACAATGCCTCTACTACTTCTTCTTTCCCTAAACCAGAACAGGAAGTAAGGGGACAATCTCCCCAATGGGGTTAGAACCTCCCTGGAGTTTTAATCCTTTCTAACAAAACAAAGCAAACAATTTTGACTGGAGTTACACGTTTTATGAATTCTGAAAAATAAGTCCCAGGAGGCATTGTTTATTTATGGAGATACCCCAACAACACTTCAAAGCAAGGACATATCAAGCCAGAAATACATGCTTTTAAAAGAATAATTCACTGATGTGAACCCCTTGGTTTGTCTTAGTATACTATATGCCTATTACTAAATAACATAGTTCTATTCACTTAGCAAATATGGCATAGCAGAGTTACATTTTAGCCTCAACAAAAAAGAGAATCAATACAAATAAAAGATATAATTTAGTACATAAATAAATTGGGAACACTTAGGTACATTTTGCCATGCATAAATGAAAACTGGATTAAATATACACATATTGAGGGCAATTATGTTGCACTACCCCGGAGGAACAATTCATTTTTTTTGTGATTTTTCTGCACACCTAAAGATGACACCCCTTGTTCACCCAACATTTACTGACACACCTTGAGGTATTTCAAAAAATGATTAGGCCAGGAATAGCCTAAAAGAAGAGAGGATTAGCAAGTGTACCAATACAAACAATAAGACAATAACAATACTCTAAGAGATATGGTTAAATACCTGTTGTATTCTGATTAACAATAATTATCAGAACTGAACTTCATTTACTTAGCAACAGTATATAGAGACAGTCTTAACTTGCTAAAATAGTCCCCGTTTTGTTACACTGGCCAGTGAATGATGAAAAAAAAGTGTCAGTTGGCAAAGTTGGGGCCCTACCCACCTCCTACCCTGATCTATTCCCTTAAAATCTATATTTGTGATTGGTTCGATGCCTTACCCAAAATTCTTCACTATGCTACAAGTCAAATTACAGGTGTAGCGCTACGTCTGTAGGAGCCGCTGAATAGAATGGATCCTCTGTTCTTGATTGGAAGGATTCCCCATGGGGTTATTTGGCAGCAAGGAGTCAAAGCTTATTGTAATATGAAAACTGATTGTTATTGAAAAAAGTTTCACAAAGTGGACATTTATGTTAGAACATGAATTGGATTAAAACATATACATCATACAGCTGATTGAGTACATGTGGAAACAACATGGCATGATATAACTATTTTTGAATCATACTAGAGACCCTGACCCGTTTCAACCTGATCAGTAGAGGTCTTCTTCTGGGGGAAAATATAGGAAGGAACTCTAGAAAGATACAATGTACAAGTAAAATTGTCTGAGAAACAAAAGCACTCTCAAGAGCAGTACATATTAATGTTAATACAACGATTGTTTCATTAATATATTTACCATTGATGGCTGGAGGAGATAATCTCCTGATTGCTGTTTCTTAAGACTGCTCAGAAACCTGATCACTGCCGCATGCGCTCCCACCCAAACAGACAGGAGAGGGGGAGGCTGCAGATGGACGGACACCCCACGGCTTGTGAGAGGCCGCGCTAGTACCCCAACAATGGGGGAGGAGGAGGAAAGTTCAGAAATCAAGGAATACAAGACCAATCTATAACACCAAGTCTGTTTGGATATATAATAATAAAGTAAATTTAAAACTATTGTTACAGTAAATTATTGATGAATGAATATGTGATGTGACTAAATAAGGAGTGATGAAGTGAAGAAGAAAGTTCAATGGGGGAATTGAAAAAACTAGTATGATGAAAAAAAAAACTACACTAAAGATATGAAAAAGTGCAAGTATGGCCTCACTTAGGAATAATTAATAGGGTAATAGAGTACCATCATCCAAGTATTGATGAGAAAAAAGGGGAGGGGAGGGGTTGTGAATGGGGGAATAGTTGCTGAAGCTAGACCCAACACATACCCGCCCAGTTGAGGTGTGGACTATTCCTAGACGGTCTGGAACATATCCATACCGTTGTCTCATCAATGGCCTTGAGTAGGGGTCAGGTGAGGGCTGAAGCTATCCTCTTATTAACATACAGGATAATACATGTGTATATCAATATATAAAAATAAGACATCAAAAGAATAACAGATTCGTTGACAAATATGACAATAGAAAAATCTGCCGGATCCGTACCGAGATTATCCCAGGTCAATGCAGAATAAAAGGCAATGTCATGGCCATGTCACATAGTAATCAAAAGGGTTAGATAAAAAATGGGTTGGGATTTACAAGTTAGAGGCACTCAGGGAAAAGAGAAGCGGGTGTGTTATCCACCCAATTATAATGAAAAAGTGCAAGTATGGCCTCACTTAGGAATAATTAATAGGGTAATAGAGTACCATCATCCAAGTATTGATGAGAAAAAAGGGGAGGGGAGGGGTTGTGAATGGGGGAATAGTTGCTGAAGCTAGACCCAACACATACCCGCCCAGTTGAGGTGTGGACTATCTCGGTACAAAATAGGTCAGGGTAAACAATGAGATAAATAAAAAATGAATTTATTAGGTAAAAATGTTGCATTAAAAACAATAGTGTACATCAGAAGATTGGTAGATTCTCTACTAGTTTCGCGGGATGTCCGCTTCTTCAGGAGAACCAATCTGGAGGACAATAATGCAATGAAAAATAATATAAAATACAGGTAATACAGTTCAGCAGTGAGTTAAAAATTGAATAGACATAGAGGTTTTACCCAAAGTGTAACGAAGCAGGCGCGGAGCCAAGTCTGCCCAATAGGTGAACCCCCTGCAGCGGACGTGGGGGATGGTATGTAGATCTCTGAAAAATTAGCATACATTAAGTTGGAGGAGGAGGCCCAGGACATGGATAGTGGTTGTGGTGGGGGTGGGTAAGGGGAGAGGGGGAGTAGGAATATAGGAGAGGTGGAAGCAGGGGGGGTGGAGTGAGGGTGAAAGGGAAGGGGGAGGGGGGAGAAGGGGAGGAGGGAGAGAGAGAGAAGACAGGAAGAAAAAGGGAGGGAGAAAGGAGGGAAAAAAAGGGGGGGGAGAGGTGGAAGGGTAGGAAGAGGAAGGAAGGGGATGGGGGGGGAGAGACAGGAGGAGGGTAAGAACTAGGTGGGAGTACAGCCAGGTAGGGGAAGAGGGGGAGGAAAAGGAAAAAGAAAAAAGGAGGGGGGAAAGAAAGAAAAAGAACAGGGGTAGAAAGAAGGGGGATGGGTAGGGGGGAGAAGGAGTGAGGAAAAGCAGGAGGAAGGGGAAGAGAGAGGGAATGTGGACAGGTTGGGCCTAGGAAGTGGTCAGGGATGAGGACTCACCACACCGATAGTATCCACGGATGCATGGGGGGCCAAAGCCAAGGTGGTGGCAAAGGGTAGGTCCCGATGATAGGTGGGAAAACAATTAGGGTGGCTGAGGACAGGGCAAGGAGCTGGTGCAGGCATATGAGCGGGGCCAAGTAAGGGGGCAGCGTCCAGTGTAACTGGTGCGTGGCCAGTATACTGTCACTCATGGAGGTATCCATGGACGTGGCAATGCACGGTAGTGCATGGACGAATATAGCTCCCGTATGGATCCCCGCTATGCCGTCGGCAGCAGCCTAGCTAGGTCACTCACAGAAGCCAGCCTGTGTGAGATCCACGCTGGCTCATCCAACGGGCCGGAGCCCATTAAATGAGCATCCCCAACCGGGACACGCCTCGACGCGGTCGGGACGGCGGCGTCTGACGTCACCAGGTCAGCTTCCCCACACTGCGCAGATGCGGGAACCGCAATACTGCGCATGTGCGGCCGAGCCAGGCCAAGGGGCGGGGAGCCCCGAGCCTGGACGAGCAAGCGGGGATGGGCTGAGGCTCATCCCCGCCAGGGGAAGCACACGTCCGCTGCTAGGGGGGGAGGGGGCACCATGGGCAGGCATGCAACGAGAAACTGAAGGGCAATACATTTACAAAGAGGGAAACATAAAAATGAATTAACATAATTAGAATGTACATTACAATCATGTAGTAAGTGGGAAGATAGTTCCCACAGTTAGATTACTATTGTCACGTACCTGGTGCTGAGCAGAGCCTGACGTGCGGGAGTGGCCACTCTTGCTCCTCTGACTCCGGAACCCCTGGTAGTGCAGACAGGAGGTGCTGGAGTTTAGAGTCACACTAGTGCCTGGCGGGGATGCTGTGCAGACACTGTGTCAGTCTACTGTAGTCTCTGGAGAGAGGTGAGTGGAGCTGGAACAGCAGGTCGATGAACGGCAGGAACTAGGTGCAGGTGATCAAGATTAGCGGGGCGACAAAGTTCAGGTACTTGAAGCGGCCGACTGGAACCGCAGGCTGGAGGGAGGTGCACTGTAGTACCGTCCTGGCGGGTAGCCGAGCTGGGTGCAGACCGCTGGAGTGATACTGGAGGGAGGTGTGCTGTAGCACCGATGCCGACAGGTAGCTGGAGCTAGTGCGGATGACTGGCAGATGGCAGGAAGGAGGTGTTCTGTAGTACGGATGCTGACAGAGTCAGACAGGCCGGGTCAGATACAGGCAGACGGATCAGGTTCAGGGATAAGGCAACAGCAGAGTGTAGTTCAGGCCGGGTCGGCAACAGGCGGGCAGCAACCGGTACAGGGTAAGGCAGAGGCAGCGTCAGACAGGCCAAAGGTCAGGGCAGGCAGCAATCAGAAGGGTCAGAGACAAGCCGGGATCACAGGAACAGGGGTCAATCAGGTAACAGGTCTTCAGGCGGGTATCAGGAACGCTGACGATCGAGCAGCAAGAGGCCATGGGATGAGCTCCATTAAATAGCCTGAACTGGCGCCAAAATGGCGTCAGCACGTGCCCGCACGCCGCTGCCGCGAATGCGCGTGCCCGTGCGCGCCGATGTGCTGCGCGTGCGCGTGCACGTCGAAGTGCCGCAAATGCGTGCTCCCGTCGCTCCTGTGCGCGCCGTTGTCCCGCTAGCGCCACCTGGTGGTCGACCACGACCATGACATTGCCCCCCCCAATGGGCAGCCTCCGGATGCCCAACCGGGCCATCTTAAGTGGGTGAGCGTCCTTGAAGGACCGGATCAGTCTCTTAGCGTGGATGTTGCGCTCAGGTTCCCACGAATTTTCTTCAGGACCGTAGCCCTTCCACTTCACCAAGAACTGGACCTGGTTGTGCCTTCTCCTGCAGTTTACAATAGACTCCACTTCGAATTCTTCCTCGCCGTTCACTAAGATCGGCTCGGGCGGATCGGTGCTTCGCCCCGGAAAGGGGTTAGCGACATCAGGTTTGAGGAGGGAGACATGGAAGACTGGGTGAACGCGGAGTGGTTTGTTCTCTCGGTCTGGCCGTTCGACTGAGGGTGATAGGCGGATGAGAAGGACAGCCCAATCTTGAGGGATTCGCAGAGCGCCTTCCAGAACCTGGAGGTGAATTGCACCCCGCGGTCAGAAACGATGTCTGCGGGGATGCCGTGAAGCCGCACAACTTCTTTAATAAAGATCTTGGCAGTCTCTGGGGCAGAGGGTGTACCCTTCATGGGCAGAAAGTGTGCCATCTTAGATAGTCTATCTACCATTACGAAGATAGTCGTGAACCCCTCAGAGGGTGGCAGTTCAACAATAAAGTCCATGGAGATCATTTGCCATGGTCTCTCTGGTACAGGCAAAGGCCTTAACAATCCCCAAGCTCTGGATTTGCTCCCCTTATTTCGGATGCACGTGGTGCACGACTCCACATAGCTTCTGCAATCCTTCACAAGTTGGGGCCACCAGAACGTGCGCTGCAGAATTTCCGAAGTTTTTTGTGCCCCAAAATGACCAGCCAGTACATGATCGTGGCAGAGGCTCAGGACAGTGACCCGCAAGTCCTCTGGTACAAAGATCTTGTTTCCATGCCACAACAGACCGTCCCGAGTTTGCAGATCTGTATCCAAAGGAGAGGAAATTCCTGCAGAGGCTTGCTTGATCCGAGCCACTAGGTCATCTTGCAACAACAGAAAATTCCCAGAGGATAGAATAGTGTCTGGAGGGGCGGAAGTTTCAGGATCGCAGTACATCCGCGAAAGGGCATCGGTTTTGGTGTTCTTAGATCCAGGCCTATACGTTATGTGGAAGGTAAACCTAGTAAAGAAAAGCGCCCATCTGGCCTGTCGTGGTTTTAGCCTTTTAGCTATCTTCAGGTATTCTAGGTTTTTATGGTCCGTGTAGACCAGGATCGGATGAGCTGCACCTTCCAATAGGTACCGCCACTCCTCCAGTGCGGCTTTAATCGCTAAGAGTTCTCGGTCCCCCACATTGTAGTTCTTTTCAGCGTCGGACAATTTACGAGAGAAAAAGACGACCGGATGCAGAAGAGCCTTTGGCCCCTGTCTCTGGGAAAGAACAGCTCCCACTGCCGTTTCCGAGGCATCCACCTCCAGGATGTAGGGCAGACTGGCGTCAGGGTGTTTAAGGACAGGTGCCGACGTAAACAGCTTCTTTAGGGTTTCGAAGGCTACTTGGGCTTCAGGGGCCCATCGGAAACGGACAGTTTGTTTGGTCAGGCTGGTTATGGGGGAGATAATGCTGGAGAATCCCTTGATAAACTTCCTGTAAAAGTTTGCAAATCCGATGAACCGTTGTACACCTTTCTTGTCCGAGGGCGCAGGCCAGTCAAGAATTGCTGCGACCTTTTGTGGGTCCATCTCGATACCATTTACGGAAATGATCAGTCCTAGAAATTGTATGCTTTCACGTTCGAATTCGCATTTTTCAGGTTTGGCATATAGTCCGTGAATTCGGAGTCGTCTGAGGACGTTCTTAACGTGTTCCCGATTCCTGTCGATAGAGGGGGAAAAGATGAGGATATCATCGAGATACACAACAACAAACAGATCAAGATAGTCCTTAAAGATGTCATTCACGAAGTGCTGGAATGTGGCGGGGGCGTTACAGAGCCCGAATGGCATCACCAGGTATTCGAAGTGGCCAAAGCGGGTGCGGAAGACAGTATTCCACTCATCGCCATCCCGAATTAGTACCAAGTTATAGGCCCCCCGCAGGTCGAGTTTCGTGAAAATGACTGCTGCTCCAAGTCTCTGAAATAATTCTGGTACCAGGGGAAGGGGGTACCGATTCTTGATCGTCACCTTGTTAAGCTCACGGTAATCCACGCAGGGGCAGAGTGTACGGTCTTTCTTTTCGACAAAAAAAATTCCTGCTCCTGCTGGTGAGGTGGAGGGGCGGATAAACCCCTTTTTAAGGTTGTCATCGAGGTAGGTCTTTAGATTTTCCAGCTCTAGCTCTGTCAGAGGAAAAATCCTGCCGAAAGGGATTTCAGCCCCAGGGAGAAGCTCAATTGGGCAGTCATAGGGCCGGTGCGGAGGGAGAGTGTCAGCCCCTTTTTTGCTAAATACGTCCAGGAATTCATGATAAACTTCGGGAACGGATTGGCGGGTTTCAAAATCAGAGTCCATGCAAAGCAGAGAGGGGGAACAAGAGGTCACTTGCAGGCAGTGCAGTTGGCAGTAGGTGGAACTGAAACGAATCTCCCCGGTAGTCCAGTCTATTTGCGGGTTGTGGGCCCGAAGCCAGGGTATGCCCAGAATTATGGGAAATAAAGGGGACTCAATAACGTCCAGGCACAGAAATTCCCGATGAATGTCTGAGATAGTGGTGGCAATAGGTAAAGTTTCTTGGGTAACTGGGCCAGATTTTAGAACTGACCCGTCAACCAGGTGCACAGACAGTCCCACAGCCCTTGGGCGCAACGGAATCTGGTGTAGAGTGGCAAAGGAAGAGTCCATGAAGCAGCTGCAGGCCCCAGAATCAAGTATGGCGCTGGTCCGGATGGCCCCTCCTGGAAGCTGCAACAAGACAGGAACAGCCAGATGAGTAGAATTGTTGAGGACAACAGGTGTATGGACAGAAGACATGGAAGTGGACTAACGGGACTTTGCTGGGCAGGTCTTCACATAGTGGCCGGACTCTCCGCAGTAGAGGCACAGGTTGTTAATTCGGCGACGGAGTCGTTCCTCGGATGTGAGGGACGGGCGAATCAGACCCAGCTGCATAGGTTCTGGTATGTCTCTAGAGGAGGGGAGCGAAGCAGAAGGAGTCGGGTTAGGAAAGGTGGGTACCCGAGGCAGCATCCATGTCGGACGGGTCGGACCTGTGGCACGTTCAGTCCTGCGCTCCCTTAGGCGCCAATCGATCTGAATGGCTAGATTAATAAGAGCTTCCAGAGTTCCGGGGACCCCCACTCGAGCAAGCTCGTCCTTAAGTGTCTCTGAGAGGCCAAGACGAAACTGGTAGCAGAGGGCTGCGTCATTCCAGTTAGTGTCCGCACTCCACCTTCTGAACTCGGATACATAATCCTCCGCAGGTCTGCGACCCTGCTGAAGGGCGTGCAAGGCGGCCTCTGCAGTAGCGGCCTGGTGGGGGTCCTCGTACAGCAAGGACATGGCCTGAAAGAACGTATCCAGACGGTCAAGGCATAAGTCTTTTTGCTCCAAGAGCCGGTGGGCCCAGGCCTGCGGTTCACCGGATAGCAAGGAAATTACAAACCCGACCTTGGTGGCCTCTAATGAGAAGGTCCGAGGCTGGAGTGCAAAATATAGTTCACAGGCATTCCGGAAGGCCCTATACTTGCTTCTTTCCCCAGAAAATCTCTCTGGCATGGGCACTTTGGGCTCTGGTGGTAGCATAATGGCGGAGGGAGAAGAAGAAGTGCATGAAGCGGAAGCAGAGGAAGGTGCGGACAAGGCCTGGACGCGGTCTTCAAGTCGGGTGTAGCCTTCCTGCAGGGCCCTGACTGCTTGCGTTAAGCCATCCAAATGGCGACAGAGTTCAGTCATAGGGTCCACTCCCTGTGCAGGCTCAGACATGGCTGCTCGATACTGTCACGTACCTGGTGCTGAGCAGAGCCTGACGTGCGGGAGTGGCCACTCTTGCTCCTCTGACTCCGGAACCCCTGGTAGTGCAGACAGGAGGTGCTGGAGTTTAGAGTCACACTAGAGCCTGGCGGGGATGCTGTGCAGACACTGTGTCAGTCTACTGTAGTCTCTGGAGAGAGGTGAGTGGAGATGGAACAGCAGGTCGATGAACGGCAGGAACTAGGTGCAGGTGATCAAGATTAGCGGGGCGACAAAGTTCAGGTACTTGAAGCGGCCGACTGGAACCGCAGGCTGGAGGGAGGTGCACTGTAGTACCGTCCTGGCGGGTAGCCGAGCTGGGTGCAGACCGCTGGAGTGATACTGGAGGGAGGTGTGCTGTAGCACCGATGCCGACAGGTAGCTGGAGCTAGTGCGGATGACTGGCAGATGGCAGGAAGGAGGTGTTCTGTAGTACGGATGCTGGCAGAGTCAGACAGGCCGGGTCAGATACAGGCAGACGGATCAGGTTCAGGGATAAGGCAACAGCAGAGTGTAGTTCAGGCCGGGTCGGCAACAGGCGGGCAGCAACCGGTACAGGGTAAGGCAGAGGCAGCGTCAGACAGGCCAAAGGTCAGGGCAGGCAGCAATCAGAAGGGTCAGAGACAAGCCGGGATCACAGGAACAGGGGTCAATCAGGTAACAGGTCTTCAGGCGGGTATCAGGAACACTGACGATCGAGCAGCAAGAGGCCATGGGATGAGCTCCATTAAATAGCCTGAACTGGCGCCAAAATGGCGTCAGCACGTGCCCGCGCGCCGCTGCCGTGAATGCGCGTGCCCGTGCGTGCCGATGTGCCGCGCGTGCGCGTGCCCGTGCGCGTGCACGTAGAAGTTAAAAATTAGCATACATTAAGTTGGAGGAGGAGGCCCAGGACATGGATAGTGGTTGTGGTGGGGGTGGGTAAGGGGAGAGGCGGAGTAGGAATATAGGAGAGGTGGAAGCAGGGGGGGGTGGAGTGAGGGTGAAAGGGAAGGGGGGGGGGGAGAAGGGGAGGAGGGAGAGAGAGAGAAGACAGGAAGAAAAAGGGAGGGAGAAAGGAGGGAAAAAAAGGGGGGGGGGAAGAGGTGGAAGGGTAGGAAGAGGAAGGAAGGGGATGGGGGGGGAGAGACAGGAGGAGGGTAAGAACTAGGTGGGAGTGCCTCTAACTTGTAAATCCCAACCCATTTTTTATCTAACCCTTTTGATTACTATGTGACATGGCCATGACATTGCCTTTTATTCTGCATTGACCTGGGATAATCTCGGTACGGATCCGGCAGATTTTTCTATTGTCATATTTGTCAACGAATCTGTTATTCTTTTGATGTCTTATTTTTATATATTGATATACACATGTATTATCCTGTATGTTAATAAGAGGATAGCTTCAGCCCTCACCTGACCCCTACTCAAGGCCATTGATGAGACAACGGTTTGGATATGTTCCAGACCGTCTAGGAATTTTGTGTCACCCACACTTCCTATTACCTATTGTAGCTGCACCTATTCTGGTGCCCCCCTCTTTGCTCTATGGCAACCCGACCCATGGCTGTGCTCATAACAATATTATCATCTTTAACAACATCTTTTTCTCCCAACCATATATACAATTAGACATCCTTTTCAGTTCACATGACATAGGGATACTCGGCAACTAGTATTATTACACTCCTTGGCACTTCGCCCACTCCACTTTATCAGACCCGTGGAGTAGCCACCGATCAGATCACCCATACCTCATCACCTTCTCCCATTCCTTTTTCCCTTATATTACCCCTTCTCCCCATTTTCACACATAAGTTAAGCACTTGCCAGTGTTTGTAGCTTTTCATTCTGCTACATTTTTATCCTAGTCCAGGTAGGCCTGCAATGTTACATTGCTTGCCTGCTGTCACCCTCCTTATATACATCTACCCTGTTTATTCATCCACCCTTTTATCTTTATTTTTACCATCACCGCTTATCCTGCTATTTATCTCTATCAGTATATTTATATTACCTGGGGGAACAATAAACCCCACCACCTCTTCCGTAGCCTTTCCTGGGACCTTGCAGTTGTCAATGTAATCTGCCATGCCACAAGTTACCACTGCATAGTAATCTAACTGTGGGAACTATCTTCCCACTTACTACATGATTGTAATGTACATTTCTAATTATGTTAATTCATTTTTATGTTTCCCTCTTTGTAAATGTATTGCCCTTCAGTTTCTCGTTGCATGCCTGCCCATGGTGCCCCCCTCCCCCCCTAGCAGCGGACGTGTGCTTCCCCTGGCGGAGATGAGCCTCAGCCCATCCCCGCTTGCTCGTCCAGGCTCGGGGCTCCCCGCCCCTTGGCCTGGCTCGGCCGCACATGCGCAGTATTGCGGTTCCCGCATCTGCGCAGTGTGGGGAAGCTGACCTGGTGACGTCAGACGCCGCCGTCCCGACGGCGTCGAGGCGTGTCCCGGTTGGGGATGCTCATTTAATGGGCTCCGGCCCGTTGGATGAGCCAGCGCGGATCTCACACAGGCTGGCTTCTGTGAGTGACCTAGCTAGGCTGCTGCCGACGGCATAGCGGGGATCCATACGGGAGCTATATTCGTCCATGCACTACCGTGCATTGCCACGTCCATGGATACCTCCATGAGTGACAGTATACTGGCCACGCACCAGTTACACTGGACGCTGCCCCCTTACTTGGCCCCGCTCATATGCCTGCACCAGCTCCTTGCCCTGTCCTCAGCCAGCCTAATTGTTTTCCCACCTATCATCGGGACCTACCCTTTGCCACCTTGGCTTTGGCCCCCCATACATCCGTGGATACTATCGGTGTGGTGAGTCCTCATCCCTGACCACTTCCTAGGCCCAACCTGTCCATATTCCCTCTCTCTTCCCCTTCCTCCTGCTTTTCCTCACTCCTTCTCCCCCCTACCCATCCCCCTTCTTTCTACCCCTGTTCTTTTTCTTTCTCCCCCCCCCTCCTTTTTTTCTTTTTCCTTTTCCTCCCCCTCTTCCCCTACCTGGCTGTACTCCCACCTAGTTCTTACCCTCCTCCTGTCTCTCCCCCCCCATCCCCTTCCTTCCTCTTCCTACCCTTCCACCTCTTCCCCCCCCCCTTTTTTTCCCTCCTTTCTCCCTCCCTTTTTCTTCCTGTCTTCTCTCTCTCTCCCTCCTCCCCTTCTCCCCCTTCCCTTTCACCCTCACTCCACCCCCCCCTGCTTCCACCTCTCCTATATTCCTACTCCCCCTCTCCCCTTACCCACCCCCACCACAACCACTATCCATGTCCTGGGCCTCCTCCTCCAACTTAATGTATGCTAATTTTTCAGAGATCTACATACCATCCCCCACGTCCGCTGCAGGGGGATCACCTATTGGGCAGGCTTGGCTCCGCGCCTGCTTCGTTACACTTTGGGTAAAACCTCTATGTCTATTCAATTTTTAACTCACTGCTGAACTGTATTACCTGTATTTTATATTATTTTTCATTGCATTATTGTCCTCCAGATTGGTTCTCCTGAAGAAGCGGACATCCCGCGAAACTAGTAGAGAATCGACCAATCTTCTGATGTACACTATTGTTTTTAATGCAACATTTTTACCTAATAAATTCATTTTTTATTTATCTCATTGTTTACCCTGACCTATTTTGTACCGAGATAGTCCACACCTCAACTGGGCGGGTATGTGTTGGGTCTAGCTTCAGCAACTATTCCCCCATTCACAACCCCTCCCCTCCCCTTTTTTCTCATCAATACTTGGATGATGGTACTCTATTACCCTATTAATTATTCCTAAGTGAGGCCATACTTGCACTTTTTCATTATAATTGGGTGGATAACACACCCGCTTCTCTTTTCCCTGAGTGCCTCTAACTTGTAAATCCCAACCCATTTTTTATCTAACCCTTTTGATTACTATGTGACATGGCCATGACATTGCCTTTTATTCTGCATTGACCTGGGATAATCTCGGTACGGATCCGGCAGATTTTTCTATTGTCATATTTGTCAACGAATCTGTTATTCTTTTGATGTCTTATTTTTATATATTGATATACACATGTATTATCCTGTATGTTAATAAGAGGATAGCTTCAGCCCTCACCTGACCCCTACTCAAGGCCATTGATGAGACAACGGTATGGATATGTTCCAGACCGTCTAGGAATTTTGTGTCACCCACACTTCCTATTACCTATTGTAGCTGCACCTATTCTGGTGCCCCCCTCTTTGCTCTATGGCAACCCGACCCATGGCTGTGCTCATAACAATATTATCATCTTTAACAACATCTTTTTCTCCCAACCATATATACAATTAGACATCCTTTTCAGTTCACATGACATAGGGATACTCGGCAACTAGTATTATTACACTCCTTGGCACTACGCCCACTCCACTTTATCAGACCCGTGGAGTAGCCACCGATCAGATCACCCATACCTCATCACCTTCTCCCATTCCTTTTTCCCTTATATTACCCCTTCTCCCCATTTTCACTGTATTACCTGTATTTTATATTATTTTTCATTGCATTATTGTCCTCCAGATTGGTTCTCCTGAAGAAGCGGACATCCCGCGAAACTAGTAGAGAATCGACCAATCTTCTGATGTACACTATTGTTTTTAATGCAACATTTTTACCTAATAAATTCATTTTTTATTTATCTCATTGTTTACCCTGACCTATTTTGTACCGAGATAGTCCACACCTCAACTGGGCGGGTATGTGTTGGGTCTAGCTTCAGCAACTATTCCCCCATTCACAACCCCTCCCCTCCCCTTTTTTCTCTACACTAAAGATATGTGAATATGAAAAATGGATATGATGTGCATGTGCACTGGAGAAAATGTGAGAATGGAAAAGGTGCTCTGAGTGAGGGAAAGATAGGTATATAAGGTATATAAGACATGAGACTAAACCCATGAATGATAAAACACAAATTAGGAAAACATTTAAATCAATTAAATACTGAAAATGGGAGAAGTGCATGCATAATATGCTATGGGGGAAGTGCATGCATAATATGCTATGTGTGTGGGGATGAGTGTGGGTGTGTGGTGTTAAGCCTAAGGTAGAAAAGTGAATGAAGAGGGGAATTTTTATAAGATGAAGGTGGTGGCCAAATTTGTGAAGGGAATGTCCTGCAAAAGATCAAGGGCCAGATTCAGGTAGATTTAGGCTGGAGTATCAGTGATACTCCAGCCTAACTCTCACTTTGAGCAGGCGTTTCTGTTTTCAGTAAGCAGAAAACATGAAACGCCGGGTTGGAGTTACTATACGAGCGGCGTAATTGTATTTCGCCATCGTATCGTAACTTCAATTTTAAAAATGGTGCGCGGGGCGTTCCCGCTGATAAACGCCGAGAATATGTTAATCAGCGGGAATCGGAAATTCACGATCGTATTCGGGCGCGACGCAGTGACTTTCCGACGTTTCCATAAGCGATACGCGGCGCAAAGATAAAGCAGCCCCCTAGTGGAGTATCCTATGTTAAGTATAGCCGTCGTCATCGCGTCAAAAAAAATAAATTTTGCGTCGTTTGCGTAAAACGTCCATCAATGGGGATTGACGTCATTGACGTTCCCTGAAAGAATTTGGAGCATGCGCACTGACAGTCGACGCATGCGCAGTACGTTCGCCGTGGGATCGCGCTTAGTTAACATAATACACGCCACCTACCCGCCCAATTTGAATTCCGCCGGCTCATTTTCGCTACGCCGCCGCAACTTTAGGAGCAAGTGCTTTGTGAATAACAGTACTTGCTACTAAAGTTAGGGCGGAGTAACGTAAACGAGAAACGTTACTCCCAAGTAAAGAAGCGCCCATCTACCTGAATCTGGCCCCAAATGTTTATCTGCACAAATGGGTTATAAGACTCAAATCTTCAAATTAAGATGAAGAGTTGTAGAGAAGTCTGAATGATCTGAATAATGCGCTCCCTTTCTGATCATCCACCCCTGCGCGCAAGGAGATGTGAATAGAAAGAGCCTAGCTGCTGTTTTGTATAATAAATAAATGTAAAAACCAAAAAGAAAAAAAACACCATACATATGTGACTATATAAAGTGTAACATTCCATAAACAGCGCTGAAAAAATATATTGCAATTCTCCTAAAATAACATTGAAAATCACAGTGCAAAAAAAATGTAAGTATCTATATGATAAGATAAGTGCATATATCAAGCCGTAAAAGTAATGTGTATTTAGACAAGCAGTCCATAAAGTGATCTAAATTCTTCAGAGATCTTCCACCACACCTAGGTGAACAGTGTTTCCACCACCCGTCAAAATGGTCACTCACCGGAACTAATTGCCTCAGCACTTGCGTACCTAGGCAGTTCAGCTTTATATCATCAAGGAAAATTCTCAAGCGATTATGTGATGTCCTCTAAAGTGCTCCAAAAACGTAAAGGAAATAAAGGAAAATACCATAGTGTAATACCGTAAAAAAGTTTTAATAGCACACCAAAGCAAGTCCAAAAGTTAAACTCACAAGCAAAGCTCACACACTGAGCAGTGAAATGCAGCAATCAACTTAATCCTAAAAACATCTCTGCATGGTAAAGCACTTGGCCACGGCGGACCCACGATTAGACAGACACGATCTCACCACTCAGTAGTTATGTGGTCGTGTCAGCTGGCAGAAAGGCTTTCCTGGTAGATGATTAATTCCGAACACAGCACAGCACAGCAAGCGTGATAGTAACTTAGTCACTGACTATGTAGCCACGCCCCGACATGTTTCATCATTCCTGATTTCCTCATGGGGTTGGCTACACAGTCTGAAATCCTCCCTTTTGAGTCAGTGACTCGTTTGAACATCCCGCCTCCCGTGACGTATTAGAAGAGCACGCCTCGCTGTCTATCAAACAGCGGCGATCGTGCAGAGTCTTCTATATTGACGAGTGGCCAGCATTGCAGAGACGTCAACCGTCATCACGTGACCGCACCGCCTTCCTAGTTAACCGATGCTTTGGCTAATCCCAATAAGCATAGGGGAAAGCGCTAGCATCGTGCACTGCGGTCCCTCCCATCCATAACGATGCGACGCGATTGCGTCACACATAGGCGGAAGGGCGGAAGTCTGATGATAGGTTCCAAACCCGGTGAACATAACTAAGGGCGGAAGTGGTCACCTTAAGCAATACATATGTTAATTGAAGGTACTAGATAATGGTACGCTGATCGAGTGTCCCTGTGGCCAGGAACTGTACAGATCACCATGTCAAAAAACTATTAAAACAATAAAAAATGAAAATAATTGCGCGTCTTATATCAAGAAGAGCATGTCATTAAATAAAAAAAAATTTTAAAAATTTTTTTTTGTATGTCTATAAACGTCAGTTTAAAACAATACAGATGGATAAACTCTATGGATGATTGGTAAAGACATCATTAACATGATATAGATAGTAGTGTAAAACTGAGGGGAGATCATTGGTATAATACACAATCCATGTGTATATATCACAACAATATTTCCCTATCAAAACATTCAGTTCCACATATAGTGTAGACTATGAGTATATCCCTTCTCCCTATCCTGCGCACGAAGCTGAAAAACAGGTCAGCAGATTGCAAAAGCATATAGTGCAGGGCATATAGGGTGAATGGTAATGGGAAATTGGAAAGGTCACAGAGTAGATGGATTGATCGCTCCCATTGATCAATTAGGAAAAACCACAATGATTCTAAGAATTATTAATAAAACAATTGAGATCTACCTCTATATTAAGGCCCTTAGGCCATAAACATTTCAATAAAAAAATCCATTGGGTTTCACGTTGAGATAGATCTCGCACTCTGTTGGAGCCCCTCCAAAAGGGGTAAACACACTCTAACCCACAAAATTGTAACAGGGACGGGTCACTGTTATGTTGTTTTTTGAAGTGCATAGAGACACTATGATCCTCATATTTTTTTCTAATGTTAGCCAGATGTTCAGCTATCCTGATTCTCAAAAGTCTCTTAGTTCTACCTACATAAAGTAGGCCACATGGGCACCACATGAGGTAGACAATATGTGAGGAATTGCATGTGCTAAATTCTTTAATTGCAAATGTTTTACCATCTGAACTAATCACTTCATTCTTTCCTCTATTGTGGGTTTTCACAGTTCGGCAGCAGATGCATTTTCTGCACGGGAAGAACCCTTTAAGGTCAATTTTGATACGTTGGTCAGGTGGGTCCAAAATCTTTCGGACGACCTGATCTCCAAAATTAGGGGCTCGACGGTAGATAAATCTTGGTGTCTCTGACAACACCTCCCCCAGATGTCTATCTCTCGTTAGGATGTGCCAGTGATTCCTAAAGATAGTTTCTATCGCCTTGTATTGGTTATGAAAGCCCGATAGGAAGCTTAGTTGGTGTTGTGAGTCAGATTGTTGCGTCACTTTCTTTGTAAAACATTGTTCTCTTGGAATCTCTGCTACTTGATTAATCATTTAATCCAAATGGGATTCATTGTATCCCTTCTGGATGAACCTTCCCTTCAGTTTAAGTGATTGATCTATGTAGTCATTAACCTCTGTACAATTCCGTCGTACCCTTAAGAATTGACCTTTCGGTATGTTCTTAATCCAGGACGGGTGATGTCCACTTCGAATTGACAGGTAGCTGTTGCGATCGGTTGTTTTAAAAAAACACTTTAGTTTTCAACTTCTTTGCAGAATACTCAATCAGCACATCTAGAAAGCTCACAGAGATCTTACTAATAACATATTCAAGTTTGATATTGTTGTTATTGATGTTAAGGTCTTCCAAAAAGAGTCTCACCTCTGACTCACTTCCCTCCCAGATGATCAAGAGATCGTCAATAAATCTTCGATAAAAGATCATTTGAGGTTTCTGGTTTTGAAAAATCCGCCTATCCTCCCACTCAGCCATAAAGAGATTAGCTATACTGGGGGCAAACTTAGCCCCCATAGCCACTCCTACTTGTTGAGAAAAAAAGAAACCATTAAACCAAAAATAATTATGTGTCATACAGAATTCCAAAGCTGAACCCAAGAATTTCTTCTGTGTATGAGGTATATCATCCCTCCTGCTCAGTGCCCAGTTTAGTGCGAGTGCCGCATCATCATGCTGGATTATGGTATACAGGGACGCTACGTCCGCTGTTACCAGGCAAATTTCTGATTCTGTATTGATTTTTAGTTTCTCCAAGGACATCAATAGATCGGTAGTATCTTTCAGATACGCTTTGGTTTCTCGGACACTAGGTTGAAGGAATTTGTCTAAGTATTCTCCAAGTCTTGCAGTAACCGATCCAATCCCATTGACAATTGGACGAGCTGGTGGCAATGTGGCATGTTTGTGAATTTTAGGAAGCGTGTATATGACTGGAATCCTACATGTAGAGGGGGCTAAATAAGCCCTCTCTTTACTATTCAAAGCACCCGTATGAAAACCTGAATTGACGAGTGATTCAAGCTGTGTTTAACTTATGTATTGCTTAAGGTGACCACTTCCGCCCTTAGTTATGTTCACCGGGTTTGGAACCTATCATCAGACTTCCGCCCTTCCGCCTATGTGTGACGCAATCGCGTCGCATCGTTATGGATGGGAGGGACCGCAGTGCACGATGCTAGCGCTTTCCCCTATGCTTATTGGGATTAGCCAAAGCATCGGTTAACTAGGAAGGCGGTGCGGTCACGTGATGACGGTTGACGTCTCTGCAATGCTGGCCACTCGTCAATATAGAAGACTCTGCACGATCGCCGCTGTTTGATAGACAGCGGGGCGTGCTCTTCTAATACGTCACGGGAGGCGGGATGTTCAAACGAGTCACTGACTCAAAAGGGAGGATTTCAGACTGTGTAGCCAACCCCATGAGGAAATCAGGAATGATGAAACATGTCGGGGCGTGGCTACATAGTCAGTGACTAAGTTACTATCACGCTTGCTGTGCTGTGCTGTGTTCGGAATTAATCATCTACCAGGAAAGCCTTTCTGCCAGCTGACACGACCACATACCTACTGAGTGGTGAGATCGTGTCTGTCTAATCGTGGGTCCGCCGTGGCCAAGTGCTTTACCATGCAGAGATGTTTTTAGGATTAAGTTGATTGCTGCATTTCACTGCTCAGTGTGTGAGCTTTGCTTGTGAGTTTAACTTTTGGACTTGCTTTGGTGTGCTATTAAAACTTTTTTACGGTATTACACTATGGTATTTTCCTTTATTTCCTTTACGTTTTTGGAGCACTTTAGAGGACATCACATAATCGCTTGAGGATTTTCCTTGATGATATAAAGCTGAACTGCCTAGGTAAGCAAGTGCTGAGGCAATTAGTTCCGGTGAGTGACCATTTTGACGGGTGGTGGAAACACTGTTCACCTAGGTGTGGTGGAAGATCTCTGAAGAATTTAGATCACTTTATGGACTGCTTGTCTAAATACACATTACTTTCACGGCTTGATATATGCACTTATCTTATCATATAGATACTTACATTTTTTTTGCACTGTGATTTTCAATGTTATTTTAGGAGAATTGCAATATATTTTTTCAGCGCTGTTTATGGAATGTTACACTTTATATAGTCACATATGTATGGTGTTTTTTTTCTTTTTGGTTTTTAAGATGAAGAGTTGTGATCGATTTTTAGACCAAACACTGAATGTCAGTTCAGAGTGAAACAAAGTCTAATGAACCTAAAATATGGGGAGTCTAGGAGAAATATAGTATTGGTTTAAGAACATGTCAGAATAGAGGGCTCCGGTGAGTGACCATATAGGGCAGTGGTTCTCAACCTTCTAGTGCTGTGACCCCTTGATAAAATTTCCCAAGTTGTGGGAACCCCCAACAGAAAAAAAAAAATGTAGCGTGGGTTGTCAGCACCCAAGGCAAGACAAGTAATTTGCACCCCTAACCCACAGACATTTAGCGCTCCCTTCCACTCATACAGTATTAAATCCCCTTATGGTACATTTTAGGATGTACCACTCGTTCTCTTTGTTCTTCTTTTATCTCTCTCTATCCTAATTTTTCTTCTTTTTTTTTTTTCCCATCTTTCTTATTCTTTCTCTTATTCTTTCTCTCCCCTTTTTCCTTTTATGTATTCTTTATTTTTACTCCTTCTCTTACTCCTTGGTGGGGAGTTGGGATAAGCGGCAGTGCTGGGAAGAGTTCTGATTAGCCAACTTAGGTGCTCTTGATCAATGTCATCTGCAGATCTGAGAACTGTCGTAGGGACTTTTAATGGCAACTATAATGCCGCGTACACACGATCACTTTTTGTGATGAAACAAAACGATGTTTTTCAAACTTCATTTTCCAAAACGACGTTGCATACACACCATCGTTTTTCCAAAATGCTCTAGCAAAGCGTGGTTACGTAAGACATGTTTGACGGCACTCTGTTCCATTGAAGCTCTGTCTCATAACTTGCTTCTGAGCATGCGCGGGTTTAAAAACGTAGTTTTCAACATCGTTTTGCCCACACACCATCACTTTTTATGACACAAAAAACGACGTTATGAAAAACGACACAAAAAATTCAAGCATGTTTGATTTTTTTTTTTTTGGTCGTTTTTTTGAAGACATAAAACGACATTTTGCCCACACATGGTGATTTTAAATGACGTTTTTGAAAACGTCGTTTTTTTCATCACAAAAAATGATCGTGTGTACGCGGCATAAGTGTTAATCACTGTGTCTTCGGGTTCAAGTGTCTCATAGCAGTGACACCTACAGTGCCTGCCGCCGAGAATGTGTTTTCAGCACGCCAGCATCGCGCTGAATCTCGGCGACAGGCTGCCGACATCTCGCACTCGCTGGAATAGTAAAAGTACATTCCAGCGAGCGCGTCATAGAAGCGACGGGGATCCGACGCGGATTCCCGCCAATTCTACACGTGGGCGGGGTTATGAATCCTGAAGGAGAAATCCCCGCCGGATTTTTAAAGAAAAATCCGGCATGGGTTCCCCCCTCAGGAGCATAACGGGCCCTTAGGTCGGTTACGGGTTGTAAGGAGACCCCCTACGCCGAAAAAACGGCGTGGGGGTCCCCCCACAATCCATAACAGACCCGTATCCAAAGCACGCCGGCCGGCCGGTCAGGAAGGGAGTGGGGGCGAGCGAGCGCCCCCCCCCCTCCTGAGCCGTACCGGGCAGCATGCCCTCAACATGGGGGGGTCAGGTGCTCTGGGGTAGGGGGCGCACTGCGGCCCCCCACCCCAGAGCACCCTGTCCCCATGTTGATGAGGACAGGGCCCCTTCCCGACAACCCTGGCCGTTGGTTGTCGGGGTATGCGGGCGGGAGGCTTATCGGAATCTGGAAGCCCCCTTTAATAAGGGGGCCCCCAGATACCGGCCCCCCACCCTAAGTGAATGAGTATGGGGTACATTGTACCCCTACCCATTCACCTGCAAAACAAAAGTTTAAACACAAATAAACCACACAGTGTATTGAAATATTTTATTAGTTGGCCGCCGGGGGGGGGGGGTGTGTATGATCGCTTTTAGAAAAGCGCCCCCCTCCGGCGGGCTTCTGTGGGGGGGTGGGTGCCGCCGTCTGGTTCTTTTCCGCCGCCGGGGGGGGCGCTTTGATAAAAGCGCCCACCACCCGGCGGGCTTCTTTCGACGTCTTCGGCGGCTGGGGGGTCTTCTCCCACTCTCCGGGGTCTTCTCCCGCTCTCCGGGGGTCTTCTCCGCTCTCCGGGGGTCTTCTCCGCTGTCCGGGGGTCTTCTTCTTCTTCAGGACTCGCCGCCGCTATCTTCGTGTGTTAGCTCAATTACTAGCGGCGGCGGTCCCCTCTTCTGCGACGTCGGCGTCTTCTTCTTCTTCTTCTCCTTCTTCTGCTGTCCAGATGTTGACGCGACGCTTCCTCCCGCTGTTATGCCCGGCGCGCGGCTCGCAGCGAAATATATAGGCCTGTCTTGTGACGTCGCAGTCCCATCATGCTCCGGTAGGTACCACGTGATACCTACCGGAGCATGATGGGACTGCGACGTCACAAGACAGGCCTATATATTTCGCTGCGAGCCGCGCGCCGGGCATAACAGCGGGAGGAAGCGTCGCGTCAACATCTGGACAGCAGAAGAAGGAGAAGAAGAAGAAGAAGACGCCGACGTCGCAGAAGAGGGGACCGCCGCCGCTAGTAATTGAGCTAACACACGAAGATAGCGGCGGCGAGTCCTGAAGAAGAAGAAGACCCCCGGACAGCGGAGAAGACCCCCGGAGAGCGGAGAAGACCCCCGGAGAGCGGGAGAAGACCCCGGAGAGTGGGAGAAGACCCCCCAGCCGCCGAAGACGTCGAAAGAAGCCCGCCGGGTGGTGGGCGCTTTTATCAAAGCGCCCCCCCGGCGGCGGAAAAGAACCAGACGGCGGCACCCACCCCCCCACAGAAGCCCGCCGGAGGGGGGCGCTTTTCTAAAAGCGATCATACACACCCCCCCCCCCGGCGGCCAACTAATAAAATATTTCAATACACTGTGTGGTTTATTTGTGTTTAAACTTTTGTTTTGCAGGTGAATGGGTAGGGGTACAATGTACCCCATACTCATTCACTTAGGGTGGGGGGCCGGTATCTGGGGGCCCCCTTATTAAAGGGGGCTTCCAGATTCCGATAAGCCTCCCGCCCGCATACCCCGACAACCAACGGCCAGGGTTGTCGGGAAGGGGCCCTGTCCTCATCAACATGGGGACAGGGTGCTCTGGGGTGGGGGGCCGCAGTGCGCCCCCTACCCCAGAGCACCTGACCCCCCCATGTTGAGGGCATGCTGCCCGGTACGGCTCAGGAGGGGGGGGGCGCTCGCTCGCCCCCACTCCCTTCCTGACCGGCCGGCCGGCGTGCTTTGGATACGGGTCTGTTATGGATTGTGGGGGGACCCCCACGCCGTTTTTTCGGCGTAGGGGGTCTCCTTACAACCCGTAACCGACCTAAGGGCCCGTTATGCTCCTGAGGGGGGAACCCATGCCGGATTTTTCTTTAAAAATCCGGCGGGGATTTCTCCTTCAGGATTCATAACTCCGCCCACGTGTAGAATTGGCGGGAATCCGCGTCGGATCCCCGTCGCTTCTATGACGCGCTCGCTCTCCATCGCGGCAAGCCAGCTCGGCGCTGGCTCCCGCGATGGGGCTCGTAGGTGGTCAATCTCGCCGAGAAAGGGAGCGAGATTGACACAATATCCCAGTCACCTACTGTATGCCAAAATCAGCCCCTCCCACTTCACATTCATCACCAGTCAGCTGACCTCTAGTCTCTGCCCCCCAACAATGCTGTGAACAGAATGGGCGGCTCCGAAGAGACTGAGTGGGCAGGTGCGGGCTCCAGGAACAGCCCTGCTGGGTGGCCGTAAAAAAGACTGGGAGAGCAGCACGGGCTTCAGGAACAGCCCAGGATTCAGTGACCCCTGGAAAATTGTCATTTGACCCCCGAGGGGGTCCCAACCCCCAGGTTGAGAACCACTGATATAGGGAGTGAGGCATTACTTACTTCAAGCCAGGTAGAGTGTCAGATCTGTTCATCGCAGCTGCTGCATGGGATCTGAGTATGATCCTCATGCAGCTGGCTTTTATGTACAACTTAGGGGTAAATTAAACATGCCTGATTGGTCCCAGACCCATTAACTCCACTCCTCTCTTCCTCCCCTCTCCCCCGAACATGGGGGAATGAGAGCCGCCATGTACCGCGGCCCACACACGGCCTCCACAGCGTTCCACCGCAAAAATGGGTGGCGTCTTGACGTGCCATGGACATTAAAATTTTCATGCATGCGTGGTTGGAGCGTGAGCATCATATCCCCCCTGCCTGCTGTGAAGCCCACCAGTGCCCCCCTCCATATTCTGGCCAGAAAGCACACGCTGAAAACTGCCAAAGTCCCCAGCAGCAACAGGCACAGCAGATTAAACATTGTAAATACAGAATTAAGTAAACAGTTTGAACATGAAATGATAAATACATTCAAAAAGAAATTTCACTATAGAATATCATAAACAAGTAGCTGTTTATGCATTCAAAAAGACAATACGAGATCATAGCAAATGATGTAGATGGAAATGACATTAAAAAGTCAGGACTGCTATTTATTATCTGCAGGACTGCTATTTATTATCTGATTGATTTATTATCTGATCTGATTTGTGTCTTGCCTGATATAAAGCCCTTCAAGAACAAGAGCAAAATAAATGGATTCATTAAGGCCAGGGTATGTAGTGACCTGTAGCCTAAAGATCCACTTCTGCTCGCGCTGCAAGAGGGATTTGTTCCAATCACCACCCCTGGCCAGAATTTGTATCCGATCAAGGGTGACAAATGAAACTGGTGCCATTTCATAGTTGTGTTAAAAAACGATGTGTCTGCCAAAAGGTAGGTATCGGCTTCCTATCTGCATGCTGTATATATGTTTTGCAATGCGAGGCCAAAACTCTTGTTTGGTTTTTCCTATATAGAATGCGTTGCACTCACAAAACATCATATACACTAGGCCACAAGTCTGGCAATTGGCAAAGTGAAGAGGTGAGAATAACTCTCCATTAAGGAGCAGGAATGTATTTTCCTTTCTGATGAGCGGACAGTGAGAGCAGTGGTCGCACAGGAAAGAACCTTGTGCTGGACAGTGCTCCCTTACTGATTGCCCCCTGAATTCGCTCTGGACTAATCTGTCCTTAATTGACGTGGCCCTTCTAAAAGTGATAGAGGGAACATTGGGAACAAATTTCTGAATTTTTGGGTCATCGGTTAGGATTGACCAATGGTGTTGGATAATTTCTCTAACTTGTTTTTGTTGCTTAGAGAAGCGTAAAATTATCCTTGTTGTATCGCCATCTACCGACAGTTTAGACTGAGATTTGAAGAGAAGGTCATTACGGGACTTGATGGCCACTTTATTGAATCCAAAGGTAAACAGTTCATAAAGTGTCTGAAGAAATCTTCTGAATCTCTCCTGCGAGTAATCCTCCACCACACCAGTGTAACGAACACTCCTCCACCAATATGATTGGCCACTCACCAGAACTCGTAGCCTTACACTCACGTGTTTGGCATAAAGGCATGTAGTACAATCCTCAATTTAGTGTTCAAGGTTCGTATCCAAAAATGTAGAAGTGAGATCCGCATACGTGAAAAAAACAAAAAGTATAATAGTGTGATATTGCTAAAACAATTTATTGACACACCACATGAACCTACAAAGGTTGCACTTACAAAAGCACATTAAAGCCACATTAAAGATCTTTTGACCAACGTGAAATAACCTGCATGAGATTCTCTATGCGAGTGACCAGCGTTTTGAGGATACTATATACATCTTTTTCCCAACTAAGAGGAGGTGTTCAAGTGAAGGGGAAGCGGTGAGATACACCTGGTTTACTTTTCTGGGTCTGCCGTGACCACAGTTTATCAGCCTGTGAACATCAAGGAAGTTTATTTGGATTTTTACACGGTTGTTTTTGGAGTTTGCTTTTGTGAGTGCAACCTTTGTAGGTTCATGTGGTGTGTCAATAAATTGTTTTAGCAATATCACACTATTATACTTTTTGTTTTTTTCACGTATGCGGATCTCACTTCTACATTTTTGGATAAGAACCTTGAACACTAAATTGAGGATTGTACTACATGCCTTTATGCCAAACACGTGAGTGTAAGGCTACGAGTTCTGGTGAGTGGCCAATCATATTGGTGGAGGAGTGTTCGTTACACTGGTGTGGTGGAGGATTACTCGCAGGAGAGATTCAGAAGATTTCTTCAGACACTTTATGAACTGTTTACCTTTGGACTCATTTTTCATTCACGGGTCTTTATATTCATACACTATTTGTGTTATGTATTGTTTATTTATTTAGTTCACTTGTGTGGATCCACTACACATTAGCGCTGTTTGTGCTATCTGTACTTATTTTCACATTTAAGTTCACTAGACAATTTTTTCACTATTTCCTTTACTTAATACAGCTGCTGCGAACGTCCTTGTACTTTACTCCTTGGCGCAGCGGCAGTAACCATTAGGGCGCATTTATTTTTGGTTACTATCCGTTTTTCACTTTATTGAATGCCTTTCAAAGGCAGGACAGACTAAAATCTCTCTCCAAAAGTCTATCTTGACGTTTTTCTGCTTCCTCCTTAAATGAATTGTCATCGGAACAATTTCTGCAAAGTCGCCAATATTATCCGAAAGGAATGGAATTTATGAGTGCATGTAGCACAGCGTGTAGCACAGTGTTGTTCAGTGTTGTTCATTAGAACAACATTCCCACCTTTGTTCCCACCTTTGTCTGAGGCCTTGATTATAATGGACTTATTTTTACATAGGCCTTCCAAGGCCTGGTTTTCATTGGCATTCTATTAGAGAATTGTCTCTCTTTGATAGAAAACTGGATGACCAAGTGTTATCTTAAACTCAACAATTCCAAAACAGAACTTCTTCTGTTTCATGCCAGTCACAAGAGTCAACTGGCAACAACCTGGATACCTCCGCCCATTCTGGGCCAGATCATCACCAAGTCAAAAGTCAAAGTCAAAAGTCTCGGGGTCATTTTTGACACCTACATGACAATGGACGCACAAATAGGGTCAGTAGTCAGCGGATCTCACCATCTGTTGCACCTACTACGCAGATTTATTCCATTTATTCCCAAAGAAGACGTAGCAGTCGTAGTGGGAACAATTGTGAACTCCAGACTGGACTATGCAAATGCACTTTACCTCAGACTCCCTAAGTACCAAATCACTCGGCTGCAAGTCGTTCAAAATACAGCCGCCAGACTTGTGACTGGGAAAAAACCCTGGGAATCAATCTCACCTTCACTGAGATCCCTTCATTGGTTGCCAGTAAAAGACAGAATTGCTTTTAAAGTAACACTAAAAGTTCGTTCTTTATTAGATCAATTGATTGCTGTAAGCTAGAGCATTTAAATATCACTTACCTCGTTTTTCCTTTTGACTTCCAAAATACAGTAATCCAGGTTTAAAAATGCCTTTTCCTGTCTCTCCTCTTCTTGCTTTCCACCAGCATCTGCATGGTGGAAAGCAGAGTGTGTGCACCCCCTCCCTATGACTACAGCCCTGCGTGACGATGCTCTCTTAACCCTCATAGGCATGGAGACTAAGCCTAATAGGAACTGTAGTTCCCATTAGGTCGTGATGTAGCAAGAATGAATGCGCACCGCAAACCAGGAAGTCAGTGAGAATAGTGATTCAGGAGTAACAGAGGTAAATAAAACAGCTCGATTTCAACAGGTATCAAACTAATTATAATGCAAAACATTACTTTTTACTTTATCAGCTACTGTCAGACTTTAATTTAAGAGGAAAATATTTTTGTCTTTACAACCCCTTTAAAGCACTCTGTCTGACTCATAAGTGCATCCATGGGAAGGCTCCGCAATATCTATGGGAAAAAATAGAAGCCCACAATTCCAATCGCGTTCTGCGATCCACCGACCAAAATTTGGTCAAGGTTCCCAACGCCAGATACAAGTCCAAAGGAGAAAGAAGGTTTGCTTTCCAAGGTCCCAGACTATGGAACGCTTTACCAACCAGCATTCAGTTGGAGGAAAACCACCTGACCTTCAGAAAACGTTTTAAAACTCTCCTCTTTTGAGGTCATGAGCAGTATTGTAAGTAACGGAGTTACAATAAACACATTTATCTAATGCAGCTCCTTTTGAGGGTAACGAGTAATCTACCTGATTACTCTTCCCCTCACAGTAACGCAGTTCCCATTACTTGGGCGGCATTACCGCAATTACATCTACTGCCACTAGATGGCAGCAGAGTAATTGCTTCTGCCGGCGCTGTGAACATAAATATGGGTGGAACTCCGCTTTAGAATCATGTGACCGCTGTGATGGCCTGTCACAGCGGTCTGAAAACTCCCAATCGCAAGGAACCCTGGATACAATGAGCCCCACCTGCCTCACACTGACCTATCACCGGGGAACAACTCACATCGATCACACACACTGTGTGCGCAACCTGATCAATGATCCGGGGAACACATGGCCGGAACAAAATGTTCCACAGAACAAACGTTCCCTATACAACACAGTGTACACAGCGACATCTAGTGGTCAACATGGTAAGTGCAGGACACCTATACAGACCAATGATCAGCAGGTTTTTTTTGGTCAGTGATTTCATCTCTTCATCAGACAACAAAGAAAAATCTGACATCCCCATTCCAGATCCCTTGCATCTAATAAAGCTTATATAAGACAAATAAAATAATAAACAATAAACTATAGAAAATTCTAATAAAGCCTAATATAAGATTTTCAATTACAGACTCTGTAAACGTCAAGGAAATGTATATTATAAACATACATTTTAATCCAGCTTATAATTTGGATGTAATATATAGCAGATGGATAAGGGTTTTAAGTCCTATTAGCTGCACATACATGGTGGGACGGATGCACCTAGGCTGGGATATACATGAGATCACCATTTGTTTCCGGTTTTCTTCTCTCAAGGATCTGGCATTCTTTTGTCTTGGAGTATTGACTCACTGCTCCCTGGCAAGCGCCCGTCATCTGCTTCTCAATAAAGCATTGTAGAATATAAAAAAAAAAATTCAGTTACTTTGCTGAGTAACTAATTACTTTTTCAATGTAGTAACTGAGTCACTAACGCAATTACTTTTTCGGAGAAGTAATTTGTAACTGTAACTAATTACTTTTTTAAAGTAAGATGAGCAACACTGGTCATGAGAGACAGGAACAACGAGCGACCAGAGGCGATTTAGTTTGCATGTGTCGCACTATATAAGTTTTTTATTCATTCATTCATACAAGGATACTTTTAATTTAATGGCAGTTTACAAATATTGCTTTGGTTTTCTCAAGAGCCTCACCCCTCTGACACACCAGGTTGAGTGTACAAACATACAATATCTCTAGAATTCACTGACAGTAATCCTTAGTACCCAGTAATAGTGCTATATAAAAGAAAACAGGCGCCAAACCAGGTAGTAAAGGCAAATTTAATATATTGTCACCCAATATGGTTAGTAACTAGGCAAGTATAAAATGGATTAAAAATGGTAATAACACAATTTAACATTAACAGTAGGGACTGGGAGGGGGGAACAGAGGAACAAAGGGGCCCTTTTCTGGTTATAAGTCGGAGCCATTTAAGAGTGTTGGTGCACTTAAGAACAGTCCCAGTTAACCTGCATGCCTTATAGGTAAGGTAAATTCTTCACACAGGTGCACAATAGATGTGGTAAATATTTGGCAACATGTGGTATAGGGTTGGTACAATATATGTGCTTTCTAGGTTTGGAATACGTGCATTATAAAGTGCAGTATGGGTGTGGTATGGATTGATTACCCTTGTCCTGCTCTTAGTAGCTCAGTCAGTGCAAGCAGAATCAACATAGACAAATAGCCATCTCACCAGTCCCTGGGATGCTGCCGTGACTGGTTGCTGTAGAAAAGCCTCAGACGATAAGGGGTGGAAAGCAGAGTGTGAATGGAAACTCCAGTCTCCCTGTGGCAGAAGTTCTGATGCTGTGATGTGGGCAGTGCTGCGCTGCCCCTGGGTGTCTTCACTCCCAGTCTTAGGCCGCGTACACACGATCGAATTTATCCGCTGAAAACGGTCCGATGGACCGTTTCAGCAGACATCTCCGATCGTGTGTATGGGCTAGTGGACAGCATGCTTTGAAATTTGTCCGCTACAAACCTGTCCATCGGATATGTCCGCTGGTTAGTACGGGAAACCAGCGGACATATCCTCCCGCACATGCGTCGTATCCTGTGAATGGATCCGACGCATGCGCGCGGAAGTGTTTACTTCCTGGTGCGTGACGTAGCGGTGACGTGGCGGCGTCAACGTCACCGCCGCGTCACCACGCTGTCTGCCGGCGGGGATTTTGATCCGATGGTGTGTACACGCCATCGGACCGAAATCTGATGAGACATGTCCGCTCTAAACTGTCCGTCGGACAAGTTTGAGCGGACATATCTCATCGTGTGTACGAGGCCTTAGGCTCGGATCTTCATTGGTTAGAACTCCTGCTTGCAGCTGAATATCCAGACAGAGCTGATCTCTTTCTCACGCCCTTGGTACCAGGAGGAAGAACTTTCCTGTTGCACAGTACATTTTGTAATCTGTAGTGTAGGAGTCTATTTGTCCTATTAATGGCTGCTGTTTCAAACTACAAATCCCAGGATTCTCAGTGCTCTGCATGGAAGGGCTTGCTCGGCTTTAGCTCTCCCCCTGTTGGCTTAAGAATAATGGTGCAACATATTATCAGTATCTTAACCACTTGCTTACTAGGCACTTAACCCCCCTCCTGCTCAGGCCAATTTCCAGCGTTCAGTGCTGTCATAGTTTGAAAAACAATTTTCACAAAAACAGAGCTTTCTTTATCTGGTATTTAATCACTACTGAAGTTTTTATTTTTTGCTAAACAAATAAAAAAGACAGAAAAAAACTGTCTAATTATTTAGTTATAAAATGTTGCAAACAGGTAACTTTTCTTCTTCATTGATGTGCACTGATGGCAACTGATAGGGAATGATATGCTGCACTGTTGGGCATGGATAGGCTGCACTCATAGACTGCACTGATAGGCACTGATAAGGCAGCACAGATGGGCACTGATGAGACAGTACTGATGGGCACTGATAGATGACACAGATAAGTGGCACTGATGGGCAGCACTGAAGGGCACTAATAGGTGGCACTGATTGGTGGCACTGATGGGCACTGGTAGGTAACACTGATAGGCACTAATAGGTGGCACTGGTGGGCATTGATAGGCAGCACTGTTGTTCACTGGTAGGTGGCACTGGTGGGTACTGGCTGGTAGCACTCGTGGACACAGATGTGGCGGCAGTGGCTCTTTTTGTAAGAGTCATTTACTAAAATGTGAATTTCATACTTGGAAACATATTTTCTGAGTAGGGATGAGCCGAACACCCCCCACCCCCCGTTCGGTTTGCACCAAAACCTTCGAACGGACCGAACGTTCGCGCAAACATTTAGAACCCCATTGACGTCTATGCCTATGGGACTTGAACGTTCAATATCAAAAGTGCTAATTTTAAAGCCTAATATGCAAGTTATTGTCATAAAACGTCTTTGAGAACCCGGGTCTTGCCCCAGGGAACATGTATCAATGGAAAAAAAGTTTTAAAAACGGTCGTTTTTTTCAGGACTCCTGAAAAAACAACAGTTTTTAAAACTTTTTTCCATTGATACATGTTGCCTCGGGCAAGACCCAGGTTCTTAAAGATGTTTTCACAGGCATACTTTAGACACCCAGCAGGTACAATATTTAAAGGAATTTTTCATTTATTTTTTTTATTTTTTATTTAACCACTTGACCACTGGGCACTTAGGCCTCGTACACACGAGCGGACAGATTTGTTCAAATCTGTCCGTCCGACAGATTTGAACAAATCTGTCTGTTGGGATTTTGGTTTGCTCGTGTGTACACACGAGCAAACCAAAATCCCCGCCAGCAGACGGCGCGCTGACGTGTCGGTGACGTGGCGGTGACGTTGACGCCGCCACGTCACCGCACCAGGAAGTAAAACACTTCCGCGCATGCACCGAATCCATTCGGCGGCGGTGCGGCGGCGGTGCGGGACGACATGTCTGCTGGTAAGTGTACTAACCAGCAGACATGTCGGGCGGACAGATTCCCACCCGATAGATTTCAAAGCATGCTTTGAAATCTGTCGGGTGGACAAATCTGTCTGCTCGGCCGTACACACGATCGAATCTGTGTGCTGAAACGGTCCAGCGGACCGTTTCCAGCGGACAGATTTGATCGTGTGTACGAGGCCTTAAACCCCCTTAATAACCAGACCAATTTTCAGCTTTCGGTGCTCTCACAGTTTGAATGACAATAACTCAGTCATACAACACTGTAACCAAATGACATTTTAGTCCTTTTTTTCCCCACAAATAGAGCTTTCTTTTGGTGGTATTTGATCACCTCTGCGGTTTTTATTTTTTTCGCTATAAATGAAAAAAGAACAAATATTTTGTAAAAAAAAGACATTTTCTTCATTTCTATTATAACATTTTGCAAAAAAGTAACTTTTCTTCATGAATTTGGCCTAAAATGTATACTGCTACATATCTTTGGTAACAAAACAAAAAAAAATTGGATATTATTTAGGGTGAAACTTATAGGGTCTACAAGCTATGGTACCAATTACTGAAAATTTATCAATTTGATCACATTTGATGTACTGACAGCCTCTCTCATTTCTTGAGACCCTAACATGCCAGAAAAGTACAAATACCCCCCAAATGACCCCTTTATGGGAAAGAAGACATTCCAAGGTATTTAGAAAGAGGCATTGTGAGTTTTTTGAAGTTGTCATTTTTTCCCACAATTCTTTGCAAAATCAAGATTTTTTTCATTTTTATTTTTTTTCCACAAAAAATGGTATTTGCACAGCAATTTTTCTAATGCTTTTTTTTGGAAATAAAACAGTTTTGTGCTTTAAAAAAAAAAAAGTAAAGTAAGCCCAATGTTTTTGCATAATATGAAAGATGAAGTTACGCCGAGTAAATAGATACCCAACATGTCACCCTTCAATATTGCACACGCTTGTGGAATGGCGCCAAACTTCGCTACTTAAATGTTTTTACTGGTTACATCTTTTTAGTTGGAGAGGAGGTCTAGGGCCAAAATTATTGCTCTCGCTTTAACGTTCGCAGCGATACCTCACATGTGTGGTTTGAACACCGTTTTCATATGTGGGCGGGACTTGCGTGTGCGGTCGCGTCTGTATACGAGCACACGGGTACAGGGGCGCTGTAATTTTTTTATTTTTTTTATTGTTAATTTTACTTTATTTATTTTAGTTTGACACGTTTTCCCCCAAAAATAAATGTTTTGATTACTTTTATTCCTATTACAAGGAATGTAAACATCCATTGTAATAGGAATATGGCATGACAGGTCCTCTTTACAGTGAGATATGGGGTCAATAAGACCCCACATCTCACCTCTAGGCTGGGAAGCCTGAAAAAAAAGACGATCGCAGAGTATTGTGCAGGGAGTATTGCGCAGGGAGTATTGCGCAGGGAGTATTGCGCAGGGGTATTGCAGAGTATTGTGCGCGGGGTATTGCAGAGTATTGTGCAGGGGTATTGCAGAGTATTGTGCCGGGGGTATTGCAGAGTATTGTGCCGGGGGTATTGCAGAGTATTGAGGGGGGTATTGCAGAGTATTGAGCGGGGGTATTGCGCAGGGGTACTGCAGAGTATTGTGCTGAGGGTACTGCAGAGTATTTTTGCCGGGCGTACTGCAGAGTATTTTTGCCGGGGTACTGCAGAGTATTGTGCCGGGGGTATTGCAGAGTATTGTGCCGGGGGTATTGCAGAGTATTGTGCCGGGGTACTGCAGAGTATTGTGCGGGGGTATTGCAGAGTATTGTGCGGGGGTACTGCAGAGTATTGTGCAGGGGTACTGCGTGGGGGTATTGCAGGGTATTGCACGGGGGTATTGCAGAGTATGGCGCAGGGGGTATTGCACAGTATGGTGCAGGGGGTATTGCAGAGTATGGCGCAGGGGGTATTGCAGAGTATGGTGCAGGGGGTATTGCAGAGTATGGCACAGGGGGTATTGCAGAGTATGGCGCAGGGAAGGAAGAGTATTGCAGGGGTTAATGCACAGTATTGCAGGGGTTAATGCAGGGATGGCTGAGCAGGGATGGATGGATCTGTGACTGCAATAGTCACAGATCCATCCCACAGTACTGCTGCCATCCGTGCTCCCCCTCTCACACTGTACCGTTCGGTACAGAGAGAGGAACCGGCGTCATCAAATGACGCCGGTTTGTTTATATGTGATCGCTCCGTCAGTGGACGGAGCGATCACGTGGTAAATGGCCGCTATCAGCGGCAATTTACCGCGATCCATGATCCGTCGGGTCCCCTCGACCCGGCGGTCACGGACATTCCCGGGTGCGCGCCCCCGGGTGCGCGATTCTGGGATCACGTTATATAACGTGATCCCAGAGTTAAGCAACCACCTTGCCGCCGTTATTTGACAGTGGCTGGTTGTAAAGTGGTTAAGCATCATTAAAATCACTGCTCCTGGAGCAGTGATTTTAATGATGCTTAAATAAAAAATAAAAAAATAAATGAAAAATTCCTTTAAATATTGTACCTGCTGGGTGTCTATAGTATGCCTGTGAAAATGTCTTTAAATAGCACAATCACCTGCCTGCCAGTAAATTAGCAAGAACTGATCTAGCTAAACTATACAGTGTATAAATATATGTACAACACCTGGGATGTATATATATCCTCTACACACTGTAACATTAACTGACTAGCCTGCCTGCCCTATCTACCTGCAAAAAAATGAAACTCTCTCTCTGTTCTCTCTAACCACCGCCGCAACACATTACACAAGGCCGACCAATTATGGCTCTCCGTTTTTTGCAAGCTGTGATTGGCCAAGCATGCGGGTCATAGTGCATGCTTGGCCAATCATCAGCCAGCGATGCCGCAGTGAATTATGGTTTGTGAAATGTAACTGGAATTTGGCGCGAACGACCCGTTTTGTTCGTATTTCGACAAACGATCGAACATACGATGTTCGAGTCGAGCATGAGTTCAACTCGAATACGAAGCTCATCCATAGTTCTGAGACTCAGTCACAATTAAAGGCATGCAGATGTTAATTATTCAAGCACTAATGTTTGTTTACAGTCGGTTTCTGGACAGTCCACAATGCGACCTTAGTATATAACAGTCCATAACAAATAACCATTCATAGGAAATAACACAAGATCCAGGAATTATTTGATTGTCTTAGGGGATCAGCAAGAAATGTTTCCTTCCTGTTGGAACAAATTGGACCTTGCTTTAAAAGGTTTTAAGGCCTTGCTCTAAATTAACTGTCAATATAGGGTTATGTATATTGTGGTTTTAAATGTTTTTCTATTTATGTATGCAGCAACCTGCTCCCAATGAGTGGACGCTATGTGTTAAAATTGTAGTTATCTGAGCAGTAGTTGCCTCAGAAGGATTGTGTCTAAATTGTGGCTCTGTCTCAGTTCAGCTGGTTGCACGATTTTCCTCCTGACAATGGGTTTCGTTGTCACCGCTGGTCAGGGTTGGTAAGGCAACAGACTGGATGCATTGGGTACCTCTTTTCTCGGAAGCAGCCCAGAGGGTGTGGTGTGAATTCTGGGAGAGGGTACTTAAGGGGCAGACACCATTTTGTGGGTTTCGTCTTCAGATCCTCATCTGAGGGCCCTCCTGGCCCTTGGGGCAACATTGCCCTGAGTAGGGATGAGCTTCACGTTCGATGCGAACACATGTTCGCATCGAACATCGGCTGTTCGATCGTTCGTCGAAAACTAACAAATCGGGTCGTTCGCACCAAATTCGAATGACGCGCAACGGCCCATAATTCACTGCGGCGTTGCGCGCTGATGATTGGCCAAGCATGCACCATGACCCTGCATGCTTGGCTAATCACATCGCCCAAAAAACGAAAAGACCTAATTGTCCAAAGCCTGGGTGCTTTGGCCAATTAGGGCTCAGGGCTTTAGCACACGCCCCACACTATAAAAGGCCGCCTCCCGGGCGGCCTCGTGTAGTGTGTTCCGGCTTTCTTTGAGAGAAGTCAGACAGACAGAGAGAGAGAGAGAGATAGATATATAGAGACACAGGGGTAGATTCATGTAGCAATTACTCCGGCGTTTTTAGAGATGTGCGGCGTAACTGTTATTTAGCGCCGTCGGATCAATGCGCCGTACCTACTATACCAGATCCGCCTTCAAATTGGCTACTTTTTTCCGGCGTAACTTTTCCACGCCGGCGTGTCTTTGGCGCATCTTTACGCGGGACAGATCAACCGTTCCCATGGATTATTTATTCAAATATGCAAATGAGGGAGATCCGCCGATTCAGAAACGCACGTTTCTCTGGCGCCGGCGTAACCCGGTGCGCGTAACTGCAACTTTCTGCGGAAAGTCACCCCTCATAAAGCAGGGGTAACTTTGCACAGGAGTTGAACAGATCAGCTGGAGAGCAGCTAAAGCAACACTGTTACAGATGAATTGAGCTGAAACACTTGCTGGACAACACATCTGTCTGCCAACATGCCAGGGGCAGCCTTGCTCATAGCCCTACAGCGTCGACGTGCACGTAGGAGGGCACGGGAGAGGATATTCCGCACGCGCATTGACGTGTTTGGCATGAGTGAATTGGAGGTGTTTCGCCTATTCAGATTCAGCCCTGAAGCCATCCTGGAACTAACCACAACCCTGCAGGATGACATCACCAGCAAGACACACCGCTCACAAGCAGTGCAGCCACTGGTGAAGGTACTGGCAACACTTCATTTCCTTGCCAGTGGATCTTTTCAAAGAACAAGTGGATTGGTGGCTGGGATGTCACAATCCACCATGAGCAGATGTGTGCACCAGGTTGTCCCCGCAATCCTCAGACGCATGGCCAACCAAATTATCAAACCCACCACTGAGGACCTGCGGAGGAAGGCAATGACAGATTTCTACAACCTTGCCAGATTCCCTCGCACTGTGGGGGCCATTGATTGCACACATGTGGCACTACGGCCCCCCGGGACACAGAGCACATATACTGCAATCGGAAGCATTGGCATTCCATCAATGTACAGGTGATAGTCAAAGCCCAAGGCCTCATATGGCACGTCCGTGCCAAGGACCCCGGGTCCAGCCATGACAGCTACATATACCGTCAAAGCACCATCTCCACAGAATTTGAACAGAACCTGTATGGGGACAGCTGGCTGGTTGGTGAATGACATGGGTGGCAGGCATGACTATCCCCTCCCGTGATGCACACCTCACAACGGGCACATGCACTATTAACATCCTCCTGTCTTTTCATTACTAGGTGACGCGGCATATGCACTGGGACCCCATCTCATGACTCCATTCCGGGATCCCCAAACCAGAGGAGAGCAAAGATACAATGAAGCACACATCAAAACCCGTGCAGTGGTGGAGCGCACCTTTGGCCTCCTGAAGTCACGTTTCCGATGCCTGGATAAGTCTGGGGGTACCCTGTTGTATTCCCCAAACTTCGTGTGCCAGATCATTGGGGCATGTTGCATGCTGCACAACTTTGCCGTGAGAAAGGGCCTGGAGATTGAGCTACGTGATGACCTGACCCCCGAGCCACACAGTCCCCCCTTGCCCGAGGGTCCCCCGTCTGCTGAGGGAAGAGCAGTCAGGAGGGTCCTTGTGGTAGGCTACTTTTCACGTTAAACACACACATTAATCATGGCACAATGAGCATGCATGCATGCACACCACTGTGATCCCTAGCGCACACACACACCACATCCACATCAAACTGGATTAGACCCAAGTACACCACATGGGACTTGGGAGCAGCAACGCCACGCCACGGCTCCAATTATGTTGCTGTACATTCATACACCATTCACACGTGTCATGGTGATAATTTCTCACCAACGACTGAGGGTGACACCCCTTAATGGCAGGAGTGTCACCCCCACACATTCACACCACATTCACACTGTAGCCTGCACTCCTCACCGTGTGCAGGGAGATAAACAAAAATAAAACTCATAATCTGAGTATCCAACATAATTTTTCATAAATCAACGGCCCTGTCGTGGGCTCCTTCTTGTCCCTAGGCTCCTGGGGCGCAGTTGCCTGTGGCGAGCCACAGGTGGGGGGGCTGGGGGGGCAGGTGGTTGAACCTCAACCAGTCTCTCCCTGGCTGCCTGGCTGCCCTCCATTGCCACGGCTAGCCGGTGGAGGTACGTATTGGTGGCAGCCTGCATCCGCAGCCGGCGGGTAGTATTGCTGCGCTACTGTCGCCGTGTCTGCCTCCCCTCCTCACGGACAGCAGCTGCCAGGCTCCGGACCTCGGAGACCAGGCCAGATGTGGTGGTCTGCAGATCCACCAGGCAGGACAGAAGGGCTGCCCCGTTCCCCACAATGTCCTGCAGACTATCGTTGATAGCAGTATTCTGCCCAGCCTGCTGGGTGATGGCTTCCTGCACTGCCACAGTGCAAGCAGCCTGGCTCGCGGCCGAGGACGCCAGGCTATCTGCCACCCAATGCAGATCACCCGCAAGAGAACCAATATGGCGGGTCTGTCTTGTCTGGTCCCTTGCCAGGTGATCTTCAAAATCATCAGGGACTCCTCTGGTTTTCCTCGTTGCCTTCCTAGAGGCCTGAGAGGCTGGAGGACGGGTGTAGGGGAGGTCCCTTGAAGGGGAATCCCTGGAGGGGATGGTGTCCCTTGAGGGGGAATCTCTGGAGGGGATGGTGTCCCTTGAGGGGGAATCTTGCATGGGGGGGGGTGGTTTGGGAGTGGCCAGGTATGGGGGTCTCCTCCAGAATATAAACTGCAGCCTCTTCTACCCCGACGTGCTCCTCCTCAACCTCCTCAAGCACTGCTGTAGGGGCGATCTCCAGCATGGATGGGGTGGTTCGCCCTGCATCAACTGACGGGCCAGCTCCATCCTGCACATCTGTGGATGACACAAAACAAACACATGTTGGAGGAGCCACACACTTGGCACATGTTCCCCCCCCCACCCATGCAACACACCACAAAGCAGATAAAACAGACTTACCTGACCTCAAAGGCTGATCCCCTGATTCAAAGCCAGGAAGACCCTCCACCAGCTCCCTATCCAGCAACCTGGCCACCACCATGTCCTCTGCAGTCAGGGTAATTCTTGAGGCTGGTCCTCCACCTGTGCACTTATGCACTGGCATGCTTTCTCATGGCCACAAGCTTGTCTTTAACCAGTCTCCGCATATCATTTATTTTTTTGCGGATATGCTTGGGCTCCCTCTCCGCCACACCAACAACATTCACCTGCCTGGTGATTTCCGCATAAATGCGTGTCTTCTCCGCTTTGCCAGTGTTGGCACTCTGTGGCCCATAGAGGCGGGACCCATGTTGGGAGAGCGCATCCGTTATCACAGCCTTCTCCTGATGGCTGAAGTTGAACATTCTGCGGTCACCGGCAGTGTCTGGTGCAGCCATCCTAAATACAAAAGCCCTGGCAATTCATAAAAAATGCTGGTCACGTTTTGCAAGGTGGCACTTCTGTGTGCGTATTTATGCACTAGTAGGAAGTGGTGCGGCGGATCTTGGTGGTGATGTCACGCCGTACTGCGCATGTGCACAGGAGCCAGCCAGCCAGGTACCATCAGTGCACCTGAGCACAGATAGTGCCACTGTACGTGTGCTCCTATATACCACCTGAGCACAGATAGTGCCACTGTATGTGTGCTCCTATATACCACCTGAGCACAAATAGTGCCACTGTACGTGTGCTCCTATATACCACCTGAGCACAGATAGTGCCACTGTAAGTGTGCTCCTATATACCACCTGAGCACAGATAGTGCCACTGTACGTGTGCTGCTATATACCACCTGAGCACAGATAGTGCCACTGTACGTGTGCTCCTATATATCACCTGAGCACAGATAGTGCCACTGTACGTGTGCTCCTATATACCACCTGAGCACAGATAGTGCCACTGTACGTGTGCTGCTATATACCACCTGAGCACAGATAGTGCCACTGTACGTGTGCTCCTATATACCACCTGAGCGCAGTTAGTGCCACTGTACGTGTGCTGGTATATACCACCTGAGCACAGATAGTGCCACTGTACGTGTGCTGGTATATACCACCTGAGCACAGATAGTGCCACTGTACGTGTGCTCCTATATACCACCTGAGCACAGTTAGTGCCACTGTACGTGTGCTCCTATATACCACCTGAGCACAGTTAGTGCCACTGTACGTGTGCTGGTATATACCACCTGAGCACAGATAGTGCCACTGTACGTGTGCTCCTATATACCACCTGAGCACAGATAGTGCCACTGTACGTGTGCTCCTATATACCACCTGAGCACAGATATTGCCACTGTACGTGTGCTCCTATATACCACCTGAGCACAGATGGTGCCACTGTACGTGTGCTGCTATATACCACCGGAGCACAGATAGTGCCACTGTACGCGTGCTCCTATATACCACCTGAGCCCAGATAGTGCCACTGTACGTGTGCTGCTATATACCACCTGAGCACAGATAGTGCCACTGTACGTGTGCTGCTATATACCAGTGTTTTTCAACTCCAGTCCTCAAGGCACACCAACAGGTCAAGTTTTCAGGATTTCCCTCAGATGAAATGGCTGTGGTGATTACTAAGGCAGTGAAACTGATCAAATCACCTGTGCAAAATAATGGAAAGCCTGAAAACATGACCTGTTGGTGTGCCTTGAGGACTGGAGTTGAAAAACACTGCTATATACTACCTGAGCACAGATAGTGCCACTGTACGCGTGCTCCTATATACCACCTGAGCACAGATAGTGCCACTGTACGTGTGCTGGTATATACCACCTTAGCGCAGTTAGTGCCACTGTACGTGTGCTGGTATATACCACCTGAGCACAGATAGTGCCACTGTACGTGTGCTCCTATATACCACCTGAGCGCAGTTAGTGCCACTGTACGTGTGCTGCTATATACCACCTGAGCGCAGTTAGTGCCACTGTACGTGTGCTGCTATATACCACCTGAGCGCAAGTAGTGCCACTGTACTTGTGCTGTTATATATCACCTGAGCGCATTTGGTGTTACTCCGCTTGTGCTGTTACATACCACCTGAGCACTTCAATATGTCTGGAAGGAGAACAAAGAGAGGCAGAGAGTCACGAGGGCAAGCAGGCTCTGCATGTAGAGGTAACGCTGGTAGTGGATGTGGTGCATCCTCTTCAGCCCGTGGCCGTGGCCGCTCGTCCTTCTTTTCGGGAGCTGGCTGTGTTGAACCTCAACATGCAGAGGAATTAGTAGAGTGGATGACCAAGCCGTCCTCATCCTCCTCATCCTCTCTCACACAGACAGATCAAAGTTTATCTGGCAAAGCAGCTGCCAAGGCGTCCTCTTCCCTCTGCACAATGGCTTCACACAATACTTCCCTAGTACCACCATGTCCTCCTGAGGAGTCCCCCGAACTGTTTCAACACAGTGTGGGGTACATGCTGCAGGAAGATGCGCAGCGTTTTGAAGATTCCGATGACGGAACACTGATAGAGGAAGGCATTGATGTGAGCCCAGGGAGAGGGGGTGGCCGAGAGGGACAGCAATTTGGCAGTGATGATGTTCCCCCAGCTAGAGCATACTGCCAGGTTGTTGACAGTGATGAGGTGGGAGGGGATGATGAGGTCACTGACTCTACCTGGGTGCCTGATAGGAGAGAGGAGGAGGAGGAGTAGGAGGAGGACGAGGCACAGGCACATCTCCAAAGAGGCAGGATGCCCTCCAGGGGTCAGCTTAAGGTCACACCCACTGCATTACAGCGCACATCTACGGCGCTTGTGCATGGCGCTGCTGTGTCTGACCGGTACAGCAAAAGTTCTTTGGTGTGGGCCTTTTTTGAAACATGTCCACAAGATCGTACCTTTGCTATTTGCAACTTATGTCGCAAGCGTATCTCGCGTGGCCAAAACATCAACCGCCTGGGTACCACATGCTTGTCCAGACATATGTCGACCTGCCATGCAGCTCGTTGGCAAGCACACCAGAAAGACCCACACCAAAGACAAAAGCGTACCCCCCCTTGCTCTTCTGGGACCTCCAACCCCAGTAGACCCCCAGTCCTTTCTGAAGCCTGCAGTGAAGGTGTAGAAATAGGTGTGTCACAAGCTAGTAGTAGCGGTCAATCTACTGATAGTACCAGGCAAATTTCCCTGCCCCAGCTGCTGCAGCGCCGAAAGAAGTACAATCCCAGCCATCCACATGCCCAGCAGTTGAATGCTAGCTTAGCGAAATTGCTAGCACTTCAACTGCTACCTTTTCAGTTGGTAGATTCTGCCCCCTTCCGTGAGTTTGTGCAATGTGCAGTACCTCAGTGGCAAGTATCAAAACGCCACTTTTTCTCACGGAAGGCTATTCCGGCTCTCTACCACCATGTGGAAGGCAATGTCCATGCCTCGCTGGACAGGGCGGTCAGTGGTAAGGTGAATATTACCGCTGATTCATGGTCCAGCAGGCATGGACAGGGACGTTACCTGTCTTTTACGGCGCATTGGGTGACTCTGCTGGCAGCTGGGAAGGACGCAGGGCAAGGTCCAGTAGTTTTGGAGGTTGTTCCGCCACCACGCCTCCAAAACAATACTACTGCTTGTGACACACCTCTTTCCTCCACCCCCTCCTCTTCTTCTTCCTCTGTGGCCTCTTCCTGTGGGGATGTTTTCTCCGAACCAGCCATGCTCCGTAGGTGTACGAGGGGATATGCAGGAATGCAGGCCAAGAGATGCCATGCGGTGCTAAAGCTGGTGTGCTTGGGAGACAGGAGCCACACTAGGGAAGAGGTTTTGTCAGCTCTGCAGGGTCAGGCTGAGAGGTGGTTGATGACACGCCAGCTGAAGCCTGGAATGGTGGTCAGCGATAATGGCACCAACCTCCTCTCTGCCCTGCGACAGGGAGAACTCACCCACGTGCCCTGTTTTGCGCATTTCCTCAATTTGGTGGTGCAGCGGTTCTTGGGCAGGTACCCGGGCTTGCAGGATGTCCTGAAGCAGGCCAGGAAAGTCAGTGTGCATTTCCGGAGGTCATATAATGCCACTGCTCGGCTGACTGACCTCCAAAGGGAATACAACCTGCCCAAGAACCACCTAATTTGTGACATGCCCACCAGATGGAACTCAACGTTGGCCATGCTACAGCGGCTGCACACACAGCAGCGGGCCATCAATGAGTACCTGTGCCAATATGGCAGCAGAACTGGGTCAGGGCAGCTAGGTTTTTTTCCCCACGCCAGTGGGCCTTGATCAGGGATGCATGCACTGTCCTGTCACCATTTGAGGAGGCCACGAGGATGGTGAGCAGTGACAGTGCATGCATCAGTGAGACTGTCCCTCTTATTCACATGTTGGAGCACACGCTACGTGGAATAATGGACAGGGCCCTTGAGGCAGAACAGAGGGAGGAAGAGGAGGACTTCCTTACCTCTCAAGGCCCCCTTTACCCAGACAGTGGTCCTGCTTGCCCACCTAGCACACAGAAAGAGGATGAGGAGGAGGAGGAGGAGGAGGATTGTATCATCAGCATGGAGGTGGAGCCTAGCACTCAGCAGCAGCAGTCTTCAAGGGATCATTTACAGTTCCAAGGAGCACGTGGAGTTTTACATGGCTGGGATGAGGTGCCTGTGGATCCTGTCGTCCTCAGTGACCCAGAGGACTGTGGCCCGAATGCCTCAGCAAACCTACGCTGCATGGCCTCCCTGATTCTGCAAAGCCTGCGTAAGGATCCTCGTGTACGTGCTATTAAGGAGAGGGATCATTACTGGCTGGCGACTCTCCTTGATCCACGTTACAAGAGTAAGGTTGCGGACCTTATGTTGCCATCGCAGAGGGAGCAGAAGATGAAACTTCTGCGGGAGGCCTTGCAGAAGGGTCTGTGCAATGCGTTCCCAGAACCGGGGGGATTACCAAAACCTGGCTCTGGACAACGTCTTGCTGAGGCTTCGGTGAGTCACAGAAGGGGCAGTGGAGAAGGTGGTCGTCTGACCAATGCGTTCAAGCAGTTTTTTAGTCCGCAGCCCCAAGGTCTGACCGGTTCCAGCAACCATCGCCAGCATCTGCTTTACATGGTCCGGGAATACCTAGGGGCAAGATCCGACTTGGACACCTTCCCCACCGAAAATCCTCTGGCTTACTGGGTCTTGAGGATGGATCACTGGCCAGAGCTTGCCCAGTATGCAATTGAGCTACTGGCTTGCCCTGCATCCAGTGTTCTTTCAGAACGGACATTCAGTGCTGCTGGAGGCTTTGTCACTGATCACAGGGTGCGCCTCTCCACCAGCTCTGTTGATCGACTGACCTTCATCAAAATGAATCAGGCTTGGATCAACACCAGCTACCAAGCACCTGCTGATATTAATGAATAATATATTTTTTGTTGAAATGTCGGATCCCTTTTAGACTGCTGATGCTGAGTGACTGTCCTCTTATGCTGCTGATGGAATATCCTTCTCCTCCTCACTTTTCTTGCTGATAGCTAGTAAGAAATGTTGTGTTTCTGGGCTCCGCCACCAGTGCCTAAGGCACAATTTTTCAGCCCCTGTTTAACAGGGGCACCTAATAACAATTTTTGATGCAATAATTTGCACGTAGCTCATTGTTGCGCTCCAATTGGAGTTATTGGGAGGGGTTGCAAGTGTTGTGGTGTGCCCAAGTCACAATTTTTCAGCCCCTGTTTAACAGGGGCGCCTAATAACAATTGTTGATGCAATAATTTGCACGTGGCTCCTTGTTGCGCTCCAATTGGAGTTATTGGGAGGGGTTGCAAGTGTTGTGTTGTGCCCAAGGCCCAATTTTTCAGCCCCTGTTTAACAGGGGCGCCTAATAACAATTTTTGATGCAATAATTTGCACGTGGCTCCTTGTTGCGCTCCAATTGGAGTTATTGGGAGGGGTTGCAAGTGTTGTGTTGTGCCCAAGGCACAATTTTTCAGCCCCTGTTTAACAGGGGCGCCTAATAACAATTTTTGATGCAATAATTTGCACATGGCTTCTTGTTGCGCTCTAATTGTAGTTATTGGGAGGGGTTGCAAGTGTTGTGTTGTGCCCAATGCACAATTTTTCTGCCCCTGTTTAACAGGGGCGCCTAATAACAATTTTTAATGCAATACTTTGCACGTGGCTCCTTGTTGCGCTCCAATTACAGTATGTTTGAGGGGTGCCCTTTTTTCTAAAAATTTTCTTTCACACAACAATAATGGCCCCCCACCACCGCTAAAATATTCGACATAATGTTGCCACACAGAACTTGCGCAAGTAGCATTAATTACTTTTTTTTGTTGGTCCTTTCATGTTGTGCAGGGACATTTCTAAACACGTGCCACTACTATAGACACCCAGCAGGTGTGATATTTAACCACTTGCCTACTGTGCACCTACACCCCCTTCCTACCCAGACGAAATTTAAGCTTCCGGCACTGTGTCGCTTTAACTGACAATTGCGCGGTTGTGCGACGTGGCTCCCAAACAAAATTGGCGTCCTTTTTTTCCCACAAATAGAGCTTTCTTTTGGTGGTATTTGATCACCTCTGCAGTTTTTATTTTTTGCGCTATAAACAAAAATAGAGTGTCAATTTTGAAAAAAATGCAATATTTTTTACTTTTTGCTATAATAAATAACCCCAAAAATATATAAAAAAAATACAATAAGTGTTTATCGATTGGTTTGCGCAAAATTTATAGTGTTTACAAAATAGGGGATAGTTAATGGCATTTTTTTTTTACTATTAATGGCGGCGATCTGCGATTTTTTTATTGGGACTGCGACGTTATGGCGGACACTTCAGACACTTTTGTGACATTTTTGGGACCATTTACATTTATACAGTGAACAATGCTATATATATGCATTGATTACTGTATAAATGTGACTGGAAGTGAAGGGGTTAACCACTAGGGGGCAGGGAAGGGGTTAAATGTGTGTCCTATGAGTGTTCTAACTGTAGGGGGAGGGGGCGTGACTGGGGGAGGTGACCGATTGTGTCCCTATGTACAAGGGACACAACCGCTCTCCTCTCTCCCTGACAGGGACGTGCAGCTCTGTGTTTACACACAGAGCTCCACGTCCCCGCTCAGTTACTGGGCAATCGCGTGTGCCCGGCGGCGATCGTTGCCGCCGGGCACTCGCATGGGATCCCCGCAGAGCGCCCGCCCGCGGCTTTAAAAAGACATCACGTCATATGACGTGATGTCAGAACAATGGAGTCCTCCGCCCGCCGTCATTTGATGGTGGGCGGTGGACAGGTGGTTAAAGGAATTTTTTTTTCACTTTAAGCAACATTAAAATGGCTGCTCCGCAAAAAACGGCCATTTAAAAAAAAAATAATAATCCATTGATACATGTTCCCTGGGGCAAGACCCGGGTTCTGAACGACGTTTTCCAACATTTAATTGAATTTTGGTCTTTAAAATTACCGTTTTTGAATTCGAACGTTCGGGTCCCATAGACTTCAATGGGGTTCGAAATGTTCGCGCGAACCCGCGGTCTGTTCAAACGTTCTGGTGCGAACCGAACCCGGGGGTGTTCGGTTCATCCATAGCCCTGAGGCCTCGCAACTTAGATGTAGGCCCAGGAGTTGCTGAGGCCTACTGATCGAGGGATGATCCTGGGTCGCCTTACCAGATGGAAGGGACCGAGCAATTGAGGACTTAATTGGAGGGTGTATCCAGATCAAAGTATATCCTCAAAGTGCTGCCTCAGAAGCTAACCCAGTGAGAGGTTGACGAAGTCTGTGGCAGACACTATTGAGCGAATCCTACGTTCTCCCAAGTGGATAAAACAGTGATATACAATTAGTGGTAATAAATCTTTAAAATAAATCATCATTTGGCCTTTTTTGTTCTGTCATTTTATTCTTTTAATAAATGGTTTGCACTACGGAAGTTCTGGCTTTTTCATTCCATGTTCCCACTATGCAATGGAGGTCTTGAGCCAATACCCACATCTCCCGTTTATGGCCAAGTGTTCAGGCACACTCCTGCTAAGCGCAAAGGATCCTTTTCTAATCAAAAAGATCTATTGAGTCTGGTAAGCACATTCCCCTTCTGTGCACTTTGGGTGTCTTATCCTTGCGTATAGTGAAGGAACAATCCTTTTACTGCAAGATTTTGTTTTTTGTTGGTAGATGGATTTTGGAAATTAATCACATTATTTCGTTTTTTTTCAATTGGGACAATTTTTTATCCTTTTTGTATATTTTTCCTTATAAAGAAGTCAAACACTTTCTTTATGGACTTATACTATGTGTGCAATACTTTTTGGTGATTTATTTTAAAGATTTATTACCACTAATTGTATATCACTGTTTTATCCACTTGGGAGAATTTTATGATTTGTATTTTTCTCACTTTAGTATATTTATTATTTATGAGTGTTTTTTATAATCACGTTCTAGCGCCCTTCTTTTTCACATATCACTTTGTAGTAAGAATTGGATTTTTTACTATTAGAGGAGCAGCTTAATAATTTAATTAAATTAATCACTTTTAGATAATTGGCGCTGATTTATTATTTTTGAATACTAAGTTCACCTAGTCTGTGGCAGAGACTAATGAACAAATTCTACCACCAAGTCTGTGGCAGAGACTTCATTTTGATCGAGCTTCACAACGGTTGCTAGGACAGTGAGAGTGGGCCTATCCGGTGGTTGCTGAGTCCAGTGTGGAGACGGCTGTTCCTCTGGACCCAGGAGAATATCTGTGATCTGCAAGTAAGATACCTTAGTCCTCCCATCCCTCTATCCCTTTGTTGGAAAGTTTGTTCATTAAAACCCTTGAAAGAGACTTTGTGTTTGGTGCATACATTTCTTCCGGATAACTCTTCAAGGAGAACCCCTGAGCCAAACGCAAGGAACAGTAAGGTAACGGCAGGCCCAAATCTAAACCAGCAGCTCCTCTGGGGGTAGTGCTACACGTATTCATTTTTTTTTTCTTTTGGTTGAACTGGATGGACTTGTGTCTTTTTTTAGATTGACTATGTAACTAATAGATTAATGTGAATGCACATAACTGATCTGTGGTCTAGCTAAGCACCAGTGCTATTTGGCTTTATTAAGAAATGTGTCAAGATTCTTCTTGTATGCACACAGTAGATCTTCCTTCACCAAAGTTCACTGTCCCAAAGTAACAAAATTAGTATCTCAAAGTTGGTATAAAATAACTTACACTGGCAACAGTATACAACTTTATCAGGGCATTAAGAATTTTTACTGCCAGAAGGGCCCACTTCACTTCAAAGAGACTTATGTTGCTGGTCCCACTTGTAGTGAAAGGATTAAGTAAATATTTCTGTGTCATCAGCTTTTTCAATCAGTGTTATAGCTTTGTCAGTTTTCAGGTGGGTACCATTTCCTTGTGGTTTCTATAGTAACTGTGAAATTAGGTTTTCTTGCTGGCAGAAGCATACAGAGGATTTAGGGTCTTGGTCAGTTCTATAATCAAAATAGTGGTTTGTTTAACATTTTCAGTGTCACCAGTATACAACAAATTAGCTGTAGATGAATCTTTAGCAATAATTTTTTATGTTGCCTCATCTTTTTGAAGCATATTTTGCTACCTGCGGCTAAAAAACTGTTAAAATCAGACTAGCTAAAACTGTATTTAATTAGGTGTTACTAGATACTTTCCCAAAATAATGATGGGAATTAACATGCTTGTGTTTGTATAGTGCTTTTTGAAATGTGTTAAATTTCTAAAAATGGTATGCAGTGATCAAAGAATTAGCATGAATTCAGATATGCTGAATACTGCTTCATCACTTTCCAATACAGACATGTGCAACAAGCCAAAGGTTCTGTACCTTTTTTTTTTAAAAGCCCTTGTTCTCATATGTTCAGTCTAGACCAGGGGTGGCCAACCAGTGGCCAGGGGGGCACATGTGGCCCGCAGAGCGCTCTAATGTGGCCTGCGACCTCCTGCTCTGGAATGGCGGATTGGCAAGCCCAGATCGTAGGTTGCCGACCCACCATACCGCAGCATCAGGTTTATGAATTAAGCTGGTGGTAGAGGAAGAAAGCGGCTGCGGAGCAGAGCCCCATAAGCCGATGCTTCATCCACAGCACTGGCTTTTGCCACAGGCGGAGTCTATTGCAAAGTTCAGCTAACCCACAGGATAGACACAATGGGTGTGGGTAAATCATAGCACATCAGTGTGAAAGCAGTATTAGGCCCCTTTTACACGATCAGCCAGACCAAATGGGACCCTCAATTCGCCTCTATAGAGCGACAGATGTCTGTTTACCCCCGCCTACCTCCAATCCGAAAAACAGAAGGGAATTTGTCTCCTTCCATCTGGGTGGATCGGAGGGCCTATAGGGTAGTTGTAACCTTTCATCCACCCGCTCTGCTCATTGTGGCCCACAGCTGGTTACCAAGTTGCTTAAGTGGCCCTCGTGCTTAAAAAGGTTGGGCATCCCATTTTAAAGAACTGTTGTCCTTGACTTTTTCCAGTATTATTTACTGATGTAAAAATTAATATGGGTCTTATACTATTTAAAGGATTAATCTCCCACTGAACTGAGATTTCAGTTTTTGGTAGATGCTTGCGAGTTATTCCAGCTTATGGTTTCTTAGGGACAATGTGGGTGAGATCTATTTCTGATTTCCTAGGTCTGCACACCCATTGGGATTCTGATGAGAAGTTCCCACTGTGCCTGGCGAATTATTTGATATAGAGGAAAATGCAACAGGAGGTAATGATAGGTCCAAGCAGTGGCAGCCCGTTCATTAGGGGCAACACCCCCCTAATCCATGCGCATGGCCCCTAAACTACATCAATGCTCTAATTTGCTTTAAAAAAGGGTTGGCTCAGGACACAAAGCACTGCACCCTGAGCCCACCCAGACAATAATATGGCAATAACTGTCCTTGTGATCATGACCGCGTGATTACCCCCCGGCTGGAGCACCAGCTGCCACTGGATGCAAGGTGAGCAGGAGCACCCAAAAACCCCCAGGTGAACATGAACCGAGTGGCAGTTATGACTGGGAGAGCTTGATGTAAGAATATCAAAAGCAGTGGGTCTTTTCCTACCCAAAATACTCTACCTATAAATAAACATCACTTGTGGTGGACAGACCTATTCTTTACTAGCACCACGCAAAACTAATTTGTTCAGTGGTTTTAGGTTAAGCAGTGATCTCACCTGACCTGTGGATAGTTTGGTAGGAGATGGTTGGCACTTGGCACAGTTGATTTTCATAACATTGAACAAGACATAGCCTAACACTAGTCAGATTTGGGGATAAGGCTGTGATTCTGAACTGTTTTTCATTTGAATACCTTGGAAATCTGGAGGATGATTGAATCATGGGCAGCAGCCCAATACTAAGGCCCCGTACACACTATCAAATCCATTTGTTCAAATCGGTCGGACCGACCAATTTAAACAAATCTGTCTGCTTGGATTTTGGTTTGCTCGCGTGTACACACGAGCAAACCAAAATCCCCGCCAGCAGACAGCGCGCTGACGTGTCGGTGACGTGGCGGTGACATTGACGCCGCCACGTCACCGCACAAGGAAGAAAAACACTTCCGCGCATGCGTCGAAACCATTTGGCGCGTGTGCGAGAAGACATGTCTGCTGGTTAGCGTACTAACCAGCAGACATGTCGGGCGGACGGGTTCCCAGCCGACAGATTGGTAAGCATGCTTTCCAATCTGTCGGGTGGCCAAATCCGTCGGCTCGCCCGTACACACGATCGAATCTGTCTGTTGAAACGGTCTAGCAGACCGTTTCCAGCAGACAGATTTGATCGTGTGTACGAGGCCTAAGATATAATGTGTACATTATTGAGAATGACATACCAGTAAGACAGGGGTCTCTATTTTTCTGAGTACCCTCCTGGAATATTTTGTAAATACCCATTGACAAGGTGACAATGCTCTTCCATCTGCAGTAAAACCACTCTTACTGCTGTAGCTGTTTAGATGTTAGCACTGTTGATACACACAGCTAGACACTTTCAATTTGTATTTGACTGCATGTGTTCCCAAAGTATAAATGCATTTTAAAAAAAATGTCCAACAATATCAACATTTTGTAAGTAAGTTTATGTTTTTATGTGGGGCCATCTGCGGCCCAAGAGGGCTACAAGTTGGACACTAGGGATGAGCCGAACACCCTTCCGTTCGGTTTGCACCAGAACCTGCGAACAGACCAAAAGTTTGTGTGAACTTTAGAACCCTGTTAAAGTCTATGGGACTCGAACGTTTGAAATCTAAAGTGCTAATTTTAAAGGCTAATATGCAAGTTATTTTTTACAAAAAGTGTTTGGGGACCTGGGTCCTGCCCCAGGGGAGTGTTTGGGGACCTGAGTCCTGCCCCAGGGGACATGCATCAATGCAAAAAAAGTTTTAAAAACTGAAGTTTTTTCGGGAGCAGTGATTTTAATAATGCTTAAAGTGAAACAATAAAAAAATAACATTACATTTCGTACCTAGTGGGAGTGTATAGTATGCCTGTAAAGTAGCACGTATTTCCTGTGCTTAGAACTGTCCCTGCACATAATGTAATTTCTGAAGGAAAAAGGTCATTTAAAATCACTTGTGGCTATAATGAATTGTTGGCTCCCAGCAATACAGAGAAAAGTCATTCATAAAAATAAAAAAAAATGCGTGGGGGAAACAAGCGCCACAGGCATACTATACACCCCACCTAGGTACAAAATTTAAAGGAATATTTCACTTTTATTGTTTCACTTTAAGCATTATTAAAATCACTGCTCCCGAAAAAAATGCAGTTTTTAAAACTTTTTTTTGCATTGATACATGTCCCCTGGGACAGGACCCAGGTCCCCAAACACTTTTTAGGACAATAACTTGCATATTAACCTTTAAAACTAGCACTTTAGATTTCAAATGTTTGAGTCCCATAGACTCAAAAGTTTACACAAACTTGCCGTGAACACCCCAAATTGTTTGCTGTTCGGCGAACAGGCAATGTTCTTGAACTTAAACCTCATCCCTATTGGACACCCCTGCTTTAGACAGACTTCAAAGGTGGAGTATGGTGGGCTTTATTTGTCCTTTTGATTCTTATGGGCCTTTTCTAGAAGCATGGCTACTTATGGCTTAACAAGGAGAATCATGTAGTTCTATTATCCATTAAGCAGCAAGGAAGACAGGTGCGTATACATTTTTTTGTGGTTTGACCCTAAAATGGAAAATTTTAAAACATCTCACAGGCCGCGTACACACGATCAAACATGTCCGCTGAAAATGGTCCACAGACCAGTTTCAGCTGACAAGTTCGATCGTGTGTACGGCCTATCGGACCGTTTTCCAGCGGACAAAAATATCCAAACATACTTGAAAACATGTCCGCTGGAAACCTGTTCCGTCGGACAGGTTCGATGGTTGTACACAAACCATCGGACCAAAATCCACCGCATGCGCAGAATCAAGTCGGCGCATGCTTGGAATCATTGAACTTTGTTTTTTCATCACGCCGTTGTGTTCTACGTCATCGCGTTCTGGTCCGAGGGGATTTTGGTCAGATGGTGTGTACGCACATCAGACCAACAGACAATTCAGCCTTGTCCGATGGAAACGGTCCGTCGGACAGGTTTCCTCAGACATGTCTGATCGTGTGTACAGGGGCCTCAGACTTCATTAGAAACATAGCTTTACAGGAATGGTGGATGCTGTAAAATGCTTGTATACAGTGCCTTGAAAAAGTATTCAAACCCCTTGTAATTTTTCACATTTTGTCATGTTACAACCAAAACATTTTAATGTATTCTATTGGGATTTTATGTGATAGACCAACACAAAGTGGGATATAATTGTGAAGTGGAAGGAAAATGATCAATAGTTTTCATTTTTTTTAAATAATAATTTGCTGAAAGTTCGGGTTCGGAGTTCGGCAATGTAATGGCGCGCTGCACGGCAGCCAATCGCCATTTGTTTTACTCGTGTGACCTAGAAGCCATCACAGCCATGCCTACTAAAGGCATGGCTGTGATTGGCCAGTGCAGCATGTGACCCAGCATGTGACCCAGCCTCTATATAAGCTAGAGGCACACAGTGCAGCTCTTCACTCTGTTTTAGTTAGGTTAGGGAAAGGCTGCTGCTGCTCTCAGGGAGAGATTTAGATAGGAGTCAGACTGTCCTGCTTCAGAATCACCAGCACTGCATATGTTACTTTGAGATACTCTGCAAGATATGTTAGGGGAAGCTTCCTGTTTGTGCTTGTAGTGAATACAAATATATAGGAGTCTGTCCTGTTTCTAAAATCTAATTACACCAGCACTGCATCTGTTCCTGTGAGATATTCTGCAAGATACTTTTCTTCTATTGTGCTATTCACAAAACATCCATTTAGGGCAAACAAGTTCATTTTGCAGTGTTTCCTCCAGTGTTTGCCGTATTTCCTCCATATCTGTAAGTGTGAGATAAACACTTTAGCTACTGTTCTTCTGTTGTTCTATTCAAAAAACACCCATTAAGGGCAAATAATTTGGGAGGAATAGTGTCCCATCATTGGTGTCAGTGGGAGGAATAGTGTCCCATAATTGGTGTCAGTGGGAGGAATAGTGTCCCATCATTGGTCTTATTGGGAGGAATAGTGCCTCCTAACTGGTATCATTGGGAGGAATAGTGCCCCATCATTGGTGTCAGTGGGAGGAATAGTGTCCCATCATTGGTATCATTGGCAGGAATAGTGCCCCATCATTGGTATCATTGGGAGGAATAATGCCCCATCATTGGTGTCAGTGGGAGAAATAGTGTCCCATCATTGGTGTTAGTGGGAGGAATAGTGTCCCATCATTGGTATCAGTGGGAGAAATAGTGTCCCATCATTGGTGTCAGTGGGAGGAATAGTGTCCCATCATTGGTGTCAGTGGGAGAAATAGTCCCCCATCATTGGTATCAGTGGGAGGAATAGTGTCCCTCAGAACATACCATGTATCACGGTTTGGCTTCATTTTTTTTCCTATTCACTCCTCTTCTTAAACTCCTTGCTGTGACATATTTGTTGCCATTTACTCTATGGTACTAGCATCTCTAGTGGGCATTACTAGCATTACTAGCAGCTTTCTGCATGTATTGCGGTATTCTCATTTGCAGAAGAATCTCCTAGCTGTCTCCAGCTTCCTAGCAATGCTGCTGGTCAATAAAGGTGTTGTAAATGATAATAGAGACAGTTTATTTGGTGTTTTTAATATATTGTATCCACACACTTTCTCCTTTGTCAGTTATAAGACTTTTGCTCACAATGCCCCCTCCCATGCCCAGCATAAGCGCGGTAATCACTAGTGCACATAAAGTGAAGACCTTTGTGGAACTTACCTGTTTCCCATATCAGCTGTACCATGCCTCCTGCCTGATAAGAAGAAAAGTGATGCGTCAGTTTGACAGCCTGCAAACAGAGAGCTGGCCGCTCCAATCACATTGGAATCCCAAGTGCACTGGCATAATTACCCCCATCACTCATGCAGCTACTGAAAAATGGTATTTCAACATGAAAGATTACATTCCTTATTTAGTGGCAACAGAAATCATTATTTTGAACTATACCCAGATTTTCAGTGTTTACGCATTAAGTATACAGTATTTGTTGCAACATTAATGTAATTGAAAAAAAAAACATAGATTTGAGTCTAAATTTAATGAGTTTAATGTTCCTCATGGATCCTTTTTACAATAGTTGATTTCAGATGCACTATATGTGTCATATGGCTTTCCTCTTTGATAACAATACAACCTATAATAAATTAAACACCTGCCTTTTATCAATAAGTACAATTCTGCAAAGGAGGAGGGCAGGAGAGATGCTGTAGCTTCAGTAATTACCATTTTAGTGTATTTTGTATGAGACGTACACAGAGCAAACCAACAGATTTGGTTTAATCCACCTGTCCCCATCAGCACACACTCAGGCCTCGTACACACGACCAAATACATCTGTTCAAATCGGTCTGACAGACCGGTTTGAACAGATTTGTCGGCTGGGCTGTTTTGGTTTGATCGCTGTACACACAATCAAACCAAAATCCCCGCCGGCAGAGAGCGCGGTGACGTGGCGATTACATTGACGCCGCCACGTCACCGCACCAGGAAGTAAAACACTTCCGCGCATGAGTCAAATCCATTTGACGCATGTGCGAGCAGATATGTCTGCTGGTTAGCGTACTAACCAGCACGCATGTCGGAAAGATGGATTCCCAGCAGACAGATTTTAAAGCATGCTTTAAAATCTGTTGGCTGGCAAAATCTGTCTGTCCGCCCGTACACACGATCAAATCTGTCTGCTGAAACGGTCTGTCAGACCGTTTCCAGCAGATAGATTTGATCATGTGTACGTGGCCTCAGTGTTCAATCAGGAGTTAAGAAATTACTCTCTCCAGGTATGGAGGAGCATGCAATTCACTGCATGTGACAGCCCTCAGCCAATCACTAAGCACCAGCACTACCACATGTGGATAATCCATAGCCCTAAACTATGACCAATGACTCAAGTAACTCCAAGCGTACACAGTTCCACTTTTCCAGTTTCTAGCAGCTTAAGGGCGTGATGGGATAGGGAAGGCAAGGTGAGTATGTGATAGACCAACACAATGTGGGATATAATTGTGAAGTGGAAGGGAAATTATGAATAGTACACACGGTCGGATTGTCTGCAAAAACAGGTCCGTCGGACAATTGTTGTCAAAAAGTCAGATCGTGTGTACGTGCCTTAACACTACCTTCTCCACAGATGTCCAAAAGTTCCTTCATTATTCCTTTAAAGAGTGGAGCCACCATAATACTGGAAGTGTGTTACTGGCTGCATCACCAAGTGATCAGGGTAACTTGGACAGGAGACGATGCTTAAAGGTACAGTTTTTGGGCCCTAACATTTTCCATACAAAATACAGAAAAATTTCAGATCTGGAAAAAATACCACTTCTATCTTTACTTCTTCTTTGTTTACAATATATTGTTTTCTACATAAAGACAGGTGCCCTCTCAATAGAAATACCCTGGAATGCTGGCGGGTTAATTTATCTGCTGAATTGATGGATGAATACTCCTGAGTAGGGATGAGATTGGATTTCGAGTCAAACCCATGATCGACTCGAACATCGGCTGTTCGACCGTTTGCCAAATTTCGAACATTATGGGCCGTTCGTGCCAAATTCGAGTGGCGCATCACGGCCCATAACTCACTGTGGCATCACAGTGCATTGCTGGCTGATGATTGGCCAAGCATGCACTATGACCGGAATGCTTTGGCCAATCACAGCGTGGAAAAAACGGAGAGACAAAATTGGCCAAAGCCAGGGTGGCTTTGGCCAAGTATGTCTCAGGGGGTTTGGTACATGCCCCACACTAAATAAGGCCGCCTGTGTGGTGGCCTTGTGTAGTGTGTTGCAGCAGTGGTTAAATACAGAGAGAGAGAGAGGCAGTGTCATTTAGAGTTAGATAGAGCAGGCAAGCGAGTCAGTTAGCTTCAGTTACAGTGTGTAGAGGATATATATGCATCCCAGGTGTTGAATATATATTTATACACTGTATTCAGTTTAGCTAGATCCATTCCTTTTATTCTCTTCATAATATACTGACAGTCAGGCAGGTGATTGTGGTAGCTGCAGTATTTTCAGTTAGTGTAGTGTCCTCTGCACAGTGTGCACCTAAAGCTACCTGAAGACAATTGCTGGTGTTCTTATACTAAGAACACCACAGGCAGGCCGCTGAAGTATTTTCAGTTAGTGTACTGTGTCCTTTGCACAGTGTGCACCTAAAGCTACCTGAAGACAATTGCTGGTGTTCTCATACAAATACAGGCAGGGACCTGTAGTATTTTGATTTAGTGTCCTTTGCACAGTGTGTACCTAAAGCTTACCTGAATACAGTTGCTGATGTTCTCATACAAATACAGGCAGGGACCTGCAGTATTTAGATTTTGTATTTAGGTGTGCAACTAAACTTTGCCTGAATACTGTCAGAACCTGTCAGGGAAATGGCCGTAGAAGAAGTACTGGCAATCTTGCCAGTAGAAGAAATGGGCGCCATATGCACATAATGTGACAAGTGGATCCTCCTGCTGGCCTATTGTCAGGGAAATGGCCATAGAAGAAGTACTGGCAATCTTGCCAGTAGAAGAAATGGCCGCCATAGGCACATTATGAGACAGGTGGATCCCCCTGCTGGCCTATAAAAGGCTGCCACTATCTGATCCAAATTGCTGGATTGTCATCAGCCTTTCTGAGCCTCTGTACTGCTGCTGTTTGGATTTCCTGTTGTGACCTGGCTTGTTCCTGACCTGTCTGATCCACTCTCCTGGCTGATGTTCTCATACAAATACAGGCAGGGACCTGCAGTATTTAGATTTTGTATTTAGGTGTGCAACTAAACTTTGCCTGAATACTGTCAGAACCTGTCAGGGAAATGGCCGTAGAAGAAGTACTGGCAATCTTGCCAGTAGAAGAAATGGGCGCCATATGCACATAATGTGACAAGTGGATCCTCCTGCTGGCCTATTGTCAGGGAAATGGCCATAGAAGAAGTACTGGCAATCTTGCCAGTAGAAGAAATGGCCGCCATAGGCACATTATGAGACAGGTGGATCCCCCTGCTGGCCTATAAAAGGCTGCCACTATCTGATCCAAATTGCTGGATTGTCATCAGCCTTTCTGAGCCTCTGTACTGCTGCTGTTTGGATTTCCTGTTGTGACCTGGCTTGTTCCTGACCTGTCTGATCCACTCTCCTGGTTTGATCCCCTGGCTTGCTTTACTGACTTGTTACCTTCTCCAGCACCTGATCCCAGCTTGTTTCATGGACTTTGCTTCAGTTATCTGTTCCTGCCCGTTTTCCAATACCAGACCTTTGGCTTGTCTCCATTCCTGCAACCTGCACCTTTCAAAGTGTTACCGAGGATTCCTAGAGACGGCAGCCCAGCGGTGTTTCCTGTATTCTCCAGTATTCTTCAGGCACTCACCAGCTCTTCTCTCCTGGACCCATCTAGCAACCTGTGCTTATCTGGGCACTACACCCTCTTTTCCCAACCTCAGAGGTGTACTGCACTCAGCCGCAAGGGGAACCCTCTCGGTATTTCGGCCTCCAACCAGGTACATGACAGAACCATTGACGTATCTCAGCATAGTGCCTACATATACTGTACTGTCAGAATGTTTATACTGAAATATAAAATATTATTGTATTTATGGAAATATGTAAATCTGTGCTTTGGGAGATATACAATTTTCTTACAATACAAGAAATCCAAAATTCTTTTATCCGTGCTATTTTGAGGACAAGTAACACAAATAAATATTTAAAATATATATATATATTTTAACTAAAGATATAGGACCAGATTCAGGATGGCGAGCGGTTCTTTGCGGCAGCATAACTTTTCCTATTTACGTTACTCCGCCGCAACTTTACCTACAAGTGCTGTATTCACAAAGCACTTGCTTGTAAAGTTGCGTCGGCGTAGCGTAAATTGGGCGCCTAATTCAAATTGGGTGGGTAGGGGGCGTATGCTATTTAAATTAGGCGCGTCCCCATGCCGAACGTACTGCGCATACGTCGACCATTGAAAAATCCCAGTGCGCATGCTCCGAATTATGACAGTGTTTTTGACGTGAACATAATCTACGTAAAACCCCATTCACGGACGAGTTACGCAAACGACGTAAACATTTTCAAATTTCCCGCATACTTAACATAGGATGTGCCATCTTTTTGGTGCTTTATCTTTACGCCGGGAAAACCCTTATGGAAACGGCGTAAAGTCACTGCGTCGGGCGGGCGTACGTTTGGGAATTGGCGTATCTCGCTGATTTACATATTCTCGGCGTAAATCACCGGGAACGCCCCTGGTGGCCATTTTAAAAATGCATTTAAGATCTAACGACGTAATACAATTACGCCTGTCAGATCTTTCCTGCAAACCGGCGTATCTTGTTTTCTGAATACAGTGATACGCTGGCAAACTTTACCTGAATCTGGCCCAATGGCAAAATTAAAATCAGGTACAATTTGTGATAATACAAATTATTGATATACTTCTACAATCAGAGATTCATGATGGTTAAATTTTCAGATAATATTTACATTATGTTATCTCTTCTCAACACAAACAGATCTCTTGCTTAATACTCCTTATATATGTGTACAGAACACATACCATATTGTACACAGCTTGGCAAAACAGACAAGCTTATTTAAAATTTAGAGAGAATTTATTTTCACAGACATCACCCTAAAACCATTGTCGCCATTTAGCTTTTTAAAGACAAACAAAATTTGTGTATGTCTCCTAATATTTGGAATATAATTATTTCATACTGCAGTTAAAAATAATATAATCCACATTATTTTTGCCAAGTATATTTAAATGGTTTTAATTATGTGTATGCGAAAAACATCCAATTACCTAAATGGTAATAATCAAAATTATACATTGCCAGTATTTAGGAGTTCTTTCTGTTTGAGAAGTGAAAGTCCTATGAGGGACCCTCTTCATCATGGCTACATGTTTGCGTTCAATCCCTCCTTCCAAAGACAGGGAGATAGCCTTCAGAGATCGAGTGAGAGCTCTCCCATCAACGACCCTCCAAGATTCCTTCCAAACAGATAAGATCATCAGAGCTCCTTTGTGCTCTGTGCAACACCTTTTTAACACACCCAATAAGTGGGTGTGTATCTCACTTTACTACGTTACTGACGATGTCATATGATGCTATATTAGGTAGTCTGCCATTAGCAACCAAGGATGTGGCCATTTTGAGTAATGCCACTTTTAGCCTGTAGGGGCGGTGGTGTATAAGGAATAATTCCTGATGATAGGTCATCCAGGGTTAATTATAATTTATGATCCCCTTTGACCTAAATCTTGGTATAGCACCATAAATTGTTTTATATGTCAAACAATTGTCAGACATCCTGGCATTTCTAGTAAATTTGTGGGATGGGAATATTTACATATCATTAACTTGGACAATTTGTTGAATTCCTATGGAAAGTGAAATCCTTAGAAGTGTACTTTTAAGCAAAACCTTTGCTTCCCAAATACAGATTCTCCTCTGATACTTAGGATCTGACATTTGTAAGGATAATATTATACATGTATTAAACAGGTTGATATATGAATTACTAATAAACGTATATTGTTAAGATATTAAAAAGAAACAATTAAGATTTATATATAATTCCGCCGGCATTGTGAATAAGCCCTTTTGGTCTCATTATAAAAAGACCACCCTATACAGCTTATAACAGCCTATACTCATCAGACCCTTATCTACAGATGTTGAACCTTCAAATTTATTGTCTGGGATAAAGATACAGAAAAACAATGCCTTCTTGTAAGGCAGAAAACCGCTGTAGAGATCTTTGATTTAATTTTAACCTCTGAGGCCACGTACACACGATCGAATTTGTAGGTCCAGAATAACAGGGAATAGGGGGGGAGGAGATGGCATCAAGGCTAAGGAGTTCCTTATGTTGAGAGGAAGCCAACACGGGTAAGGGAAAAGTCTCTTGTGTCACAGGTCCAGACTTGATACAGAAAGTCCTTGTGCTTTAGGTCTCAAGGGAATGCGTTGTTGTGTTGCCAAGGTTGGATCAATGAAGCAACTGCAGGCCCCGGAATCAATGATCGCAGTAACTGTCACTTCCTTTTCTAGCAGCTGGAAAGAGATGGGAAGGGTTAGGTTTGTACAGTACCTGCCGCCGAGAATGTGTTTTTAGCACAACAGCATCGCGCTGATTCTCGGCGACAGGGTGCCGACATCTCCCACTCGCTGGAATAGTAAAAGCACATTCCAGCGAGCGCGTCATAGAAGTGACGGGGATCTGACTTGGATTCCCGCCAATTCTACATGCAGCATTTGGTATGAATCCTGAGGGGGAACTCCCCGCCGGATTTAAAAAAAAAAATCCGGCATGGGTTCCCCCCCAGGAGCATACTGTAACGGTCACCACCATTTACGACCTTCCATCCACCCACGACAAGCTTATCCGACACACTCCGACAATACTACATACACAATCCATATCAATTCCCCAGAAAATGAGACTGACTGCTCTATCTTCTGGTTTCCAAATATATGAACACTTTATTGGTTTGTTCTCAGCTTTTTATACAGTACAAGATGTTACAGGTAATCACAGGACAATGCAATCTCCACCCCCTTATTCACACACTGAGGCCAATTACCTAATCAGTAGCTAGACATCTGGGCACCGCATCATCAATAGAGTTCAATTAACCTTGAATAATACACAATCACAGATAATCTTCACACACATATAAGAAACCTCAATCACATTATCTAGACAGACGTACTGTCTCTGACACCTGGGCATCAATAGGCTTTACACCGTGTTATCAGACAATTGAAAGGTATAGCAGCAGACCTGAATTAACACCTTTATACAATGAAATGTCTTTCACAAGCCGGGCCACTTAGCATTTTAAAAGCCTATTATACAGAGGGATGAGTCACTGTCTTGCTAACCTGGTCTCAAGTCAAAATGGACCCCTTGCAATACTCCAGTCCTGCAATATGAATTATTATTAATGTCCCATCTCATGTAATATATGAATTATGATTTTTATTAGCCACCCTATGCCTACAAGGGCACAGGGTGGACTTCGACCCAGGAGTTATTAGGGTCCCTGGCACAGGAGTATCTCTCATCCTTCCAAAGTCTCTGATTGTCACGGTTAATTCCGTTACACATACCAGGCCCTTAGGTCTGGTATGGGTTGTAAGGAGACCCCCCTACGCTGAAAAAACGATGTGGGGGTCCCCCCACAATCCATACCAGACCCATATCCAAAGTATGCCGCCCGGCCGGTCAGGAAAGGGGTGGGGAGGAGCAAACGCACCCCCCTCTCCTGAGCCGTACCAGGCTGCATGCCCTCAACATGGGGGGGTCAGGTGCTCTGGGGCAGGGGGGCGCACTGCGGCCCCCCCACCCCAGAGCACCCTGTCCCCATGTTGATGAGGACAGGGCCTCTTCCTGACAACCCTGGCCGTTGGTTGTTGGGGTATGCGGGCGGGAGGCTTATCGGAATCTGGGAGCCCCCTTTAATAAAGGGGCCCCCAGATACCGGCCCCCCACCCTGCGTGAATGATTATGGGGTACATCATACCCCTACCCATTCACCTGCAAGCAAAGTGTAAACACAAATAAACAACACCGGGTATTAAAATATTTTATTAGTCTGCTCCGGGGCCCCCCTCTCTTCTTTAGCTCTTTTACGAGGGGGGGCTTGCTTATTTGACATATTCGGGTGGGGGCTGCTCTTCTTCCCGCCATCTGGTTCTCTTCTGCCGTGACAATGGAATCAGTCACTCCTTCCCTAGGCCCACCATGTCCTCCTGAGGAGTCCCCCGAACTGTTTGACAACAGTGTTGGATACATGCTGCAGGAGGATGTGCAGCATTTTGAAGGCTCTGATGATACCCAGCTAGGGGAAGGCAGTAATGTGAGGCCAGAGAGAGGGGGTGCCCAAGAAGGACAGCAATCTGGCAGTCATGTTCCCCCAGCTGCAGCATACTGCCAGGTTTTCTCCAGTGATGAGGAGGTCACTGACTTGTGAGAAGCACGTAATGTTATCAGCCGTAGCGGTGACGGAATGATGGGTGCTTAGAAGCTAAAAATCGACTTCTTATCTTCAACTACCCACCACATATGAACTGACTTTTTAGTACCTTAGAGCCTCTGCTTGTGTCAGTGCCGGTGTTCATATCCAACGGCGCCTGAATCTCCGGAATCTGTGATCCCTGCGATCCGCATAGTATCTAGCGGTCCGGTTGTTCGTCATCTGTTGGTTCTGCTGGATCTGCCGTGCGGTGCTTCCTAGGGGTGCCTCAGCTTGTCGTCAGCTTGCCGTCAGTGACTGTCCAGTGTCCAGCACCTGTACGTACAGAGTCTGTGCCAGTCTCCTCCAGTATCGGAGGTAGAAGTGACTGCCCGTCTGCGAGTAAGAGAGGTGTAACAGAGTAAAGTCCTGCGAGAACCCAAGCTGAGCTCGGAAGGTTTCGGACGGCCTTGGCCAGGCTTGGGACTAGCTACAAAGGGCAGGATAATGGAATGCCGGAGACAACAACACAATGGCTGCAAAGGATTCTGTGACATGTAGTCGGCCTCATAGGCTTGTATGGAGTCAGGAACTACAAGAGCCAGCCTGCTCTAGTAAGCAGAGAACCAAAGACTTCATCTTGTTTTCTGAGGAGATTTTAGTCACCATGAGGCCAGGGAAGAGACTGGATCTAGGGGAGAGGTGTTGCCTCCCGGGTCAGTCCACAGCTCCTTTACAAGCATCCATGGCCAGTCGGGGACATTCAGCCTGAGAGAGGGGGATCCCAGGTGAATATTCAGGCGCATTTGCATCGATAGTGTGAGGCACTCCAGTGTGGGGTGACCAGTTGGGTTCCGGGACTTTCCTTTGGGCCTTGACCACAGGATTTTGTGAGAGGGCACTTGTCCAATTGCAGGAAACAAGGACACTACATGCAGACAGTTACTTCACTTTGCCCACACTTTTTTTTAAATTTGTGGCCTTCTTTTCTTAATAGCGCAAAAAATTAAATCCTCAGAGGTGATCAAATAGCACCAAAAAAAAGCTCTATTTATGAGAAAAAAATAAAATACATTTTGTTTAGGTACAGAGTCGCACTACCGCGCAATTGTCAGTTAAAGTAACGCAGTGCTGTATTGCCAAAAATGGCCTGGTCATGAAGGGGGATAAACCTTCCAGAGCTAAAACTGTTAAATGAATATGCCTTACCCAACTAGATCCATGTTAAAAACATTCAGTATTATATTCCTATTCATTTTATTTCCTATGAGCAGGTTCAGACAGAGCTGCTTGTAACCTCTCTCCTTCACAGCTAACAATACAACATAAAGATCTGCAGTTCAGCATTCATAACTATAATCAAGGCTAGAACAATTTCTGACCCTCATCACTCTATGAAAAAGAAGGCTGTAAAGACATCTTGATATTACTACTGACATTGTGCTGCACACTTTTTTTTATACAATCCCGAGATCAGACAGGGGAGCAGTGATTTTTTTCTGCTATTTGCCTTCTTTGTGTCTGTTGCAGTCTTCCATGCAACCTAAATATTAGAAAGCATTCTCATCCAGTCCTAAAGCACCGGCAGCTTTACCGTTCCTTGCTGTCGTCCCTGGCCCTAATTTAAAGCTGATTTTTCCTGGAAATGAAATATGCAAGAGACTCAATAAGCAAGGGACAGTGGTGTGAAGAAACACAATATAACATTCAATTACCAGTGAGCATATGTTCATGTTTCCCTTCGTATTATGGTGTTAGCTAGGAATAAACAAGCTGTGTCTTGTGTATCCTCTAAGCATAAATGGGTGTCAGTACACACTATTCACGAGGACAGTCCATTAAATAATGTATGGAATATAAGGCCTTCCAGCTTCATGCTCTCTTCCGAGGCTCTCAAGTGAGATGGTGTGCAGCATGCTTTCATGTGAGAATTATTCTGCAGAATTACTGATTCTCTCTTATATCTGCTTCTGGCGCCTCTTCTCTATGTCTGTACCGCTCCACTTGCATCCCAATCCCTTATGTAATCCCTGTCTTTTTCCCTGTGCTTATTGAGCTCTTTTCTCAGCTGCCGTTTTAATTATCCTCTATCAATATTTGGTTTTAATGTAATTTCATTCTTAACACCTTCCTGGTGCCACAAGTATTCATCTCTTTTGATGTGAGCAGAACATGAGCTATCCATGATATTGTTTCCAACATAATACACTGCAAGCCCCTTCAGATGTAAAGTAGTTAATTTACTGGAAGAAAGCCACAAGCCAGGCAAAATATATGACAAGTAGTGTGGTTGTGTGAAGCTAATAGAATAGCTTTCACTTTTTTAGAGGAATTTAGGGCTAAAAAAGCTGACAGATGATTGGTGGGCAGAACAGCAAGTCTGTAAGTTTATTTCATTGGTCTAGAATTCAATATAGAATAAAAAAAAAAAACACGTATATAATATAGCTAATGTATCAGTACAAAAACTGAAAATTGTATAATCACCTTTTCCGTAATTTTCCTTTCCTGGTACATCTTCATGGCAGCATACACTGGCCCTGCAACCTGATAGGACCGGTTAGCTATAAATACTTTAGCCAGAACCCACCACAGCATACTCTGTAACTATCACCTCAAGGGTGGGCTCCTGCATGCGGCCATGAAGATGCACCAGAAAAGGAAAATGACAGAACGGTTAGTATACAATTTTCAGTTTTCCTGGTGCATCATGGCAGCATTCACTGGGAAAATTCTCACCAGTCGGGTGGGTGCAAAAAATACTTAACCGGAAACCAGCATGACCAGCTTGAATAACAGATCTGCCACACTCTACTGTCATCAGCTGTGTTGGATGCGCGCGATAGCGCAAAATAAATATATGCTTCTGGGCGACCAAGTCGCCGCTTTACAGATCATCTGCAGAGAGACTCTGCAGTACGCTGCCCAGGAAGTGGCCACTGCCCTTGTGGAATGTGCCTTTAATCTCTCAGGAACTGGGAGTTGTTTTGCTAAATAGGCCTTCTTTATAGCTTTTATGAGCCATGATACTATAGTAGAAGATAATACCGCTTACCCTTTCTGAAATCGTGAGGTAATACCTGATGCTTTGCCCAATGTCTAATGGATGTAAGATTCCTTGCTCGCTAAGGAACAATCGCAGTATAATTTTTTATTAAAGTAAATCAAAGTGGCTACCTCAGGAATGAAATGGTCTGAGAGTCTCAGAATAACTCTGTCAAGCTAAAAGATGAAATAAGGTTCTTTGATGACTAGTGCTTGTATCTCTGAAACTTTTTTTGCTGAGGTTATGGAAATGAGGTAGCACACCTGCAAGGTTAAGTGAGGCTTAAGTGAGGTTAAAATGAAACTGACTCCAATGGATGAAAACAGGAATGTGATAAGGCCTCCAAGACTATCGACAAATCCGAAGCAGGAAATATGGGCTTTCTGGGTGGTCTTATTTGCAGGCATGCTTTTATGAACTGAATGACAACAGGATTCACAGCCCACTTTATTCCTGTCATAGAAGAGAGTGCCAAGACTTGGACCTTCAAGGTACTTAAACTTAGGCCTTTATAGAGCCCCATTTAAAGAAACTGAAGAATTTGTGCTACCTCAAGAGTCAAGACTGTTGTTGGGCAGCCGAGAGGAAGCTTTGCCAAATCTTGCTGTTTGTGGTGCTTTTCCTACCTTGGAGCAGAGTCTCCTCCACCTCCTGAGAACAGCCATGTTTTAAGAACCTTTGACTTTCAGCCTTCAAGCCAAAGTGTAGCCTCTTTTGACCCGCCATTTGACCAAAAAGATGTAAAAAGCTCACATAGAGTAATACAGTTAAAACCAAAGATATTTATTCAAAAGACAAAATGTGCACTTACAAAATGTCGTTTAAAGGAAGTGTATTGTTAAGAAGGTCCGTATGAAAAAGCCGGCCGGCATACGATCACCCATCTCTCTTGCGCTGACGTCAGCACGTCTCCCCTCGACATACGTTTCATCCTTTTTACATCTTTTTAGTGGAATAGCGGTGATCTCTGAGTGTTAGCAGTTCAACTATTATCCAGCCTTTGCCTGAATCGGAGGAGTGTGACTGGTACCTGCAGGTCCAATTATACAGGCTGTTTTACCAGCTTGTTCTGGTAAGCACAAAATTCTTACGGTGGTGGATCACGAGTGTTTTGTGGTGTGAAATTATATTCAGTATTTCTGATGACACCTTCAAGTCTGGGACTTAATTTCATTTTCAAGACTTTATTGGTCTTATCTTCATAGACTTCTTTCCACATGATTTTTCTCACTTATAAGACCCCAGTGGATTGTCTTTATAGACTTTCTTCTATGTGGTTTTTCACCAATTTCTTAATTTCATTTTTTACATAAATGATGGACTGAGGATTGGCTTATTTCAAACGCTAACTATCATTGTTTTTTTTTTCACTTTTAGTTATTTTATTGTAGCGCAGCTTGTTTTACAATTTGTATGCTTTTATAGGTTTCTTTTTTCACGTTTTAAGCTGCAGCCTATTCTTTATTTTTAATTTTGGTTTTTCTTTGTTAGCGCTGTATTATACTTTTTTGATCTCCTGTCTGTGCAAGTGGGAGGACTGTAACAAAGTCCCACCTCCTACATAGACAGAACATTGATCCAATGATACATTGAATAAGTGTGACTTAGGAGGCAGATGTCCTGCCTGGGATGACACTCCGATTCCCATTCCTCCTCCCACCCCTGTCAGAGCCAGGGAGTGGTGGATGTGGCTGAGCCGCTGCAGGTGAGCCATCCCTGGAGACAGTGGTGGCTGGTGGGTCAATCATGCTTCCCCTGCGTCTCCTCCGGTAGTGTATCTCCTCAGGCCAGGCATCTCCTCCCTCCTCATAGGCCAATAGGATCGCATCTCCTTTCGGACAATCTGGAAACAGGTCTTAGGACACACTTACTAATTGACCGGGAGGCGAATCAGTGTGACAATAGCGAATATTAATTTGCTATTATCACACAACTGGATGGGTCCAGGGAGCAGTGCTCTGTGCCCCAAGCCCACCCTTTTTTGAAGCTTATCAGAGGGCTGGATGCATGAATGGGGGGGCGACGCCCATGCACCCCTAATGGACGGGCCGCCATTGGTGCATAGTATCCTATAGTACACCAGAATTCTGGTTAATCTTTGCATGTTTTGATGTTCTTGGATACCCTGTTTCCAGATAATAGATGTCACAAGACATGCTACCACTTAATCAGGGCTTTTCTTGCTTTTAGCAAAGTGTGAATGACAAATTCTCTTACCCCTCTGTCCCTTAAGACCGAGCCATGCCATTAAAGAAATTGACTGAAAAACAGTGTGGCATTGAAGGTCCTGAGATAATACATCTAGCCTGTTGGCAAGAGGCCAAGGGGCTTCTCTTAGTAGTCTGAGTATGTTTGTGTTTAACACAATGGTGGGTGAGGTAGAATTTGCACTCAAGGGGAGGCATAGATTAGCCTGAACTGAGATCAAGCAATTATCAAGGTATCTGATGCTATTGTTCGAGGATATTTGGTCCTGGTCTTAAACAGAAGTCATTCTTTTGAGTCTGAATATTGCCCTGAGGAAAAAAATCAACCCTGACTTCTGGACATATTTGTTATCATCACCCCCTGGAGGTCTCGAAAAACTTGAATATGGCAAGTGATGCCTAAAATACCAAACTTTTTTTTTAAAAGAATGTAAGGAATATATGCAACTACAGCAGTAACTTTTATGGGATCATAGGCATCATGTTACTGTAGGAAACAAACATGCATAGAGGAATAGACGCAACCAAAAACACCAGATTGATTCATCAAGTAGCTTTATTTTATGCTTCAAATTAACATTGTCCCAAAAGTCCTTCAATTTGTTTGGATGTTATTGGCCACGACCTGGTTCATTGGTTTTAAATCATAAAATTATCATATCAACTTATTTAATGTATATCAACCAATTCAAACCAAATTTCTCAACAAAATACCAAATTCAACCCAGCCACTTAGACTCGAGCTGAAACCGTATTTTAAACCATTTTAACTTAAACCTCCCCTTCGGATACTTCCGAAGGGAGCCACCACATGAACAGGCCGCGACAAGAAAAAAGGGGGGGTAGGGCGGGGAGTCCTCCTGCAATCTTTAGGGTAGAATGGTACTGACCCAGATTCTGGTGAACCTTAAATAGGCTGGTTCCTGCTTCTGGAAAATTCTCCCAGAACCACCTGATCCCATTAGCCAATCCCTGCTGACCCAAACATTCCTCCAGAACCTTCCCAAGGCACCTGACCCAAACAACCAATCCTGACAGCTCACCTGCAGCTCACCTTTCTGCTTACCTCAGATAACCTCTTGAACTAATACCCCCGATTCCACCTGACATTCTGCAACCAATCCTGTCCTACCAATATACCTGAGCTAAAACCAGCCCTAATGCCATGATCCCATGAGGAAAGGGGAGCCTAAATGGCTTTCCCTTTCAGACCCCATTATATCTTTATTGTTTTCAATTCGGGTCTGTCCTTTTTCAAGGACATTATTTTAGATAATGTGCTAAAATTCTTTACTGTGTACATTTCATTTAGCCTATGTGAATTTGTTGTTTTTACAGGTTCCTTTTAAAATGTCTTATTAAAGCATAAGTCAAATGTTATTGCATTATGATCTTTATTACCAAAGAGGCCATTTACCTGTGTGATAGATACATTATTTGTATTGTTAGATAGTAGTAGCCCAGTAGTTTTCTTCCCCTAGATGGTTTTTACACCATCAGACTGTGGTAGTTATCTTTTAATAATATTGATAATAATCTGCTTCCTTTGCCAGAGCTACTAGTTTCTATGTTTCAAATTATAGTCGGTCAGTTGAAATTCTCCATAATGAGATCTCCCTTGTGCTTTGCTGCTTTTTCCAGTGCATTATTAATTGATTTATTGGACACCATTTTGTACTCTGTAACACAACAAATCCCAATTAGTTTTTTATTGGAGTCTTTTACTGTAGTATATGTAGTTATTATTTGTGCAAATATCTTTCTACAGGAATGGTCTTCAGGTTTTTATACTGGGCGGATTATGGGGTATATTAAATTAAACCACAGTATGTATAGGTGCACCCACAGTCAATAAATACCCATTTGGGCACATCAGATAAAATGTACTTACCCCAAGGTACAGCAAAAAAAAATGAAAGATTACTACACTGCATTCTGTTACCTTTGATGTTAGTGAAAAGGATAATACCAGGCTTTTGAGCCAGTGATGTTAGAAAAAAATAATACCAGACTCTTATTTTACTAAGTAAGTGGTGCCCAATCTGTAGCTTGTTTGTCTTATGTAACCTGTTCTAACCTACTTTCATTTTTTTTTAAAAGTGTGTTGTATTGAACAGCCTGATGTTAAAAAAAAAAATCTGTAGTATGCTAAGATCTAGTGGCAATTTTTGGCCACTGCACATTTACTGTTCACCATCATGGGAACAAGCTCTCAACCTTTAAGCTCAGAACTACTGCATCAGGAGAGAGAAAGAGCATGTGAGGGGGTTTGAATCAGAGAAAGAGCTGTGATGGTGAAGATGAACAGTCATAGCTAGGCCTTTTTTAGAAACATCTTGGGAGTTTTTAGGTCCAGCTTCATGAGGTATGTAAATGGCCTACACCTCTTGTTACAGTCAAACCTGCATGGTTTGTTTTTATCCATAGTTGTATCTTATCTTCATAGGCAGTTTTTTGGTAAAGATGAACTAACCCTTTAAGTGTATTACTAATGGTCATATTCAGAAGAACTAGGAGTTGGGATAAAGCATTGTTTTACCCTCTAGGTCAAGAAGAAAAATAATTATATTGTAGCAAGAGTCATCAAGTTAACCCCTGAGGTTATGTGTCTACAAGTAGGCATTCTGGCTAACCTTTATGGTTTAGGAACTAAGATGTGTAAGAAGCAGTCAGCTGACAGTGGAAGTGGTGACAGTGGCAGGTGATGGGGGACTTGGCAGTGAAGGAACAATTAGCATATGATGTTCCTCATTTAGTGACAAGGTTTCCATATTGAAGCCCGCTTTAGTACAAGTCCTTGCCCATGGACTGAGCATGTGGTCACGGTGTGCAAGGCCTTGCAAAGAGAAGTATGATGGCTTCTCTGTGTGCCAATGGTCAAAATCTGATTAAATGTGCAGAGGTGAAGTGTAAGACAGGCTGGAGTCAGGTACTTGTTAAGCAATACTTTTCTAAAATGCCTTGTAGTCAAATGTTGGAGTAGGTAGGAGCAGACTTAGTCACTGGCTCGAGTGGAGACATGGTTCTTCTGTAAGTGTGTGGAGCTCTAGGTGAGAAATGGCCTCTGTATACAAAAGTGAAAATTCAGCGCTGGGGTATAAACAAATACAAAGAATTACATATAAAAATATGCAAGCCAGCACTGAGGATAAATTCATAGAAAATTCCCAAAGCATAAATTAAAGTGAAAAAGTGCAGCGCAAAAAATTACAATAAATATAATAAACAATTAACCATATCAAAACATAAATAAAGATGTAAGCCAGTGAGATTAAATGTCCACATGACCATAAATCAAGTCCATTAAGTGCTAGTGAATAACACAAATAAATCCGGCAGGAGTGAAGGTGAAGAGGAAACACCAAAAAAGGAAATCCACCACCGCAAGCAAGATGGACTCTCACCTTATTGCTTCGACCCGTGAGAGTCACAAAGCATGTCAGAAAAATTTCAATCAGATTCGACCTCCAAGCAGATTCACCATATCGTACAGATATCAGCGGGCAACCATATGTAAGAGGAAACACAGACAATATCTAGTGCTCTCTGTGCAAACCGGTTTATTTTAAGGACAAAGATAAAACATAGGCACTCACATTTAAAAGCACTCATAAGCCGAGTGTATGCTGTAACAGTAAAAGTCACGATTCACAGCGGCGATGATCGGGGTGACGTCCTGCGTAGCTCCTCCCCTCACGTACGCTTTACGTCCCTTGGGCGGGACTTCATCAGCGTCAAGCGGAGAGAGCATGCCAGATGCCAATGGCAAAAAATATATATAGTGTGCATGTGACTCGATGGCCAATCAGAAAGCTTGTGGATGCGGCCAATCAGGAAGCACCATTAACCGACAACATCCGGAGCAGGGTCACATGGGTCACAGCAATGTGGAAGTGAATGGCTGAATAACAGTAATAAATAAACAAACGGGACCCAATGGAACTTGATGGAATAAAAGGAGTAAAAACCAAAGAATCCACAGTATTAAGGTCCGGTTAAAGCTAAAACTGCCCGCACATTCAAATAATTATACATTTTTAATTTACAATAAGGCAGGCCGTCATCCACAATCATCACCACTTTACAATAACAATTACCAGCAATAAATTGATGTCTCTAACTAAATATTAAAAACACATATTAATAATCAGAAACATAAAGAATATAAAATCCTGTATTAAAAACCTAATATTGGATAAAAATTAATACAACAAAAATATTAATTTTAAAAAACATATACAAATCACCCCTAAAATTACTAACGATTGGAGATTAAGCAGTTTAGGTCGAACTCCACGTTGAGGCCCCTAGGGGAGGCAACCTTGAGTTCGAAAATCCGATAAGATTCGCGACGACTCAATTGTCGAATAAAGTGTCCACCCCTCCAGTGTTTGGACACCTTCTCGATACCCCAGAATTTCAGACCTTTGGGGTTGCGGTCGTGGTACTGTCTGAAATGTTTTGACACGCTATGGGTTTTGACACCTCGTCTAATGCAACTGATATGTTTGCCTACACGAACATGCAAAGCATGTGAGGTACGACCGGAGTATTGCAACCCACATTCACACTCCAACATATAAATTACACCTTCAGTGTCACAAGTGACAAGCTCTTTGATGATATATTCGGTACGGGTAACATTTGAGCAGAAAGTTTTCCTTTTCTTGGTGTTATTTTTTACATGTTTACATGTGGCACATCTTCCACAGGCGTAAAAGCCTGATAGGAAGTTGAATAACCTAGGTCTAGGCATCAATGGTGGGTCAATGACCCCTGGTGCAATAACATCACGCAAGGCTGGAGCTTTCCTGTAAACAAATTGAGGCCGATCAGGTAGAACAGGTCCCAGAACAGCATCACGTTTTAAAACTGCCCAGTGTTTGACAACTATCCGTTCAAATTTTTTATGTTGGATATTATAATCCAGTAGGATCTTATGGTTGATGTTTAAATCAGTGGCTGATGCGTCGGATGATTTATCAGCAATAATAGCATCCCTATTCATTAAACGTACCCTTTCAATTTCTCGATCTATATCAGAGGCAGAATAGCCTTTCTGAATGAATCTTTCAGCAAGAATCTGTGACTGCGATAAAAAAATCTGCTTCAATGGTGCAATTTCTACGTAATCGCACAAACTGGCCCCTGGGGATGTTACATAACCAGAGCCTATGATGGCAACTGGTCAAGGGTATATAACCATTACTGTCCGTGGCTTTTTAAATAATTCTTAGTCTGTAACTTGGCATCATTTTTAAAAATCTCCAAGTCCAGAAAGGTGATCTTATCACATGAAACTGTCCAGTTAAGAATTATATTTTTGGTATTAGAATTTAGTCGATCCATAAAGTACTGGAGGCTCATCATATCGCCCTCCCAGACCATAATCAAATCGTCTATGTACCGTTTGTAACATAGAAGTTGAGGGGGACAATTTTTGAACACTGTTTCTTCCTCCCAGTGGGCCATAAACAAATTGGCCACACTGGGAGCAAAACGAGCGCCCATAGCAACTCCTCGTTGCTGCAAATAAAAGTTCTTGTTATACCAAAAATAGTTTTTCATTAAGCAGAAATTTAAACCATCCAGAATAAACTGGATATGTTGACTGTTCAAATCTGGGCTTTTCAGGGCCCAAATGGTCGAGGCTATAGCTGCTTCATGGTCAATGATGGTGTAGAGGGAACCAACATCTGCGGTCACTAAAATAGTATCATGAGTACATGTTAAGGTGTCAAGAATCTGTATAACCTGCTTTGTGTCTAGTAAATAGGCCTCCATTTTAGACACTAGTGGTTGGAGAAAATGGTCCAAATATTGGCCAAGTCTAGAGGTGACAGAATCTATCCCATTAACTATGGGGCGACCGGGAGGTCGCACAGAATCTTTATGTAGTTTAGGGAGAAAATAGATAATTGGCGTGCGACAATAAAAGGGATACAAATAAGATGCCTCTTTTTTGTTTAAAACACCTTCCTGTTTACCCCTTTCTACCAGGGAGTGCAATTCGTTCTTAAATTGATACATCGGATCACCTCTCAATAGCAGATAGGTATCACTATCGCTAAGGAGTCTGGACATCTCCTCCTGGTAGTATGTCTTACTGAGCACAACAAGACCACCCCTTTTATCCGCAGGGTGGATCACAATGTCATTCCTCAGCTCTAATGACTTGATGCCCTTTTTGATGTGATGGGAATCACGGACTCCTTTGGATTGGGTTAGAGAGAAAATACCTCTTCATATTTAACCCGCGTATGTATTTTTAAACATTAACATAAGTGTGGAACTTGTTAAGATTTCTAATCGGGGCAAATTTGAGACCCCTATCAAGGACCCGAACTTCATCCCCAGAGAGAGTAGTCCCACTGAGATTGAAGATTCCGGTCCCTAGTAAGATCTTGGCCTTTTGGACTCGTCGGCCACCCCTGTTTCCTCTTGGTTTTTCCTTTTTTGGCTGAATTGACCATTTCCGGGAGGAGCCAGGGGGGCTGGGGGGTCTCTCCAACTGTCCACTGGGGGGGGGGGGCTGGTGTTCCCTCCATCCTCCCAAAGATGGGGTATAGGGCGGAGGACCCCTCCAGGGGATCCTCTCCTGTCCTAAAAAATGATTCGAAGAAGAGGTAGGTGGTTCCCAGTGATCTTGTAAGGGGGCATAATAATTATAAGTGGACAGGGGAGGGGGACCAACAGGGTGCCGGTCTCCAAGGGGGGGTTGTCATGACCGTTAAATGACTGCTGTTGCAAAGGGTAACCATGAGGTTGTGGATGACCCCCCCCTATTTTTCCCCTTCCCTTTTCCCCTCACTTTGGAGGGACCTTGTCCTCTTAATTTAGGAGTATTAGTCCTGACAGGCGTAACATGGGTTTCCACAGTATTCCTCCAGGTCCTAGAGGGACCCTGAGTGATTTGATGAGAATCATCAAGTGGTAACTCCATGGTATCCATAGATGTTGACTGGGGAGGGTCAGCTTGTGTGGTTATGAGGGATTGCCATTTGAACACCTGATGGGATGAAAAGTCATTATAATCACGCAAAAATTTCTTCCATTTCTTATCCTGACTTTCCTTATCCCACCTAATTAATTTTGTCTTCAGCTCACCAGATAGACGAATAAAATCTGGTGAATCTTTACTGGGTTCAATAAGATCAATGATTGTCTTGATCTGCCCCTCAAGCCATCGTTTTTTACGTTGCTTGCGTGATGCCAATAGGCGGATCAAATCAAAACTTTTATTGGTGAAAAACTCATACCACTCTTTGTTTGATTCAACATCATCTGTAAGACCATCATTAGGTGCTAGATCCCACCGTAGACGTCTCGGAATGATCTTAGCAGCCAGATATTGATCAAATGATATGATGTCCCACCACGTCTTGATCTTTTTGTCAAATAAATGACCAAGTTTTCTAAAAGAGACATTCAGATCACCAGGATCTGGAGAAATAGCTGATTTAGAAAAAATATATGTGTTACCTCACGGTTCTCTAGATAAGAGAACACTTCCATCCCTGCTGCTAAATAAAATGAATTATAAAGTGCAAATATACAAAAGTGAAAATTCAGCGCTGGGGTATAAACAAATACAAAGAATTACAAATAAAAATATGCAAGCCAGCACTGAGGATAAATTCATAGAAAATTCCCAAAGCATAAATTAAAGTGAAAAAGTGCAGCGCAAAAAATTACAATAAATATAATAAACAATTAACCATATAAAAACATAAATAAAGATGTAAGCCAGTGAGATTAAATGTCCACGTGACCATAAATCAAGTCCATTAAGTGCTAGTGAATAACACAAATAAATCCGGCAGGAGTGAAGGTGAAGAGGAAACACCAAAAAAGGAAATCCACCACCGCAAGCAAGATGGACTCTCACCTTATTGCTTCGACCCGTGAGAGTCACAAAGCATGTCAGAAAAATTTCAATCAGATCCGACCTCCAAGCAGATTCACCATATCATACAGATATCAGCGGGCAACCATATGTAAGAGGAAACACAGACAATATCTAGTGCTCTAGCACTCACATTTAAAAGCACTCATAAGCCGAGTGTATGCTGTAACAGTAAAAGTCACGATTCACATCGGCGATGATCGGGGTGACGTCCTGCGTAGCTCCTCCCCTCACGTACGCGTTACGTCCCGTGGGCAGGACTTGATCAGCGTCAAGCGGAAACAGCACGCCAGACGTCCCCAATTCTTCCTCCACTGGGAGGAAGAAATAGTGTTCAAAAATCGTCCCCCTCAACTTCTATGTTACAAACGGTACATAGACGATTTGAGAGCACTAGATATTGTCTGTGTTTCCTCTTACATATGGTTGCCCGCTGATATCTGTACGATATGGTGAATCTGCTTGGAGGTCGGATCTGATTGAAATTTTTCTGACATGCTTTGTGACTCTCACGGGTCAAAGCAATAAGGTGAGAGTCCATCTTGCTTGCGGTGGTGGATTTCCTTTTTTGGTGTTTCCTCTTCAACTTCACTCCTGCCGGATTTATTTGTGTTATTCACTAGCACTTAATGGACTTGATTTATGGTCACGTGGACATTTAATCTCACTGGCTTACATCTTTATTTATGTTTTTATATGGTTAATTGTTTATTATATTTATTGTAATTTTTTGCGCTGCACTTTTTCACTTTAATTTAAGAAGTGGCCTCTGACCTGAACGTGTTAATGCCCACACAAAGTAAGAAGTCATATGTACTATTAATACAGCTTGCCGTTCCCCGGTGGCCCCTAGGGGGTGATACCTCACACCTCCCAACTTGTCTGCAGTCTCTGATCACCAACGGAAGTATGCTTACAGTCTTTTTAACATTACATGAATATAAAGTTAAGTCCTTTAGTAATATCGGGGGCTGCAATTGTTGTCTTTATACTGAGTAAATTGCCCAACACTGCCCTAAACTACAGTACGGCATCTAAAATATATGATGGCAAACTTTTAAATAACTTTAGCTACTCTCCTCTCTCAACTAGCTTCAGACTCTGCTTGAGACTGCAGAGCAATGTTACATATAACAAAGGTGACTGCCTTTAGTACTTCAGCCACCAGAACCACTTTTAAGCTCTGCTTCAATAAGCAGTGACTAATAATAACATTACGTGTTTATTGGGACTTTCTGACTCTAGTGCCCAAGGCAACTGATAGTTCCCATGCCTTTAATGTGGCCCTGACAAACTACATCTGATAGCTTTAATTATTGGTGGGAAATCTACAAAATTTTAAATCTGAATTTGCAGCTTCCAACCTCTGTTGAAAATTAATAGAAATGTCCACTGTTATTTATGGAAATATACACAAATAACATTTGTTCTGCAAATAAAATGAAGTTGTCAATAGAACAGGGATTTATGTATTGCCTTATGTGTTTTTATTTGTAGCATAGTGACGTTTATTTTATTCTATGCTAAATTTATGGAATACCAGTGTCGCATTATTAACTGCCAAATAGTAAATTTTTTACAGTTTTTGCACACCTTCCGAGTCAAATTATTTATATTCATTCCACTGCATGTGCTTTATAAAAACAATATTCTGGGAATTTAATATTTACCACTTCACCCATTCACAACTGTTATTGGAAAAAACACCCTGAAAATGCTATGCATCCATTGCTGCAGTTCATGTAGATAGGACGTGGCTGCAAAAAAATGTGCAGAAGATTAGTGACACTGAGATAAACAAAGCGTGAGAAAAGGTGAAAATTGTATTGAAAAGAATAGCATTTATTTAGGACACAGTATTTAAACAAACTGCTCGTCAGTAAGCGTTTACATACTGTATACGGTACTTTAATGGGTATGACCCATACACAAAATATTTCCTATAATAAACTTTTAGAAAAGTTGAGGTTTTGCCAAAAGAAATGAAACTGCATTTTCTACATGCACAGGTTAGAAAAAAAATAAAAGGAAGAATGGGACCCTTTTCCTATCTGACACACAAGACACAAAGCTTCTGCCAGTATCCTAACCCTTTCCATTGATCTCTGTACCACTACACTTTTCTCTCTTTTAGTACATAAATCCTAATAATCATCTCCTTAATGTTACCATTGCTACACAAGAGAACACCTGAGACTCTGCTATTATTAAGAGATGGACATAGTGCTGTCTGTGCAGCTGATGACATTTTACTCACAAAATTCTACTTTATAGTTTTATTGTTCCTTCCACTTGTGCTGTTCTCTTTTCCTTTCCATCAGCTATTTCATCTGTCTTCTTTATCTCTTCCCGATTTGTGTGTGGGCTGATGCCCCTGATTTTTTTCTGTCCTTTTCAATGTCACATTTCTGATTACCCATCTCTTCTCTCACCTGATGAATCCATAAAGATGAACATAATTATGCTTTCCCAAGGTAAATGGCTCTTATAAATCAGACACTGCTGCCAGATTTCCTCTCCACTTCCTCTGCCTCTGAAGATTCCTCCCCCAGGATTCTATCTCCCTGCCACTAAACGCAGCCAAAGCATGAATGTATTTAATAAAGCAGGTCACTTGAAAGTATTTATATGGCAGTGCTGGCAGATACAGGAAAAATTATCCCACTGAGCAAAACTCAGAACACCAAAGTTAATTTGCTTTAGAAATGTCAGAATCTCAAAACTAATGACAGTGTACCACCCTCTTTCCAGAAGAGGCAGGAGACCCCCGGACAGCTTGGTGTATTAGAATTTCAACTATTAGGGTAGAATTCTAAATGTTTTGGGGGTGAAAGAAATTTGATGCCAGTTGTTTTAACTTTTGAAGAGTTTATTAAAGCACATTAAACTTTGTGAAAGCAGATTGGCACCCAAGTTGCCCAATAATAGGCAAAATGGATCCAGACATCTTCTCTAGCAACAGCTAACACAAGCTATGGGCTTTTAGGCCTTGACTGTTAATCTGTATTTGTGGGCTGTTAAACACAACCAAGGAGCACCAGTACTTTCCAGAATGAGCAGTGAGCACTTCATACAATGCCCACCAGCAGTAGGTTATACCCAGCTCTTTCCAAAATGCTCCCTACAGGCACCCATCTTGCTGCTCCACTTCTTCTGGATGTACCCTGCAGCAAGGCAGCATAAATTCTCTAGGCACAGGCTTAGACCTGTGAAACCAATGACCGCCAACACTACCTCATCTTCACGACACTGCCCAGGAGCAAAAAGCACTTCTCCAAGGTCACAGGTGAATATTCCACCTATAGTTCTGTCAATAGTAACAACAAACTGGTAAATACTGCAAATAATTATTGCTGCCCAAGACCTTTATACTTCATAAATAATATTTTATCTTCGATGTAAGGCTGGATTCTTACATTGTAAAACCAGGGTTCAAATATAGCCCATGGTTAATTAGACCTTATACAAAAAGACACTTTGACAGTATGCACAAACCAACAGCCTATAGTACAAAGTTACATAGTTACATAGTAGGTGAGGCTGAAAAAATACATAAGTCCAATCTGTGTGTGTGCTCTTATGTCAGTATTACATTGAATACCCCTGTATGTTGTGGTCGTTCAGGTGCCTATCTAATAGGTTTTTTTTTAGTTATCGATGCTCCCTGCTGAAACCACTGTCTGTGGAAGAGAATTCCACATCATTACTGCTATTTTTTTTAAGTAGTCTTTATTTTGAATTTTACAACCAATGGACATGCAAAAAGCATATAAAGAACAGAAAATAGAAAGCCCAAACTGGTAAAAGTTACAGACTTGAACTTGGTAATCAGAGTGTATTGGTATCACCATTGACAAGTATACATCTCAAAAGATGGCTGCATTACCAGACAAGAGCTATGGTTCCAATTGTAAAAACTTGTCTATGGGGGCCAAGATGGGCCAGGGTGGATGAGGGGGTGGGGGGAGGAAAGGGGAACAAGCATACAAGTGAAAAAGAGACAAAGTAAAATAACTGAGATAACACACACACACACACAAAACAACAACAACCAGCACTATAATTGAGAAAATTAATGGTGATTCCAAAAATATTCCATAAAACTGGGAAAGCCTGCCCTGAACTATAACAGTGTTAAGCTAAATCAGTTCCTCGACTATAAGGGTGTATGGGGCCCAGAGGCCGGTGGTTATGGGTACTGTGAGACACTGGAAGTGTAATGTATCCACGTGGCCCAGATCCCATAGAACTTTTTGTGTCGGTTTTGTGTCGGTCTTTACATGTGTCGGTCTTTATGGCATTTCTCCGCAGCCATAATGCTGTTTATCAGGCACATCTAATTATCTCACCCAGGAATATGGGCTGTTTTCCAGTGCACAAGGATCAGATGCCTGGTTGCATTCATGAGATGAGGTAGAACAGACTTGCGGTATGGGCTGAAAGGAATAGACGGCACGTGGAGCAAAAACTCCAAGGGAGAGTCAGGCATCTCGATATCTAAGATCACTTGGATCTGAGCCCTGATATGTTGCCAAAATGGCCGGAGCCTTGGGCACTCCTACCAAATATGTAGGTAAGTGCCCCTCAGCCTATAGCCCCAACAAGCATCAGAGATTGCTTGAAAAGTCCTAACCAGGTTAGCAGGTACGCTATACCAAGGGGTCAATAGCTTAAAGCAATTTTTTGCATCTTTGTGTCCACATAACTCGCATTGGTAAGGCGATATATGTGGTCCAGCTGAGCCTCTGTGAACGTTAGCTGCAAGTCTCTCTCCCACTCCCATACACAGACTGGCTTACCCCTAGGCTCTGTTGATTGCAGCATCTCATATAGGACTGAGATAGAGTGAGAAATAGGGTAAGCTGACTTACAGAGGTTCTCAAATGAAGTCAGGGAGGATGGGGGTCTGATGGCCTGAGGCAAGCTGAAAACTAAATGGCGCAACTGCCTATAGCACCAATTGAACAGTGGGAAGCGACCAAATTGATCTCCAAGCCAATCCAAGGATACCAAACCCCACTCCTGTATGAATCTGCCACGTCACGCCTCTCTTTCTGTTGCCCACATATGAAAATAAGAGAGATGTTCCCCAGAAATGAACCAGGGAAAGCCTACCAAAGGTGCAAGGGATGAGACAGGAGGAGAAAGTAGCCACTGGGCATTGAGAGCATCCCAAAAGTTCAGGGCATGGATGGTGACAGGGGACACAAAGCCTGAAAGACCCCAATGTTCTCTGGAAAACCAGGGGGAATGGGACAGGTTGTGGCTCACTAAGAATTTCTCCAGGGGACCCATAATTTAGTTTGTACATTATAGTGCCAATCCAATATCCTCTGCATGGCAATTGCTTTGTAATATCTATGGAGGATTGGAACCCCTAATCCCCCCGACCTCTGCGACGCAGGGTGCAGAGAGAAACCCGGGGGCTCTGCCTATGCCAGATACATTTTAGGAACAGACTGTTGAGGGCCAAGAAAAAGGGCCTGGGTAATTAGATAGGCACCATCTGTAAATAGAAAAGAATCTGTGGCAACCCATTCATTTTTAAGATACTGACTCGGCCCATGCAGGAGAAAGTGGTACGATCCCATTTGAGCAGATCAGATTGGATTGTTGAAATTAAGGGGACATAGTTACTAGAATATAATTGATAGAACTGGGCTGGGAAAAAAAATTCCTAGATATTTTAGAGTAGAGCAGCACCAAGTGAAGGAAAAGGGCGCTTGTAACCGGGGGGATAGTGCGACTTGCTATAGTTAATCTTGAAATTTGAAAATGAATGGAATCTCTGTAGCTCTGCCATTATATTAGGAAGGGGAATTAGTGGGCCAGTCACATAAAATAGGACAAAAGCTGATAGTTTGTGTTCCATCATCCCCACACTAAGTCCCCTAATGTCAGGGTTCAAACGAATCATACTCACCAATGGCTCTAGCAAATATGAATGGGTATAAGGAGCAGCCCTGCCTAGTTCTATTTTCGAATGGGAAAGGAGCCAGAAAGAGTTCCTTTCACCTTGACTCAAGCTTCCTGGTGGCTATATAAGGCGAATCCATGAAAGCATTTTTTGGCTGAGGCTTAGCCTGACCAGCACAGTTTGTAGGTACATCCAGTCCACCCTATCAAACGCCTTTTCAGCATCAGTAAATAGAACAAGACAGGGTGGACTGGCATCCTGCAAGTTTACTCAATGGATCAGCTGGAGTGGACCTGTTTGGTCTGGATAAATTACAATTGGCAAGATAGTTTTCAATCTGTTCGCTAAGATCCGTGCCAGTATCTTGATATAGGTATTCAGGAGCGAGATTGGTCTGTAGCTATTGGGGGCAGCACGGTCCTTCCTTTCCTTAGGGAGAACCATTATGTGAGCCAACAGTGCTTCTTTGGGAATGGGGCTAGAGAGGAGGGGGAAGAATTTACAATAATAGGCATTGGTGAAGCCATCCAAGCTCAGGCATTTGCCATTTAGTAAGCCCTTGATCACCAAAGCTATCTCGTGTTAGAGCAATAGGTGCATATAACTCCTCACTGATTTGCGTCCTAAGCTTGGGGAACTGTGCCTTGTCTATATACTGTAAGGATGGAGAATTCTCCAGCAGTCAACCAGGTGATTAGCATGCAGGGACTTCCAAAATTGTTTAAGAAATGCAAAGGAATGTACCAAGTGGCCAGAGGAAGTATCTAGCTGTGGGTCAGGGCTTACATTAAAATCACCCCCCCCCCCCAAGATCAGTTGCCCCTCGCGGAACGAGGAAAGAGATTCCAGACCAGAACCTTATCCAGGAATGTAATTTGCCCGGTGTTTGGGGCACATGTAAACAGGGTGCCCTTTAGTAAGACAAACCTGCCATCTGGGTCAGGGTAATGATCTAAGGGAATAAAGGGTCAGCGTTTATGTATGGCTATCGCTACTCCACTCGATTTTGACAGACCTAAGTTTCTAAGGTACCATTGATCATATAAATGTGTGGGAAGGTGCGGGACCGAGTCAGTACAAAAATGTGTTTCCTGCAAAAAGAGAATTGTGGCTTTGTCTCGAGGCACAACTTACTGTGTTTATGTGGAGAGCCCAAGCCACGGAAATTGAATGATACAATTTTCAGAAAAGCCATGAGGTGCCAGTATGTGGGTGTCCTTTAAGATCATCAGCAACAGTGGAAAGAGACCTGCAGCAGCCTGAACCATGGAATAAGGAGTGCTGGGGAAACACAAAAGGACAAATAAAGGCTGTAAAAAAAAAAAATTAAACATAACACACACTAAACAGTACGTCCGACAGGCGTACAAAAAATACCAGTAACAACGCACAGTGCATGCCACCTGGCCCCTTGGCCAAACAGGAGGTGACGAGCAGTTTACCCCATCCGGGAAACATAATTTAGAAGAGGTAACCTATTGGGGATAGATAGGGAGGCATCAGGAGTGAGCCCAGCAGGTGGGTCCGCTTCAGTAAAGATGCACACCCAGGCCCCGGGGGGGCGCGCGCATTAGCTGAGAGCGATCCGGAGGGGGCGGACAAAAATGAATAGCCGCCCCCTCATCCCGGATCACTCGTACAGCCGCGCGGACCGCCGCATGTACCGGGGGGGGGTCCCGATCGGACCCCCGACCCACCTCAAGGCACCAACGTATATATATATTGATGTGCCTGTCGGTGCCATTGTGCCGACGTAAATGTACATGCGGCGGTCCTTAAGTGATTAAGGAGAGGGAGCATTTAGTGAAAACTAAACAGTCACTCAGGGAACCACCGATAAAGAAGTGGGCGAGCTGTCCAAGCGAGTTGAGTCATTGCGAGGTCTTTTCCGGCCCCTGCGACAAACAGGTTGCCTGGGTTGTGAACAAGCAGGAACAGGAATCTCCGGGGAGGTGCACCAATCTGGAATGTCTATGCATTTTATTCCGCAGGGTGATCTGGCGACCATCCTTAGTGACCGAACGACTGAAATGGGAAACTCTGGCAGTAAGTTCATTGAGCATCTTTTAATGGCTTGAGTGCCCTGCATTGCATCAGGGTGCGTCTGGAGAGGTCTGGAAATAGGGGCAGTTTGGCTCCATCGAAGTCCACTTGGTGGACACCTCAGACACTGTACATGACACACTCCTTCAGCAAATATTTGTTTGAAAATAATGTCCCTTGGCTTATCCGGATCATCCGAGGGAGGTCTTAAGGCTCTATATGCACGGTCAGTTTTAATATGGTCAGGCGCTTCCCTGGCCAGGATCTGCTTAAAGATACCTTGAAGGGTGGGGACTAAGTTCCTGTGTGCAGTAGCCTCTGGCAAGTCTCTAATGACGTTGACCCTGTGCCTGCGATTTTCAGCATCATACAATTGATCAAGTAGGGAATCAATATGTTGATCCTGTGTTTTGCAGTGTGTCTGCAGGGCTTGTAGTGTGAGGCCTTGTACACACGAGGGAATAGATCCGATGGGAACGGTCCGACGGACCGTTCCCATCGGATCTGTCCGCCGGATTGCTTTGATCCGATTGGCTGTACACACCATCGGATCAAATTCCCCGCCGCCACGTCACCGCCACGTTACCGCACCAGGAAGTAAACACTTCCGCGCGCATGCGTCGGATCCATTCACAGGATACGACGCATGTGCGGGCAGATATGTCCGCTGGTTTGCCGTACTAACCAGCGGACATATCTGACGGACAGATCTCCGGCGGAAAAATTCCAAAGCATGCTTTGGAATTTTTCCGCCAGAGGAATCCGGCCAGAACGGTCCGTTTGCCCCTACACACGAGCGGATTTTTCGGCTGAAATGGTCCGTCGGACCATGTTCAGCGGATTTATTCCCTCGTGTGTACAAGGCCTGAGTGTAATGTCCACTACAGAGATCTACAGGGCCTCTACTCTATCCCCTAGATGAGCTATGTCAGCCTGCAGTTCTTTAATGTCCTGCCTCAGGGCCATCTCCACCCTGCAGCAAAAAATGTCCAGATCAGCCTTGTTGGGGAGGGACAGAATGTTGGGCCCAGTGCTTCATCCAGGTCTGAGCTCCTGAGCGAGCCTTGTGTGGGGCTAGGTGAGGAGGTAAAGCTAATGGCATCTCTAGAGTGTGGATCGGGGAGGCCGCATGTGTGGTGTGTGAAGCACTCACCCAGCGACATCTTGAATTTGCGGGTCTGGCCGCAGCCTAAGTTGCCACCTGAATAATAAACATCCAGGGAGCTGTGGTGTTAGCTGTGGTGGCGGGGATGGTTTCCACTTTGGTGGCATCCCAGTGCAGATGGGTTTTGTCCCCTGTGGCTGCCGCTGGAGAAGATTAGAGTAGCGGGTCGGCTGGAGCTCTGCTGGGACACATCCTCACACTCTCATGCCGCAGCCACGCCCCCTCCTTACCGCTCTTACAGTAAAGAATCCTCTACGCAGTTTAAGGTTAAACCGCTTCTCTTCTAATTTTAGTGAATGGCCGTGTGTCTTTTTAAATATCCTTTCGCAGAAAAGTTTTATCCCAAATGTACGGTCACCAGTACTATATCTGTACATTGAAATCACATCTCCTCTCAATCGTCTCTTCTCCAGAGTAAATAAGTTCAGCGTTCGTAATCTTTCCTCATAACTAAGGTCCTCCAGTCCCTTTATTAACTTTAACTGTTAACTGTTGCCCTTCTCTGGACTCTCTCCAGTTCCAGCACATCCTTCCTAAGGACTGGTGCCCAAAACATGACAATATACTCCAGGTGCGGCCAGACCAGAGTCTTGTAGAGTGGGAGAATTATCGTTTTATCTCTGGAGTTAATCATTGCCAATATTTTGTTTGCTTTTCTTGCAGCAGCTTGGCATTCCATGCCACCACTGAGCCTATCATCTACTAGGACCCCCAGGTCCTTCTTCATCCTAGATTTCCCCAAAGGTTCTCCCCCTAGTGAGAAGATTTAATTTATATTTTTGCCACCCAAATGCAATATTTATATTTTTTCTACATTAAACCTCATTTGCCATGTAGTTGCCCACCCCAATAATTTGTTCAGATCTTGTAAGGTTTCCACATCCTGCAGAGAAATGATTGCCCTGCTTAGCTTTGTATTGTCCTCAAATACTGAGATTGAGCTGTTTATACCATGCTCCAGTTCATTTATGAATAAATTAAATAGAATTGGTGCCAGGACAGAACCTTGGGGAACCCCGCTTTCCACGCTGACCATTCCGAGTACTCGCCCTTGTAGCCAGTTTTCAATGCATGTACTCACACTATGGTCCATGCCGACAGCCCTTAGTTTGTAAAGTAAACATTTAAGGGAAGTGTATCAAATGTCTTTGCAAAATCCAGATACACCATGTCTACAGGCCTTCCTTTATCTAAATGGCAGCTCATCCCCTCATAGAAGGTTAATAGATTGGTTTGGCAAGAACAATTCTTTATGAATCCATGCTGATTACTGCTAATGAAACCGTTCTCATTACTAAAATCTTGTATATAGTCCCTTCTCATCCCCTCCAAGAGCTTGCATACTATTGATATTTGATTGGCTCCTTACCAGATCTCCATGATCCCTTAATACAGGGGATCATAAACAGCATATAAAGGATAGTCACTCCTAGTCACGTGGTTCAGACGTATAAGATCGAATGGGTCTCATTGCAAGTGATACCACCGGCAACCAGGCCCACCATGTAAAAATAATAATAATAGCTCCACATAGTGTATTAAATGAGTAAAAAAGGTTTAATAAAAAACGATAATGCACTTACAGAAATGCAGTTAAAAGATCGCCTTGAATCTAATGTGCCGGCCAGAACAAAATTCTTGGGTGACGACAGCGCGCAGCTCCATCCTACGTCCATTTCGTAAAAAACGTACTTACTCTAAATCACGTGACTTTGTGATTGCAATAGTAGAAACGTAGCCTTAAGCCAACTGACAAAAATGTTATATTTTTTGACGATCAGCTTTCTATCAATTTTATTCCTTCTTGCCTTATCCATGAATTCTGGAAACCCTATTTGGGTCCCTACAGTTCTCTTCTGGACACTAGAGCCAGGGTTAAAGGGTAGAAGAGTGTGCTCTACATCAGGGGTCTCCAAACATTCAAAACAAAGGGCCGGTTTATTGTCCTTCAGACTCTTGGAGTGCCGGACTTTGACCAGCTGGAGTAGAAATTTTCCTGGCATCATTGTTAGTGAACATCTGGTAATAGGGGGAGGAATAATGCCCCGTTGCTGGTATCATAGGGTGTAATAGAGCTCTATTAGTTGTGTCAGTGGGAGAAATGATGCTCCATTGTCGGTGTCAGATGGCAGAATAGTGTCTCCTATCAGTGGGAGGGATAGTGCCTCAAGGGCTGGACAAAGGCAAGCAAAGGGCCGGAGTTTGGAGACCACTGCTCTACATCATGTCCTTCAAACACAGGGCACCTTCAAACACAGAAACAGCCTCACTCATCACCTTTTCCAATGTGGAGCTAGACATCACCAGCGTTGACTGAAGAAAGGCTTTGACTACGGCAGCCTGGGACTGTTGTACTGGAAGCTGATCACGGACCCTGGCTTTGGGAGTGATCTGGAGTGGCGTTTGGAGGAAATCATGGATTACAGAGATTGAAGACAAAAACAGAACATTCCATACCTCAATTAGGGATGAGCCGAACCCCCCCTCGTTCGGTTCGCACCAGAACCGTCGAACAGTCCGATCGTTCGCACATTTAGAACCCCATTGAAGTCTATGGGACTCGAACGTTCGAATAAAAAAAAACGATAATTTTAAAGACAAATTTTCAAGTTATTGTTGGAAAACGTCTTTCAGAACCCGGGTCTTGCCCCAAGGAACATGTATCAATGGATAAAAAGTCTTAAAAATGGTCGTTTTTTCAGGAGCAGGTTATTGTTGGAAAACGTCTTTCAGAACCCGGGTCTTGCCCCAGGGAACATGTATCAATGGGAAAAAGTCTTAAAAACGATCGTTTTTCCAGGAGCAGGACTCCTGAAAAAACGACTGTTTTTAAAACTTTTTTTTCCATTGATAGTAGTATCAATGGAAAAAAAAGTTTTTAAAACGGTCGTTTCGTTTCACTCGAATTTGCCGCGAACGATCGTTTTTGTTCGAAATTCGACGAACGATCGAACGGACGATGTTCGAGTCGAACATATGTTCGTTTCGAACGCGAAGCTCATCCCTAACCTCAATTCACCATTTCCATGTGCTCCTTGCTGTGAAGGCCAGTTATAGGGTGGGGGCAGGTGTCATTTGTTTGTTACTGATGTAAATATGGTCCGGGGACACACTGGTCTCATTTACTGCCACTGTGCTACTTTCAAGGTGTCCAGTGTACTCCTGTTCCTTTAAGGGGGATTGGGCTGCCTCCAGGCCCACCTTCCCCTCATCTATCCATTGAATGTGCTCCTACTGTAGGGACGCTCATAAATTCAGTAGCGTTTAGGGCTGCAAGCATACACAGGGTGCTGTGAAGAGGCCTTGCAGTTTATGCATGTGTTTGCAAATGCATCCTAACTAAACCCCTATTTTTAACGCAGACTGTTGGACAGGGTAATCTGGTTGGTCAGCAGACTGGTTGGTGAGTTGAGCTATGGAATGTTCTTTTTTTTGTCTTTTATGCGTTTGCCCCTCCATGTGCTCCTTGCTGTGAAGGCCAGTTATATGTGGGGGCAGGGACCATTTATTTTTTGCAGAGATTGAAGACTTATTGAAGTCTCAGAAGTGCTCTGGGTATGGGAACATTTGGAGTTTCTGGCCATTCAGAAATGGAAGCTGGAGAGATGCTAGAGTCTGCTCAGCAGCGGGGCGGGCCTCCCTTTGCCTGGGACTATCCAGAAGAACCAGCCGACGGTCCTAAAATCACGTCTGAAATGTTGACATTGGGGCAGAGTAACAGTGTGCTTTGCTCACATCCATCTCCAGCTATGGAAGCGGAGGTCTTATGGCTGATGCAGCAAGTTTTAACTCATCTGAACAAACCTGTTTTTGCACAGGATGAGCGTGGATGGAGGAATACATTCGTCCAGCACCGGATAAGGGTATGGAAGATGGAGCAGCCGGATCATCTTCCCATTTGCATTTCAAGGGCTTGGGGGAAGAGGAAGTCATTCTCATTCCCCAGCCACAGATCACAGAAAGTTCAGATTTAATTGACTTTTCATTAAAGGATGTAAAATTAATTGAAATTCCAACTGAAGTGTTAACCACTTAAGGACCGCCTACTGCACATTTACGTCGGCAGAATGGCACGGCTGGGCACATCAACGTATATATACGTTGGTTTTAGTACCCAGCCGTGGGTCGCGGGCGCGCGCCCGCGGGCGCGCGCCCGCGACCCGGTCCGAAGCTCCAGGACCGGGACCGCGGGATTCGCGGACCCGATCGTCGCTGCAGTGCGGCGATCCGTCCCTGGAGCGGAAGAACGGGGAGAGCCGTGTGTACACACGGCTTCCCCGTGCTTCTCTGTGGCCGGAGCATCGATCGCGTCATCCCTGTAATAGGGGGACGCGATCGATGACGTCACACCTACAGCCACACCCCCCTACAGTTGTAAACAACACATTAGGGCACACATTCCCTACAGCGCCACCTGTGGTTAACTCCCAAACTGCAACTGTCATTTCCACAGTAAACAATGCAATTTAAATGCATTTTTTGCTGTGAAAATGACAATTGTCCCAAAAATGTGTCAAAATTGTCCGAAGTGTCCGCCATATTGTCGCAGTCACGAAAAAAATCGCTGATCACCGCTATTAGTAGTAAAAAAAAAATAATTAATAAAAATGCAATAAAACTATCCCTTATTTTGTAAACGCTATAAATTTTGCGAAAACCAACCGATAAACGCTTATTGCGATTTTTTTTACCAAAAATATGTAGAAGAATACGTATCGGCCTAAACTGAGGAAAAAAAATGTTTTTTTATATATTTTTGGGGGATATTTATTATAGCAAAAAGTAAAAAATATTGCATTTTTTTTTAAATTGTCGCTCTATTTTTGTTTATAGCGCAAAAAATAAAAACCGCAGAGGTGATCAAATGCCACCAAAAGAAAGCTCTATTTGTGGGAAAAAAAGGACGCAAATTTTGTTTGGGAGCCACGTCGCACGACCGCGCAATTGTCTGTTAAAGCGACGCAGTGCCGAATCGCAAAAACCCCTTGGGTCATTTGCCAGCGTATTGGTCCGGGTCTTAAGTGGTTAAAAACAGGGCAGAGCGCTGCAAGCCTCTGCCCAGCACCAGTAACATCTCTGTTCCACGGACAGGAGATGGCGAACCTCTATCCCCAGACACCAGTTCAAGAGACTGGGGATTTAATAGACTTTTCTGCTGAGGAAGAACAACCTACTGGAGAGTCTCCAGCAGAAGAGCTGGCAGTAGGGTCGAACATAACTGATCTTTGCCCAGCACCAACAGAAGCTTTGGCCTTCCTGAGAGAAAAGGCAGTTGGTCTTTCTCCCACAACACTGACAGGGACAGGGACAGCATCTGTGGCGCTATTAGAAACTTCTCCAGCTGAAGCGCTGACATCCAGACATCCTCAACTAACAGAAGATAGATTTCCTGTGATAGTGGATGGGACTTTCGTCTTCACTGAAACTATCCTCAGGAGGATATCAGCCTTGCTCTGCAAACACTGGGGGATTTTTATCTATTAAAAGTATATAGGACTACAGTCTCCACCTGTATACCCCAGGGATGTTGGACAGTCAGCCCAGATCCCCAACAGCGTGACAGAGTGAATCCAGCCTCCCTGTGTTCTTTCCAGTGGCTGAAAGGACTCCAGGGAGAAGGACCAGTCCACACTTCTCCCCAGCAGCTGGTATGTTCTACGAGAGAGGCAGAGGTTGGCTGGGTGAGTAACGCTCTGTTTGGGACAATTTGTTTGGGGTACTGTATGGTTATAGGCATTGGGGGACTGGAACTATGGACTAAATTCAAAGTCAACCTGTTTGGTGTATCCTTTTCTGTTAGGCGTACACACGACCGAGAAACTCGTCGGGCGAAACACATCGTTTTCCTGTCAAGTTCCTAGTTCGGCAGTTAAAAAACTCGTCGAGCCAAATTTTCCCATTGCCCAACGAGTAAATAGAGAACATGCTCTCTTTTTGGCTCGATGAGTTTCCCGATGGGTTTCTCGGTGAAAAGTGTACACACGACCGGTTTTCTTGGCAGAATACGTCTCCCATCGAGTTTCTTGCTGGATTCTGCCGAGAAAACCGGTCATGTGTACGCCGCCTAAGTCTCCTGCCAAAAATGGAGATGTGTTATGGGAGTCACTTTGGGCAGGGGGCTTGTGGAAACCAGCTTGCCTTAGAGAGCTCTGGAAACCCATTTTCCAGCTCCCCTCGGCCCTCTTATATGTAAGTCTCCCTGTGTCTATTAGGGACATAGGGTGACCAAGAACCCCAGTCAGGTCTGCACTAACCAGATTCCCCAGTACAAGCACACAGGAAATTTTGTGTAACACGTGTTACATGTGTGGTTTGTGTTGAAAGAATGAAGGGGTTCTTTCACTTGAACAATATCCCTCAAGAAATATATGAAGATAAATAATTCCACCTTTTAGACTGCTAGATTGTTTGAGATGGGGTGGGGGCTTGTCGAGAGTTTATTGTTAAGTGTGTGTCTCTCATTGTTATATTGTTTCTGTCTGCCTTGGGAGCAACCTATTATGGGATATATATTTGCCTGACGTGCCCGGTCATTCCCTGTGACACTGATATTGGAAATAACACTGTTTTCACTGGCCATACAGCACTTTGTATCCCAGATTTAAAAGGTGACTGTTGTCCCATGTTCCTAAGATCACCAGGCAGTCTTCTCCCAGCTGGGCTTATGGAAATATTATCAGACACTATTGAAATCATTAGCAGCCAAAAACTGCTTTACCGCTTATATGCAGACGACACACAACTATATTTCTGCATTTGCAATAAAAAGGATCACCACCTCAATCTAAAGACATGCCTCTCTTTGATAGAGGACTGGATGACAAAGAGTTATCTTAAACTCAACGGAACGAAAACAGAACTTCTCCTGTTGTTTCACGCCAAGCGTATGAATCAACCCGCAGCAACTTGGACCCCCCCCGCCCATTCTGGGCAAAATCATCACCCCTAGCGCCAAAGTCAAAAGTCTCGGGGTCATCTTCGACTCCCACATGACAATGGACGCACAAATAGGGTCAGTAGTCAGCGGATCTCACCATCTGCGGCGCCTACTACGCAGACTTATTCCTTTTATCCCCAAAGAAGACATAGCGGTCGTGGTGGGAGCAATTGTGAACTCCAGACTGGACTATGCTAATGCCCTTTACCTCAGACTCCCAAAGTACCAAATCGCTCGTCTACAAGTCATTCAAAATACGGCCGCTAAACTTGTGACTGGGAAAAAAACGTAGGAATTAATCTCACCTTCTCTGAGATCCCTTCACTGGTTACCAGTAAAAGACAGAATCACTTTTAAAGCACTCTGTCTAACGCATAGATGTATCCATGGGAATGCTCCCCATTATTTATACGAAAAATATAAGCTCATAATCGCAATCGCGTTCTGCGATCCACGAATCAAAATCTACTTCAGATACCGAAATCAACTACAAGTCCAAAGGAGATAGAAGATTCACAGTCCAAGGTCCCAGACTATGGAACGCTTTACCAACCAACATTCGGTTGGAGGAGAACCACTTAGCATTCAGGAGAAAGATTAAGACTCATCTCCTTTGATACCAAAGGAGACATAAGCAACAAGCGCCCAGAGGCGATTTAGTTCGCATGTGCCGCACTATATACGTTTTCATTCATTCATTCATTCATTCATTCATTGTTACCACACCCGCCTCCTCTTTACTGTTTACATTAAGTGTTTCTAGCATGTAGACCGCTGGCAGGGAGGAGGGAGGGGAGATTTCTTCAACAGCCCTCCCTGCTAAGACAGTCTACTGTTGAACATTTTGAATAACTGTGTCTCATGTTACTGGAGGAGGTGAAGTTTACCCCACCCTGTGTCATTATGCAAAGAAGGGGGGTTGTCCCCTAAGTGTATATGTCTTTGTGACTGTTTGAATAAACAGCCTTATGTTTCTTACCACCCTACACTGATGCCTCCACAAGTGACTGGGTGGGCTAAGGGATCTTGGATCATACTGGTACCGGGCAAGGGAAGCTTATATGGCAGACATACTCCGCTTGAGTATGGAGTCTGTCACAATTGACATCATCTATATCAACATTGTCATGATGAAGGAAATTGCAGGCACTAACAGGATCACTAGGTATTTATCAACAGACAGAAGGTAAAAATATCAAAAACATCAAAATTATGATGCTTGCTGTTTTTCAATGTGTTGTTTCAGTGAGAATATTTTGAAATTTAACTTATAGCTATACTTTAACTAAAAAGGTTATTTACATAGAAATATAGGGGTGTGTCTGGAAAAACACTAAGCATGATAAACTTCTAAATCCTTTACAGTTTTCTGTAAACCTTAAAAACTTGGGGGTGAGGAAAATAATACCTAGAGCCACATTTCATTGCATCTGGTACTTGCAAGTACCGAATGGATCAGATAACAACCATTTTTCTGCACACTACAGGTAATAAAGACTTGTATAGTACTTTAAATGTGATGTGTGAAAATCCCAAAGCACCTACTATGAAATAAATGTTAGTAGAATTGTGTATAAAAGCTCTGTTACTTTAGAAGTGTGTTTGGCAGATACCAGCACGTGGCACACATCAAGCTCTAGATACTGAAGCTGGCATCTACCAACCATGTACACACTAAAGATCCTATTCTTAAATTTTTCTTTAACTGTACAAAACCCTGCTGCCAAAGAAAAGCTGCTAGAAGATTGTGATCTCACATTTGACAAAGATTTGTTAAATTGTAAATTAAAAAATGCAGTTACAATATTCAAGTCAAACCTATGAATAAAGAGTCACCTGAGAAGCCAGTAAAGGTTTTTCATCAGTGTCAACAAAGCATATAACCTTCAAAAGCAGGTCAAACATACTGTACTGTACAACTAAATGAAGGCCAGCAAACACTAATGCCGCGTACACACAGTCCTTTTTTGTAATGAAATAAAATGACGTTTTAAAAAACGTCATTTAAATGATCGTGTGTGGGCTTTACGTAGTTTTTGTCTTCTGAAAAACGGCCAAAAAAAATAAAAAATCGAACCCCGCTCTGTAACAGGCAATCGCGGGTGCCCGGCGGCGATCGTACCTGCCAGGCACGCGCGCGGGACTCGGGGGACGCGCGAGCGCCCTATTAGCTGCTACAGGGAGGACATAGAGCTACGTGCTCCCGCGTAGCAGTGCCACCGCCCCGCAGTAATATGACGGCGGGCGGTCGGCAATTAGTTAAAATAGGCGCAATCCCGCGGCGAATGTACTGCGCATGCACCGTCCGTCAATGTATCCCAGTGCGCATGCTCCAAATTATGACGGTGTTTTCGATGTGAACGTCAATGACGTCAATCCCCATTCACGGACGAGTTGCGCAAACGACGTAAAACTTTTCCAATTCAACACGGTCACGACGTCCGTACTTAACATAGGATGCGCCTGCTTTTTGTTGCTTTATCTTTACGCCGAGAAAACCCTTACGTAAACGTCGTAAATTGACTGCGTCAGGCCCGCGTACGTTCGTGAATTGCCGTATCTCGCTGATTTATATATTCTCATCGTAAATCAGCGAGAACACCCCCGGCAGCCATTTTAAAACTGCATTTAAGATCCGACGGTGTAATACAATTATGCCTGTCGGATCTTTGCAGCAAACCGGCGTATCTTGTTTTCTGCATACAGAAAACAGATAAGCCGGCGCAAAGTGTGAGTTATGCTGGCGCATCACTGATACGCCGGCATAACTCTACCTGAATCTGGCCCTATGTTTTTTTACAAGACAAAAAACGACCGTGTGTACGCGCCATGTGGCTCCATTCACACTAATGATTTTTTTGATGCTTTTTTGCATTTTGAAGAAATGCAGGGAATTTTTTTAACATGGGTTCCTATGGAAAACATTCACATCAATGCATTTTTGGAAAGCGTCTGGGACTTTTTTGCCCCCGCAAAATGCAATATTTTGCATGTAATAGACTGCAATGGACCTGCATTCTAAATGCAAGTACTGTGTTTTTATCACGATTTTACCACGGTTTTGCTGCAATTTGTGTGTTTTTTTTTTTATATTCACTGTATATAGTTGATTGATAAGAAGCAGGTTGGGATTGCTAAGAAGCAGGTTGGGATCATCGGTTGTCCTTAACAACCGATGAGTCTTGCTGGAAAAAGCTGTCAGCGTGCTTTCCCATAAAAAAAAAAGGTAATTTGTAAGAGGGACAGGCTTTTTGGGTGACATCATCGGATGGTCACGTCCCATGGCTATATAAGAGATGCCAGCCAGCGGAGAACATCACAACCGAGGAAAACAGCCTCAGGCCTTTTTGTTTTTAGCGGGTAACTGGCAGCAAGGAAGAATACAGCGGCAGGGGAGAAGACATCTCTGTGAAAAGACAGCACAAGAAGAAGATGGCACCAGGAGAAGACGGCTCGGAGCTATTTTTTTTAAAAAAGGACTTGTCAAAAATCAGCTCTTGTTTTTTTTTACATTTCACTGCTTTTTGGGGTGAATGGGTAGGGTACGATGTACCCAATACCCATTCACATGGGGGGCGGGATCTGAAGTCCTCCTTGTTAAAGGGGGCCTTCAGATTCCGATAAGCCCCCCTGCCCGCAGACCCCGACAACCACCAGCCAAGGTTGTCGGGAAGAGGGCCTTGTCCCCATCAACAGAGGGCAAGGTGCTTTTGGGTGGGGGGGACACAGAGCCCCTCTGCCCCTAAGAACCCACCCCCATGTTGATATGGTTGGGGGGGCTTTCACTCATCCCCTCCCTTCCCTGACCTGCTGGGCTGCATGCCCGGATAAGGGTCTGGTATTGATTTTTTTCTTGAATTTTTTTAGCCAGCAATTTATTTTTTACATTCAGCTGTCTGCAAGGAAGCTCGCTGACAGCTGATGATTCAGTCATGACTCAGTCATTAGCAACCAGCTATATAGAGTGAATGTAAAAAAAAACACAAATCGCAAAATGTAAATTGTGGCAAAATCTTGGTAAGAAATGGTTACAAAAATGCAGAAAGCATAGCAAAAAGCACTGCAGAAATGCTCAAAAGCAACATGCATAGGTGTGAATTGAGCCTTAACCACTTAAGGACCGCCTACTGAACATTTACGTCAGCAGAATGGCACGGCTGGGCACATCAACGTATATATACGTTGGTTTCTAGTACCCAGCCGTGGGTCACGGGTGCGCTCCCATGGCGCGCTCCCATGGCGCGCTCCGGTGACCCGGTCCGAAGCTCCGGGACCGCGGGACTCGCAGACCTGATCACCGCTGGAGTGCGGCGATCGGTCCCCGGAGCTGAAGAACGGGGAGAGCCGTGTGTAAACACGGCTTCCCTGTGCTTCACTCTGGCCACAGCATCGATCACGTCGTCCCTGTTATAGGTGGTGCACTAAAAGAGACAGTATCATTCATAAGACATGACATCCAGAAGATCAAAGAAAGGACCAGGGGCGCATTAGCGAGGTTGAAGACCATATATCCCCCTTCACCAGACTAGATCAGCGTTACAACAATCGGCCCAGGCGAATGCAAAAACGGATGACATCAAGAACCGCCTGAGGAGAAACAACGTCCGTATCGTGGGGCTCCCCGAGAAGGTGGAGGGTAGGGACCCCACGACCTTCGTAGAGACGTGGCTTCAAGAGATATTTGGCAAGGAGGCGTTCACCACGCTGTTCGCAGGGGAAAGGGCTCACCACACACCTCCTAGACCCCTTCCGCCGGGCAATCCGCCTAGGCCCATACTAGCCAGGCTCCTGAATTACAGGGACAGAGAGATCATACTTAGAATGGTGAGGGAAAAGGGAGCAGTGCACTATAACGGTGCAAGGATATCATTTTACCCTGATTTCTCTGCAGGGGTGCAACGCAAGAGAGCCAAATTCGCAGATGTAAAGAAACGACTACAAAGGATCCAAGTCTCTTACGCCATGCTGTACCCGGCCAAGTTAAGGGTCACTGCCAGGGGCCAAGCCACCTTTTTTGATCAGCTGTGGAGGCTGCTGACTGGCTGGATCGCAATGAGCGGGATCTGCGGAGGCGATGGGATGCGGATGAGGCGGACTGAGGCCCTGGACCCCACTCTGCTAAACCGGTATGTCACCTACAGACAGGTTTTTTCTATTTGTTGCAGAGCGGGACATTGCTATTTTTTACATGGTTAGCGCTAGTTCAGAGCTTTGGCAGTTGAAGTTTGCCCATAATAGACTCTGAGCGGCAGTGGGGGAAGTTTGCCCACTGCGTCACCTATGTTCAAATACAATGCCAGTTGAAGAGACAGGTTGGTCGGTGCCCAGTTGGCACGAATTCCCGGAGACAGTTAACACCTGTTTTTGTTTCTGTTTGCTCACTTTGCCATTTTTTTTGTTGTTTCTCCTCTCTTTTTTGCTCCCCTACTTGCATTATCTGTGGGGACAGACTCCTGCATGCATGTCCATATTGCATCTGACCCTTATGCCCTGATCAGGCGGGGTACCCCACCACCTTGGCCCAGGACTGTGTCGCCGGGGTGCATAGCCCGTGGCGATGATACTTTTTTCCATTCACCATGGCCACCACCCCAATTGTGACTTGGAACATCTGCTGTGTTCATGATCCCCTGAAAGGCACCATGATTGGCTCCTGCCTGAAAAAGTTTCACCCTGCTATAGTAGGCCTCCAGGAGACCCACCTCACGACGGATACGGTGGGCTGTCTAGGATTTTCCTGGATGGGCAAGGCCTACCACTCCACTCACACCTTCTACTCCCGGGGGGTGAGTGTTCTGGTGTAAGGTACCTGTAAAAGGTAGTGTCCGAAGTGGAACAGGTATGCTGGAGATCCAGGCAAAGCGTCGACAGGCAGATACGGTTGGCAACGGATCAGGCAAATAGTTCACAATCGGATTCCGGAGAAGGGTCAGGCAGGCAAAGGTCATACACGATCTGGCGGTAAAGTACAAAATCAGCAGGCTGTAGAATAGTCGGGATATCAGGCAGGAGTTCAATACAATGCAGATCACTGAAGACAAAACACCCAGGAAGTAATCCAAATAAACGGGCGCTGAGTGATGACCTCACTTCCTATTTAAAGGCTGTCCAGAATGAGAATTGTCCACAGCTGGCAGCAGGTGGAGCTAGTGAGTCCGAGGTGTGTGTTGAACACAATAAGGATATTCCCAAGGCCTAGATCTCTTCTGTGGCACATCAGGTAAGGCTATGGTTTAAGACCAGGAAGACCCAGGTTCGAATACACCCCGGGACATGACAGGGCCCCCTCCCCAATGGACCCCTCCGGGGGCCTAGCGGGGTTTAGTGGGGAACGAGGCATGGAAGTCTCGTATAAGAGAAGGGGCATGCAGATCTTTGGCTGGAACCCAGGAGCGGTCTGTGACAGGATATCCCTTCCAATGAACCAGATACCGAAGGCCACGGCCATGTCTTCTGGAATCAAGAATCTTGGAGACTTCAAACTCACTTTGTCCATCAACAAGAACAGGAGGAGGTAGCTGTTGTGATCTGGAGTAGCGGTTGAAAATAGCTTTTTTGAGGAGGGAAACGTGAAACACAGGATGTATCCGGAGAGAGGAAGGTAATTTTAAGCGATAGGAAACTGGCCCAACTCGAGCAATGATCCTGTAAGGACCAATGAATCGAGGGCCCAATTTGGTAGAAGGTTGTTTCAGTCTCACATACTTGGTTGATAGCCAAACTCTGTCCCCCACCACATATGGAGGTATATGGCGTCTTCGTCTGTTGGAAAAAAGTCTGTACTTGCCTGCTGACTTTTGTAGTAATGAACGAATCTTCTTCCAATGTAGTAGAATATTCTTTACCCGCTGATCTGCTGCTGGTACACCAGAAGAAGGCTGAAGTAGAGGAAAAGTCTGAGGGTGATAGCCTAGGGCTGCGTAGAATGGTGTGGTATGAAGAGCACTGTGCCAACGGGAATTTAGGGCGAACTCAGCTAAAGGCAAGTACTCAGACCAGTTGGAGTGTAAGGCATTGACATAATGTCGAAGATAGGTTTCTAGGGTCTGGTTCATGCGTTCGGTTTGACCATCAGTTTGCGGGTGATGTGAAGTAGAGAGCGAGAGCGTTACTCCCAGTTTCTTGCAGAACGCTCTCCAGAATCGGGAAACAAACTGGGATCCGCGGTCTGAGACGACATTGGTAGGTATGCCATGATGTTTTACAATATGGGAAAGGAAAAGAGTGGACAGTGCTTTCGCTGTAGGTAATCCCGGGAGCGGCACAAAATGAGACATTTTGGAAAAGCGATCCACTGTGACCCATATAGCAGTCATGCCCTCGGACTTGGGTAAGTCTACAATGAAGTCCATGGTCAAATGGGTCCAAGGCTGGCGAGGTGCCGGAAGTGGATGTAACAGTCCAGCAGGCAATGTGCGGGGTACTTTATTAGCAGCACAAGTTGGGCAGGCAGCCACATAGTCAGTAACATCCTTTTTCATATGAGGCCACCATACATGACGTTGCAAGGTCTTAAGAGTGATGGTGACACCAGGGTGACCGGATAACACGCCATTATGTGCCCAGAGGAGTACAGGTTTTCTGAGACTAGGGGCTACGTACAGGCGACCTGGTGGTATCTTCAAGCCCTGGGGAACACGATTCTGGGATTCTTGTAGCTGTTGGGAAAGAGCCGTGGAGATCTGCGCAACATCAACCTCAACAATGTACTGGAGATCAGGATTTGGATGCTGAAGAATTGGAGCTTTACTGAACGTGTCCTTTAATCGCTGGAAAGCCGATCTTGCTTCTGAAGACCACACCTTACAATTTGTACCCTTCTTAGTCATGGCAGTAAGGGGTGCCGCAATGGAGGCAAAACTTTTAATGAAGCGTCTGTAGTAATTTGCAAACCCTAAAAAGCTTTGGAGTCCTCTTAAAGTGGTCGGTTGGGGCCATTGCAAGACAGCGGAAAGTTTTTGAGGGTCCATTTGGAAACCGTCAGCACTTATGATGTACCCAAGGAAAGGAATACAGCTTTGATGAAAACTGCATTTTTCGATTTTTGCATAAAGATGGTTTTCTCTAAGTCGTTGTAATACCTGTTTCACATGCGAGATGTGCTCTAGATGAGTCTTGGAAAAGATTAAAATGTCGTCCAAGTAGATGATCACAAAGCGGTTGCTGAAATCATGGAAAATTTCATTCATGAAACGTTGAAAGACAGCAGGTGCGTTACACAACCCAAATGGCATGACCAAATATTCAAAGTGTCCATTACGAGTGTTGAATGCTGTCTTCCACTCGTCCCCCTCTTTAATTCGAATCAGGTTATATGCCCCTCGTAGGTCTAGCTTGGAGAAGATGACAGCCCCCTTAAGTACATCAAACAGTTCAAGAATGAGAGGCAAAGGGTAGGAGTCCTTTACGGTGATTTGATTTAACCCCCGATAGTCTATGCATGGTCGAAGACCCCCATCTTTCTTTTCAACGAAGAAAAAACCTGCTCCTACTGGAGAAGACGAGGGTCGCATAAAACCTCTTTCCAAGTTGTCTCTTACGTATTCCTCCATAGACTTTTGTTCAGGCAGAGACAAGGGGTAGGTCTTTCCTTTGGGAAGAGGTGCTCCGGGAATCAATTTAATTGTACAGTCAAAAGGACGATGTGGAGGTAACACCTCTGCCTTTTGCTTGCAAAATACATCTGCAAAGTCATGGTATTCACGAGGCAAGGTAGGTGGAATAGTCACAGGAGCCAACATGCAAGCAGAAAGTCTTTTGGGTTGAGACAAACAATTAGGGCGACAGCACGATCCCCAGGAGGTTAGTTCTCCCTTTTCCCAATCAAAAGAAGGGTTGTGAAGTTGCAACCATGGGTAACCAAGGATGATAGGCAGAAGCGGAGAATCAATGAGAGACAAGACAACTTCCTCTTTGTGGAGGAGGCCTACCTGAAGGGTGATTGTCGTAGTCTCGAATTTCACAATGCCATCTCCCAAGGGCTGTCCATTCAGGGTGGTAATATTCAGGGGTCTAGACTTTGGAACAAACGGGATGTTGTTCTTTCTTGCAAAATTGTAGTCCAAGAATATGCCAGCAGCTCCAGAATCCACAAACGCCTCGCAGAAAACAAGTTTAGAAGGTAAATGGATAGTAGCCGGAACAGTAATCTTGGTCTTGGAGGATCTACCTGTAAGGTCTAAGCCAGCTCCTCCAACACTGGTTAGACCCTGCCTTTTACTGGACGGGAAGGGCAGACAGATACTAAATGTCCTTTAAGTCCACAGTACAGGCATAGGCCCAATGAACGCCTCCTTTGTTTCTCTGACTCAGTAAGGTGGAGACGGCTCACATCCATGGGTTCCACAGGTGCCTGGGGTTCAACAGAGGTTTCAGGTTCTGGCTGAGGTGGTGCTTGGAAGTTAGGGGCCAAACGGTAAACTGGCTTAGGAAACTTGCGGGTTCTAAGTCTCTCTTGGCACCTTTCATGGTACCGAACATCCAGACGAACACACAGCTCTATGAATTTCTCAAGGTCTTCTGGGAGATCCTTATAGACTAATTCATCCTTGATGCGATCTGTGAGACCTTTTCGGAAGGCTGCACGTAATGCCCTTGAGTCCCAATTAGTCTCAGCAGCAAGGGTATGGAACTCAATAGCATACTGTGCCACAGATCTGGTGCCTTGTTGTATGTCCAAGAGTGAGTACTCAGCTGCAGATGCTCTATCTGGCTTGTCAAATACAATCTGGAGAGAAGCCAGAAATTTCTCAGCATCTTGAAGTATAGGATCGTTTCGTTCCAAATAAGGAGAGACCCAGGCCAGGGCCTTCCCCTTTAACAAGGAAATTACAAAAGTCACTTTGGCAGATGAAGTGCTAAAAGTCACAGGGTTGTTGCGGAAATGCAAACGGCAAACATTTAAAAAGCCTCTGCAGTCCTCAGTATCACCACCAAACTTGTCAGGCAAGGGAAGTTTTGGTGGTACAGAAGAGGCGGGTTGGACCGTAGCAGAAGTAGGATCCGGCATCTGGACCGTTGCAGAGGAACCAGGCAAACAAGATTTAAGCATAGTGCAAAGTTCATCTAACTTGGCGTCCAGGGAAGAAAGATGCTGTTCATGCGCTCCGATCAGTTGTCCCTGACGTGTAATCGCCTTAACAATCTCAGCAGGGTCCACTGCCATTGGGGCCCGTTTATTATGTAAGGTACCTGTAAAAGGTAGTGTCCGAAGTGGAACAGGTATGCTGGAGATCCAGGCAAAGCGTCGACAGGCAGATACGGTTGGCAACGGATCAGGCAAATAGTTCACAATCGGATTCCGGAGAAGGGTCAGGCAGGCAAAGGTCATACACGATCTGGCGGTAAAGTACAAAATCAGCAGGCTGTAGAATAGTCGGGATATCAGGCAGGAGTTCAATACAATGCAGATCACTGAAGACAAAACACCCAGGAAGTAATCCAAATAAACGGGCGCTGAGTGATGACCTCACTTCCTATTTAAAGGCTGTCCAGAATGAGAATTGTCCACAGCTGGCAGCAGGTGGAGCTAGTGAGTCCGAGGTGTGTGTTGAACACAATAAAGATTATTCCCAAGGCCTAGATCTCTTCTGTGGCACATCAGGTAAGGCTATGGTTTAAGACCAGGAAGACCCTGGTTCGAATACACCCCGGGACATGACATCTGGTACACAAATCCTTGGCCTACCAGGAAATAGACTCGACAGTGGACTCCCAAGGGAGATACGTGTTTCTCTATTGTAAAGTTTTTACTGTGGCGATGATATTTGCCTTTGTCTATATTCCCCCTCCCTTTTCTAGGGAGGTCCTGCAGCTTCTCCTGTCATACTCAGTAGATAAGCCCGATATACCTGTTATGATTATGGGGGACTTTAATGGTTGCCTTGATCCCAGACTGGATAGACATCCGCCAGCCCTACCACTGCTGGGGGGCAGAGGCACTGTTTTGAGCCGCCTGCTGGGGTGCTGGGGGAGGTGGGCTGGATTGATGTGTGGAGAGCTAGGTACCAGACGACCAAACAATTCTCCTGTTTCTCTAAGACCCACGGATCACTTTCCCGCATTGACTTGTGTGAAGGGTGTTACGTACCTCGTGGATAGAGCCTCGTATGCAGGAAAGAGCCCCTCTTACCGCCCGGGTTTAGGGACTGCTGGAGTGGGGACAGCAAGTCCGGGAGCACGGTGGGGTAAGAGTGCTTGGAATGACAGCAGACCGGTCGGGATGGAAATCTTGCGGACAGGCAGCGTAGGAGACAGCGTCTCTGGAGGGCCACCGGAACCGGATAGCGGGAACTGGTGGACGAGCCTGGTCAGATGCAAGACAGGAACGGGTATGCAGTCAACAAGGGTCAGATGGGCGGATCACCCGAAAGTCACTCTGTAGCGGAGGTAGCGTTGTCAAAGTTCAAGCATAGGTCTGATAACGATGGGCAGCAGAGTAGAGCGGAGTCGGATCAAGCCAGGGGTCGGTAACGGTATTCAGGTAGTCAGACGGAGCCGGGTCAGGTATCGGGTAGAGCAGGTATCAGGTTTCAACAGGTATCAGGTAAGCAGGTATCAGGTTTCAACAGACATCAGGTTTCAGGGTTTTTAGGACACAAAGCTGTAGATCAGACAGCAAGGTGTCACTGCTGCTACTGATCTTTTAAAGGGGAAGAGAGGCTAGTGCGCATGCGCGCGCTCCCGCCGCGCATGCGCGCGCCCCCGTGACGCAGACGCGCGCCGTGCACGCGCGCGCACGATAGGTGCACGCGCGCGCACGCGCGGTGCGCACACACGCGAAATTGGAGCGCGAGCAACAGGGACTCGTCGGAGCCCACAGGTAGGTCCCTGACATAGGGTCCCCTCAGGTCTTGCACATGGTCCCTAAGGCAGAATATTTTCCCAGGGGGGTGTCTGACCATTCCCCTCTGGCTGCATACTTAGTTACCTGTCCTGTCTCCTCCTTACCCAGGGCCCTATGGAAAATGAACGCCTTCTGGCTTAAGCTTTTCACCTCACATGAGCGGGTGGGGCGTCAAATAGAACAGTATTTTGCAGATAACCGTCAGGGAGCCGATGCAGCGATGGGCTGGGATACGCATGAGGGGCACATTTAAAGCCGAAATGACCTCTATTGAATACAACTCGTCTGTCCTCTTGGAACAGGTTTACGATCAGGTGCAGAGGTTGGAACTTCAACTTGTGATGGACCCCTCGGATTCCGAGAGAGAGGCGTGGATATCATGCCAGGATTCTCTGGATCGGTTGAGAGTCTCCCCTGTGGAAAATAAGCGTTTTTTCACTAAGCAGGCCTATCATGAGGAAGGGGAAAAAACTGGCCGACTTTTGGCCAGGATCGCCAGGTCTCAGCAGGCATCCCCTGCCTTCGGAGCAATCGGTAACTCACAGGGGCGGTTGGTGAACGACCCTGAGCAGATAGTGGCTGAACTGGCAGCCTTTTACGCAGATCTGTATAGACCCTGTGATGACTACCCTGACAATGAGCTGCATACATACATGGATGCTGTGGCCCTTCCGTCCCTGGCCAGGCCCTAACGGAGATGGACACTCCACTCACCCTAGAGGAACTAACGGAGGCGGCTGCCTCCTTCCCCACCTGACGGGATTCCTATGAAGGTCTATACCCAATATGGCAGGGCGATTCTAACCAAACTCCTGGAGGTTTTTAACTCCTCATTTAAACTAGGGAAACTTCCCCCATCTATGGTGAGGGCTAGTATTATTCTATTGCTGAAGCCGGGCAAGGACCCCCTTGATCCAGGCTCGTATAGTCCCATTTCACTGCTACAAAGTGATGTGAAAATTCTAGCGAAGGTATTGGCCATGAGAGTGAATAAGGTTATTTTGTCCATCATCCATCCAGACCAGGCGGGGTTCATGCCTCGCAGTTCCACTGCAACTAAACCTAGGCGCCTATATTTGAATATGCAGACCCCTTCGGATGCTGTCAGCCGTAGGGCACTGTTGTCACTTGATGCCAATAAGGCTTTCGACAATGTCGGCTGGCGGTATCTGTGGGCTGTACTGGCCAAGTTTGGTTTTGGTCCTAACTTCCTGAGGTGGGTGAGACTGCTGTATGGCGCGCCACAGGCGGCCATACACTTGTCAGACAGGATGTCTCATGCCTTTGCCCTGGGCAGGGGGACCAGGCAGGGGTGTCCCCTGTCCCCCTTGCTCTTCGCTCTGGCCATTGAGCCCCTGAGGGCCCTGGTTCAGAACTGCCCTGCGGTCCGGGGGTTCCGCTATGGTGACATGCATGAGAAGATCATGCTTTATGCCGACGACAATGCTCCTGTTTTTGGAGGATGCGGAGGATTCCCTGAACCAGGTAATGTCCCTTATCACTGGGTTTGGAATAAGCTAAAAATGTCCCTGGCAGGCAAGACTAATCTCATCAAGATTATTTTGATGCCACAGTTGCTGTATCTGCTCCACAACTCCCCTGTAGTTATTACCCTTAAAATATTTAGAGTTGTTAACTCTCTTTTTAGGCAGTTGCTGTGGCACACTAAAACCCCAGGATAAAGCTGGAACAATTACAACGCCCCAAGGAAGGAGGAGGGATGGCTCTCCCCAAACCCTGGATTTACTACCTGGCTGCGCAGTTACAGCACCTGATTGGTGCTATGTCCCTGGTGCCGGTGGGTTCCTCGGCCAGGCTCCTGCTGCTTGGTTCGGGGGCTGAGTCGATCGCGGGGGGACTAGAGGCCCAGCGGTTTAAAAAAAACGAATAAGAGAATGCCCACATATGCACTCCTTCAAAAGGTTTGAAACAAGGCGAAACAGCTCCAGGGGGTCACGGAGTTCACTGCATACAGCCCACTGTGGGGGAACAATACATATGCTGAATTAGCTAAGATAGACCAGGGCCCTAGATGGCGCCTTCTGGGCGTAACACTCCTCAAACAGGTCTTCCATAATGGTGCTTTACTCCCGTTTAGTACTTTGCAATCTAGCTTTGCGCTTCCTCCATCCATGTTATTTTACTATTTGCAACTGCAACATGCAATTAAATCCTAGGGGAATGCGGTGGAGTGGGTTCAGTCCCCCACTCCGGTCTTCCGCATCCTGCAGGCTGCTTCTGAGACCAAGGGTATTATCTCACAGTGTTACAACATGTTAATGGATTCATTCTTGGAGGCGCATCCCATGAGAGCAATGGCTCAGTGGGAGGCAGACATTGGACCAATAACGGGGGAGATGTGGGAGGAAGCATTGCAGGCAGTCAACGAGTGTTCGCCTAACGTAGCCCAAAAGGTGTCTCAACTATACATTCTGCTGAGGGTCCATTACACTCCGGTTAAACTTTTCAAAATGGGCAGGGCTCCTGACACGCTGTGTAACAGATGCAAGGTAATGTCTGGTGATTTGATTCATCTGCTCTGGCACTGTCCCACAGGTTTTGGACGGGGGTCTTGAATACACTTAATGTGGTGTTCCAGACCAACGTCCCTCCTGACCCGTTGCATTGTCTGCTCAGAGTTTTGGAGGGAGTGATAACAGAGGAGTTGACTCGAATGGCATTTGCTAGAGCACTATTTCAGGCCAGAAGGACTATTCTTCTGAACTGGAAATCGGAGGTGCCCCCCACGTTTAAATCTTGGTTAACACACATGGGCAGGATGCTTATAATGGAAAGGTACATTTACCAGTATAGGGGAAATGCGGGTAAATTTGATAGGCAGTGGGATGCATAGCTTGCTACACCTGGCTTAAGCCCCACAAGCCACCGCTACCCACCGCTACCCTCGGGCGTTTTTTCTTGGGGTTCCCTCCGCGCCGATCAGTGCCGATTCGCGGCAGCCGCGACTTAGGAAAGGCCGCGGCTTCACCCGCGGCCTAGCGGCGCGCCGCTCCTCACTCCCCAATTAGTCGGCTTCCCCCAATCCCCACGGCTCCTCCCCGCTCCTCACCCCCATACCTCTACCCCCGCTCGGGTGTCCTTTCCGCCAGCCATCCCCACAAGCCACCGCTACCCTCGGGCGCGGTGTTTTTGTTCCCTCCGCGCCGATCAGTGCAGATTCGCGGCAGCCGCTACTCAGGAAAGGCCGCGGCTTCACCCGCGGCCTAGCGGCGCGCCGCTCTCCACCCCCCCAATCAGCCGGCACCACCTAATCAATCGGGCCATAAAGCCCCCCCCACCCCAGTAGAGCCCCTTTGCCCTCTGATCATCTCCCTTAGCCCACCAGGCACCACTCAGCCTGATACCCCCCAGCCTGGATCCTGCTGCCAGGTCGGCGGCCATCTTCCTCCACCCAGCCCTATTCACTATTACTTGATCCAGGGCTAATACCCGATCGCCTCTTCAGGGGTCAGGAAGGAATTTTTTTCCCCTACCGCAGCATATTGGCTCAGCGTGGTGAGGGTTTTTTTGCCTTCCTCTGGACCAAGCATTGGATCTGAGGATTCAGTTATCCTTGTGAATCCACCCCACCCCCCCCCCCGCCCTTGATTCCACGGCGGACATGGTTAATCGGCAATACTCGGCGGAGATCATTTGGGATCTGGGTCGATTTGCCGCCATTCTGCCGGCCGCCACCAAAAAAGCCCTAAGAAATCTGCGACTTTTGAGGATCGATCGACGATCGACTGCCAGAAATCGCAGCCATTTACCCCAGCCCAAGCACATATCATGTGCATTGATCAACACTAGATCGGCAGTAAAACACCGATTAGAAATCCATGATTTCTTATTACAACATGACTTAGACTGCCTCTTTATTACAGAGAGCTGGCTCACAGCCGACTGTAACTCCATTCTAGGAGAATTGGTGCCAGAAAACTACCGTATTATAACGGAAAACAGAATAGGGCAAAGAGGAGGAGGACTGGCGGTGATCCATAAGACGCGTCTTGCGATCACAAAACCAAGCCTCCAAAATCCTCTTCCATTTATGGAAACCCTTACTCTTCAACTGCAAGTAAATGGCCAGGAGACCGTCCGGATTCTACTCTGCTATAGGCCACCCGGCCCCAAGTCGCAGCTGCTCCCATCTTTGACGGACTTTGCCTCCACCTATACCCTGAACAGCAAACACCTTTTGCTGCTCGGGGATTTCAACCTCTGGGCCAACTCCCCGCAAGACCCCATTGCCGACGCCTGCATCGACCACTTGGAAGGATTAGGGCTTCAGCAACTAGTATGTGGGCCCACACATGCTTCAGGTCACACGCTCGATCTTATTTTCAGACAAGATCTGGAAATAAAAATATTGGATAATGAACCATTGCCATGGACAGATCACCATGCAATAAAGTTCATTATTTCTGAATTCCCCCCCCTAACAAAAACATCAAATCCAGTGACAACACACTGGACCAGATGTCAGAAGAAGCTCCACTCGGAACTCTTCAAAGCCACGTTAGGGGAAAAATTAAACACAATTCAACCGCACCAAACAGCGGAAGAAACTCTGGAGGCCATAAACACAGCACTATTGCAGTCAGCTGACTTGATAGCGCCGAAACGAAAGACTCTGATCAGGAAAAATAACTCTGGCTGGTTCAACAACCAGCTGGCGCTACTGAAGCAAGAGCGCAGAAGGGCAGAAGCAGCCTGGAAAAGAAGCTCTTCAGATGAGAACCTCTCGATCTACAAGGCAAAAACCAGAAAATACTACAAGCAAATCTTCGAAGCCAAGAAAAACTATTTTTCTGAGGCTATCAACGGTGCCCTAAATCGACCCCGCGAACTCTTCAAGCTGGTCACTCAGACCATGAATCCACGATGTCTGGAAGCCCCCAACTTGGATACACAAGAATTTTGCGATGAGTTGTCGGATTGCTTTATTAACAAAATTGAGGCTATCCGGCAAAGCATTCAGCAGAACAATTGCTCTCCCAGCCCCCCCCGTAGTCATTTACACAGCACCGGCAGCAATTCACCACAGTTAGGTGAGTTCACGCTGGAATCCATCTCTATTCAGACCACTAAAAATATCATCGGCACTCTGCGCAACAGCACTGCGCCAAATGATATTATCCCCACTAAACTGCTCAAGGAATGCGCCGATATCCTGGCACCTCCTGTCACGCAGCTTATCAACCAATCCTTCAGGGAGGGCATAATGCCCTCCCAGCTGAAGGAGGGTTTCATTCAACCCATCTTGAAGAAAGCCACCCTGGATCCCAAGGATCCACTCAACTGGCGCCCCATAACAGGCCTAAATGTTCTCTCCAAGGTAATGGAGAAAGCTGTGGTACAGCAGCTGCAACTGCATCTAGATACCCACAACTTACTCGACCCACTTCAATCAGGATTCCGTCCCGGTCACGGGACGGAAACAGCATTGCTTAAGATATGGGACGACGTTCTCGAGGCCGCAGACGAAGGAGAATCTTCTCTTCTGGTTTTGCTGGACCTAAGCGCAGCCTTTGACACAGTTGATCACAAGCTGCTATTGACGCGGCTGGCTAAAATAGCCAAAGTCGCAGATCTATCCTGGTTCTCCTCTTTTTTGGAAAACCGTTCGCAAATAGTGAAGCTAGGACCCTTCACTTCTGAACAACGCACATTATCGTGCGGGGTCCCTCAAGGATCTCCCCTGTCGCCGATGTTATTCAACATCTATGTGCGTCCTCTTTTCGAAATCATCAGCAGCCAAAAACTGCTATATCACTCATATGCAGACGACACGCAACTGTACTTCCGCATTTGCAATAAAAAGGATCACCACCTCAATCTAGAGACATGCCTCTCTTTGATAGAGGACTGGATGACAAAGAGTTATCTCAAACTCAACGGAGCGAAAACAGAACTCCTTCTGTTTCACGCCAAGCGTAGGAATCAATCGTCAACAACCTGGATCCCCCCGCCCATTCTGGGCAAAATCATCACCCCTAGCGCCAAAGTCAAAAGTCTTGGGGTCATCTTTGACTCCGACATGACAATGAACGCACAAATAGGGGCAGTAGTCAGCGGATCTCACCATCTGCTGCGCCTACTACGCAGACTCACGCCTTTTATTCCCAAGAAAGACATAGCGGTCGTGGTGGGAGCAATTGTAAACCCCAGACTGGACTATGCAAATGCCCTTTACCTCGGACTCCCCAAGTACCAAATCGCTCGTCTTCAAGTCGTTCAAAATACGGCCGCCAGACTTGTGACTGGGAAAAAACCCTGGGAATCGATCTCATCTTCACTGAGATCCCTTCACTGGCTACCAGTTAAAGACAGAATCACCTTTAAAGCTCTCTGTCTAGCGCATAGATGTATCCATGGGAATGTTCCCCATTATCTATGCGAAAAATTAAAAATTCACAATCCCAATCGTATTCTACGATCCACCAATCAAAATCGGCTTCAGATACCGAAAGCCAGATACAAGTCCAAAGGAGACAGGAGATTCGCTGTCCAAGGTCCCAGACTATGGAACGCCTTACCAGCCTGCATTCGGCTGGAGGAGAACTACTTAGTCTTTAGGAGAAAGATTAAGACTCATCTCTTTTGATCTCAAGAGAGACAGGAACAACAAGCGCCCAGAGGCGATTTACTTCGCATGTGCTGCGCTATATAAGTTCCCATTCATTCATTCATTCAGAAAGGTTGAAGCTGGTTTAACTGCAAAGAGTGGGCCAACTCAATATTGAACCCTACGGACTAAGCTCTAACCCTGGCTCTAAGATGAATGCAGCACACACCTGAGCCATTAGTGTGCTTGCTACCCAGTAAACCTGGTGCAAACCACCATTTTACACACTGGCACTGGGCCTCCCTGCTACAATATACTGTAAGATATACACACACACACACACTTTTTTTTTGCAGTTCCACTTTAATGCAAGTCAATAACTGAACACATTTCCACAAGCACAAACAGAGTGAAACTTATGGAGCAGCATTAAAAAAATTTTTGGGTGGAATTAATCATTTTGTTCAGGAGTATAGGCAAATGCAAGCCTGATATTGGAGCAAAGTTCATAATGTTACCAATTAATATAGATATACTGTGGCACAATGGCACCACTGGGCAAAACCCCATATGGGTACAGATTTCTCTTTAAGAGCCGCTAGAGGGTGCACGAGACCGCTTCACGGCGGGGGACCCATTGCACGTGGCTGGCTAGCACGATCACATGCACAAGATCTAGCACAGGGATTTGTGTGTGAAAAAAACACACAAATCCCTGTCCTGTCAGGGGAGAGGAGACATATTGTTGCTCCTACTAAGTAGGAACAACAATGTGTCTCCTCCCCCAGTCAGTCCTATCCCCATAAGTTAGAACACATCTAGGGAACACACATTTAACCTCTTGATCGCCCCTAGTGTTAACCCTTTCTCTCCCAGTGACATTTACACAGTAATCAATGCATATTTATAGCACTGATTGCTGTATAAATGTCAGTGGTCCCAAAAATGTGTCAAAGTGTCCGATCTGTCCATCACAATGTCGCAATACCACAAAAATCACCGCCATTACTGGTAAAAAAAATAATTATACAAATGTCATAAATCTTTTCCATAGTTTGTAGATGCCATAACTTTTGCGCAAGCCAATCAATGTGTAGAAGTATATATTGGCCTAAACTGATGAAGAAATCCTTTTTTTTTTTTTAATTGTCGCTCTTTTTTTTGTTTATAGTGCAAAAAATAAAAACCGCAGAGGTTATCAAATATCACCAAAAGAAAGCTCTATTTGTGGGGAAAAAAGGACGCTAAATTTGTTTGGGTACAGCATTGCATGACTATGCAATTGTCAGTTAACGTAAAAAAGTGCCAAATTGTAAAAAGTGCCCTGGTCAGGAACTTCGTAGAACCTTCCAGGGCTGAAGTGGTTAATGCACTGCCAACTCATGTTACAACTTATATCACTATAAATTGATTCTAAGCGATTTCCTAAAGAAAATGATAGCGAAAGACCAGAACTTGGCAAATGTTCATTCAATTGTTTAATTGTGTATAAAACAAAACTAATTATAGACATGCCTCAAAACTACTACGAACTACATTTAACATTCCAACCTTCTGGCTTTAAGAAACACTTAAAAAAGGAAAAAAAGAAAGAAAACTGTAGTCAGTTGCAACTGTTTTTGCAGATCAAGCAGAGGAGAAAAATATGGAATCAATTCTGAGGAAAATATTAGGCAATCACCATGTACTTTGTAGTTCTAAAACAAACATCTGCATACGATTACATCCTGAAACATTATGTCATCATCATCACCAAACATCCTTTCAATTGAATGAAATAAAATAAGTGTCAAAAATCTCAATATAAACTTGTGCATTTATTGAAGATTTAACCACTTAAGACCCGGACCAAAATGCAGGTAAAGGACCTTGCCCCTTTTTGCGATTCGGCACTGCGTCGTTTTAACTGACAATTGCACGGTCGTGCGACGTGGCTCCCAAACAAAATTGCTGTCCTTTTTTCCCTACAAAATAGAGCTTTCTTTTGGTGGTATTTGATCACCTCTGCGGTTTTTATTTTTTGCGCTATAAACAAAAATAGAGCGACAATTAAAAAAAAAATGCAATATTTTTTACTTTTTGCTATAATAAATATCCCCCAAAAATATATAAAAAAAAATGTTTTCCTCAGTTTAGGCTGATACGTATTCTTCTACATATTTTTGGTAAAAAAAATCGCAAACAGCGTTTATCGGTTGGTTTTCGCAAAATGTATAGTGTTTACAAAATAAGGGATAGTTTTATTGCATTTTTATCAATTATTTTTTTTTACTACTAATAGCGGCGATCAGCCATTTTTTTCGTGACTGCGACATTATGGCGGACACTTCGGACAATTTTAACACATTTTTGGGACAATTGTCATTTTCACAGCAAAAAATGCATTTAAATTGCATTGTTTACTGTGGAAATGACAGTTGCAGTTTGGGAGTTAACCACAGGGGGCGCTGTGAATTTGAGTGTACCCTGTGTGTGTGTTTACAACTGTAGGGGGGTGTGGCTGTAGGTGTGACGTCATTGATCACGTCCCCCTATTACAGGGATGACGCGATCGATGCTGCGGCCACAGTGAAGCACGGAGAAGCCGTGTTTACACACGGCTCTCCCCGTTCTTCAGCTCCAGGGATGGATCGCCGCACTGCAGCGGCGATCGGGTCCGCGAATCCCGCGGTCCCGTTCCTGGAGCTTCAGACCGGGTCACGGGCGCGCGCCTGTGACCCACGGCTGGGTACTAAAATCAACGTATATATACGTTAATGTGCCCAGCCGTGCCATTCTGCCGACGTATATGTGCAGTAGGCGGTCCTTAAGTGGTTAATGACTGTCATCTCCCCAGTACCTTTAGCTGACATGCAACCCCATATCATCAATGATTGTGGAAAATTGCATTTTTTCTTCAGGCGGTCATCTTAATAAATTTAATTGAAACGGCACCAAACAAATGTTTCGGCCTCATCACCCTGCTCAATGCAGATTGGTGATTCATCACTGAATATCACTTACATCCAGTCATTCACAGTCCATGATTGCTTTTCTTTTGCCCACTGTAACCTTGTTTTTTTTCTGTTTAGGTGTAAATGATGGTTTTTGTTAGTAAAAATCAAATTGGACAGCTGTTAAAGGGAGCATACTGGTAGACCAAGGAAGACATGAAAGAGTCAAGTTAGAAAACTTAAAGCAATATGCCTTGAAAATAGAAAATATACAACACAACACATGAGGAACAAAGGGTCAGAAACGAGTCAATGTCTGTGACCGAACTGTAAGGCCTCGTACACACGATCAAATCTGTCTGCTGGAAACGGTCTGCTAGACCGTTTCAGCAAACAGATTCGATCGTGTTTACGGGCAAACAGACGGATTTGGCCACCCGACAGATTTCAAAGCATGCTGGGAACCCATCCGCCCGACATGCCTGCTGGTTAGTACGCTAACCAGCAGACATGTCTTCTCGCACACGCGCCGAATGGTTTCGACGCATGCACGGAAGTGTTTTACTTCCTGATGCGGTGACGTGGCGGCGTCAACGTCACCGCCACGTCAGCGCGCTGTCTGCTGGCGGGGATTTTGGTTTGCTCATGTGTACAGCAGACAGATTTGTTCAAATCGGTCGGACAGACCGTTTTGAACAAATCTATTTACTCGTGTGTACGAGGCCTAAGACATTGCCTAAAGCAAATGAGATTTACGCACAGAAAAGCCCAACAAAAACCATCATTAACCCATACATCTAAAAAAAGAAAAACAAGGTTACAGGTGGCTAAATAAATGCAGTCATGGACTGTGGATGACTGTATGGAAGTAATATTCAGGGATGAATCACAAATCTGCTTTGGGCAGGGTGATGATGCTGCAACGTTTGTTTGGGGCCATTTGGATTAATTGTATGAAGACGACCGCCTGAACAAAAATGCAGATTTCCACAATCATTGATGATATGGGGTTGCGTGTCAGGTAAAGGTATGGGAAAGATGATAGTCATTAAAGGGGTTGTAAAGGCAGAAGTGTTTTTTTTGCAATCTATGCATTAAGATAAAAAGCCTTCTGTGTGCAGCAGCTGCTGCAGCACCCCTCTCTGTCCAGTGATGTCCACGAATGTCTCAGCCATCTGAGATTCTCCTTCCTGATTGGCTGAGGTTGGCTCCCACTACTGTCAATCAAAGTCAGCTAGCCAATCAGGGGAGAGAGGTGATGGGGTCGGGTCGGGGCTCCCATAGCAAACTGCTTCCAGTGGGGGCACTCGACAGGGAGGGGCCTCTTCTTGATCTGCAAAAACAGTTGCAACTGACTACAATTTTCTTTCTTTTTTTCCTTTTTTAAGTGTTTCTTAATGTTTGAATGTTAAATGAAAATAGTTTTGAGGCATGTCTGTAATTAGTTTTTTTTACACAATTAAACATCTGAATCAACTTTTCCCAAGAGTGGTGAGTCCATACTTTTTGTAAGGGGTTGTACATATGTATGAAAATGACACCAGTCCATAAATAATGCATGGAGCTACAGCTGTTAGGGGAGAATAAAGATATCTGAAATACAAAATACATTTTTAAAGAACTGTGCCCCCCCCCCCCCCCCCAAGTCACATCCAATATAGAAGGCTGCATGGTGCCATCATGATTCAACAAAAACAAAGCCTTTTGGAGCTTGAAATTGACTCCTTAACCTTGTAACAGTTACAACACCAGAGATGAAAATGTCAGACTTATTTTGGATTCCAGAGACATCAATAAAGCAATCAAACAACAGCATTTCTCCATTCTTACACTAGATGATTATCTGTCTTGGGTGAGGTATATGGCTCCTGGCAGGTCAGTCTGGATGAATAGTCATCACTTTCACATTCAGTGCACCTTGGAGACAGCACAGTGCACCTGATGACTTTCTCTCAGCCTGGGTGTCGGTGTATTGACTTGCCCAAAGCTTAAAGAAAAATTCCAGGTATGGATATTTTTACATAGTTATAATGGTCCAGCTAGGTTGATCCCCCTGGAAGCTGGAAATCACTGAAGTAGACACTGCTATGCTATTACAGTAATATCCACTAGCTTCCAGGTCCCATACCATATGGCTGTTCTGCCATTTACTGAAAACAGGAGGTCACCCACTTGACATGGGTGCCAATCAGAGAACACTTTGCATTTTTTTTAATGAGTGCAAAGCATTCACTGATTCTCTAGTTGGGGTAGAAAGGTGAATGATGATGTCATGATCTCCACTTTGGCTAGTCAAATAATGCTTTGCATTCGCTGAGAAAATACAAAGCATTCCTTCTTTTTTTCAACTGTTTAATGAAAGACTTTTTTTTTTTTACATTTTACTAAAGAATAATAAAATAATTTAAAAAAATCAAGAGACACATGTCATAGTTATCAGAAATCACTGCAACATGAAATTGCACAAGTAACAAAACTTAGACTCATGAAAACAGCAACTGGGGTGACCCACTCTAAAGCCAGAGCAGCGATCCCAAAGCGGGTCAGCCTATACAAGAACATGCAATGCTAAAACAAGTAAAAAACAAAATATGTAATGCATGGTATCAATGCATTGCAGCAACATGGTACATAAGAGGGATTAAATATTTCAAGAGCAAAGAGAATAGACCAAAGAGACGGGGTACCAGACCCCTAAGAGTGAGGAAAAAGAAGCCACTCAGTGTGCTGTAGCCCAAGATGCATTAAGGGTTAAATATTCATTCCAAGCATCCCATACAGCAGTAAACTTAGCTAGGTTATTGTGCAGTTTGGCTGTAAGGTATTCCATGGATCTCACTTCTCTAATCCGCTGTAGAAAGGCATTAAACTTTGGGGGGGGGGGGGCAGATGTCTGTTTCCACCGGGCAGTAATTAAACATCTAGCCGCTGTGAGAATGTTTGTCATTATTTTTTGTAGTTTTTTCCTAGCTCCCGCAGCGGAAGGCCCAAAAGATGCATCAGCGGGTCTATGTGGACAGACATGTTGGAAAGGAGTAAGTTAACTTCCTCCCAGAAAGGTATAATTTTTGGGCACATCCATGGAATGTGAAACTGAGATCCCAACCCCTGAGTCACATCACATAAGGAAAAATTGTATGTTAGAACAAAATCTTATAATCATTTTCCTTATAAACCATGCACGTGGAGCTTTTTATGTGCTTGTGACCAAAGAACCCGCCAGACCTCTATTAAGAGTTCACGGCCCAGTAGCACTTCATTGCAACATATAAGAATGTACTGTTATAGTAGTCGGGATCTGATATACAGTATACTGTATATCAGAAATCATGGCTTTTCTAGAAGGGCCTTTTTCACAGGTTCTCTCAAATAGAGTTGGGAGGGCAAAGGCAAAGTTGCAAAGCATTCTTTGAGTGGCGCTCATTTTGAGTAGGAAACCTACTCTGTTCGGTAAGCAGCAGGGCAGTCATTCCGGACGAGACTTGGAAGCTAGTGGAAATCATTGTATAACTGATGCCTTATACAGTGATTTCCAGTTTTCATGTAAATTGGCCAGGTTTGGTATATGCATAATTAAGCTGGACCAATGTAAGTGTCCAAAAATATAATATCAACAATACAGGACTGCAATTTAATGATAAATGGTAGATATTTTTTCTTGTAATACTGATGTTGTATATTGTGACATGTCAAGATTTTATCAAAAGGGAATTGTAAAATTAATGAAAGGTCCACTGTAAAGGGACCCTGTCACTAGACTGCTGAATTTAAAGCAAGCTTACCATGTAAAAAAAAAAAAGAGAGATACTTAACTTTTAGAGGGTAATTTCAATCTTGGCTATCTTCATTAAACAAAGCCACTGCTGCTATCTTACATAGTTACATAGTCAGGTTGAAAAAAGACATCCAGTTCTACCATAAACAAAAAAAAAGAAATATATATTACAATCCCATTTACCCAATTCTATACCCACAGTTGATCCAGAGAAAGGCAAAAAACCCCAGCAGAGCATGAAATTCCCAGCTACCTGTTATGGTTTTCTCTATCAACCCTTAAATCACTAAAGCACTACTACTGAAGTTAAGCATCCCTCTTCTTCTTTGACAGGGAGATGGGTCTTAAACAAAACAATAAAAAAAAAAAAGACAAAAAAAAAAAAGAACCATAATGATATTCTGTACATTTACTGAATGAATATTATTTTAAAGTTATTCTATGTGTGAGGCGTGGTAACGGATAAAAAAAAGCATGCAAAATTGCACGTCCACCCTACACGAGATATGAATGGAGCCTTACTTTTGTCAGCAATCTGGTGATCCTGGAACACACCTGTTTGTAACACAATGCTCACAAACATCCCTGTTGGTAACTGTGTACCACTAGGGGATTTTAGTTATTGTTTTCTATGCCAACAGGTTTAAAGCAGTGTTCTTACATTGCAAGAACCTAATAAACTTTGGGACTGTTTTTAATTTGATTTGGATAGATGTAAATCATAATTGTCACAATTTTTTTATTAAAAGGTAAATGCGCTATTTTGTGTTGCCAAGTAATTGTTTGGGTGCTGTTATTTATTATAAAGCTGTCTAAATATTTAGAATATAGGAGATCCGTTCTAGTTACCTGTGTTTATCTCTTTTTGATAAGAGCTCTCAGTACAGTTCCAGTGTCTCTTGTTTCCCTGCTGAATCCAGAAACTCCAAGATGAGATATGACTAAATAACTCTCAGTAAAAAAACAATTATTACAAAAACAATACAGGGAGGCCTCAAGAGTGTTGGAAACAATGCATTTATAATTTTGCCATCCTCATCCTTATTGGCAGGTATTGTGATTAAGTTAAAAGGTACTCCCCTTGAATTGTAAAATTGTCTGTGATTTAAAGAGGCCCTGGTAGACATAGGATGCTAAATCTACAATATAATTTACAGTAAAACAGCCATTCTACAGCATGTTAAAAATAAAATAAAAAGTACCTCATTTGCAGTGAAGAAACTGGAAAACTTGGAAAACCTATTATACACATTTTGTCGGGTTGATGCATAAAATATACAATAACAAGCAATAATTTGGGCATCATGGTTTGTCAACACATGGGAACAGTAAGAAAACCAGTCCTGTACTTTTTGTTGCAGTGTGGGCCTGTTTGCATTTACTTTACCTGTGCATTTGGCTATCATTGTAAATAAGTGACACCACACCACAAAAATTCACTTGAGTAATGGCAACATGCAGTTAGATGAGCATTTTGCCACGTGTCATTAATGTTTCCATTTCATAAATCTTAAAGAAAAAATGATACATCCTTCAGCAAAACATTTTGCATTGCTGGGCCATTTGAATCTGCCCGGAGGGTCCTGGGATCATCTCACGCATTTATGGAGGCTCCAAAGCCAGTCTCTGAGTACTGCTGGGTTTTGCACATGTGCATGCAGTGGGGAGCCAGGTGTGAGAAATAAGAAAATCACAGCCATCTCCCAAATCCAATATGGTAATGTTGGGGATCAGGTTCTAAGTTAAACTGGCTGTGGGGAAAACAGTGCTTGGCTCCATGGGCTGGTAAAGTATCTGTTTCTTAAAAGCCAGCGCTACAGTATCTGTAGCAAAGAGGCAAAGAAGCAAAGAGTCCACGCCTTTTATTAAGTGCATGCAGGTTACAACTAAGGCTGGCCATAGACAAAAATAATTTATTTCCTGCAACTACGGGTTCCCATTGTTGTCAGGGCAATCCCTGCAACTGAGCTATTGTGTTCTCCCAGTGGTGGAAGCCACCCCTGCTGTTTCGCCAGCTGTCCCTTTTGAAACAGGCACCATTGCACCAGCTCTCCTCTGTGAATAGGCACTTTTAAGCGCCGTATTGTGTTCCATGCTGCGCCGTGATGCGCTCCAACATGGAACGCGGAAGTGCGCCGCACATGGCGGTCATTTGAATCAGTGCAATGCACTGCAGCTGATCTCCTGCCTATAAAGGCATCCAAGGGAGATACAGCTGTGTTCTATTATTGTCAGCCGTAGCTCGGCCTAGGCTACAGACATGGATGCCTTACTCCCCATGCTGGAACACCACTCCAGCCGCAACTACTACTTTGGACACCATCTACAGCTGCTGTAACTTCGAGCCACTGCTGGGGACAACAGACTGCCCTATGGAACACACTACACCTTAGGATTCATAGTACCTATTCTCAATGCCTGCAAAACGAATAAGTTACATTTATGTTACTTATAATGCTATAGCAATACCTGCTACTTATATGCCAGCTATACAATTGCTGTTGCCTATCATATCTTCTACTGCTGAACCTAGGATACTGTTGTGTATAGGACTGTCTGCTAAGGAACATATTAAAGGCACATGTGAACTCAAATACCCTGAGCTATATTCACCTTGCATGTATAACTAATAGTTACTACTATAGCCGCTAGTTACCACATACACTCTCAAATATCTGAGCTACTGTATATTTACCTATTATAAATAACTATAGTTATACTACAGTTCTCAGTTACTATATGTACTCTCAAAGTACCTGCACTATATTGCCTTTCATACACAATTAATATTTGTTACTACAAATACAATTCACTATGTGCTTGACATAAGTATAAAATACTTGTAGGCCTTGACCTAATTGTTAGCATCTCCCCTAGTGGCCTAAATACATTGCTACATGTTAAGGTTAATAGGATGTAGAGAACCCCCAAACTCCTGTTGCTAGGAGTGACACCTGGGGCCTAGTACTGAGTTGTCGCATACAGAATCGCATTGAGGTCCATGCTAACCGCAGTTGTGGATCACTATGTTCACCAGTGGTGTTACACCCTGCCGAGAGAATCCAGTGATTATTGTTAGCTGCTATAACAACCACTAGCAATAATCGCATGTAAAATTCAGCAGGCTGAGACAGGACATGCAGAAGCTACGAGAGCGAGTCACTAAAACAGAGGTTAGGCTGGGCACAGTGGAGGACTCCATCCCCCCTTTACAGCACACCACAGAGGCCATGCAGCTGCAGATAAATCATCTCTTGCAGAAGCAGGACGATTTAGAGAACAGAACCCGGAGGTGAAATCTCTGCTTCATAGGTCTCCCCGAGGGGGTGGAGGAAAAAGAACCCCCTGCATTTCTTGAGTCACTGCTATGGGACACTTACGGCAAAGAAGCCTTCTCCCCTATGTTTGCCGTGGAGGGAGCGCACCGCATGTCAGGCAGACCACCACCAGCTGGTGCACCCCCCGCATGTTTATCGCCAAATTCCTTAACTTCAGAGACCGGGATGTCATTTTGCGCCTAAGAAGAGAGAAGGGCAATATCCCATTCGGTAACAAAACAGTTGCTATTTTCCCTGATTTCTCTGCAGAAGTGCAACGCAAACGTAAGACCTTCATGGAAGCTAAAAGTATGCCATGTTCTTCCCGACTCGGGAGGAAGAAGACATTGTGTGGCTTGAACAGAGAGAGGTGCACTGACAAGTATTCCTGTGTCCACTGGCTGCACATGTTCTCTAAGGCCCCATACACACGATCGGACATATCCGATGAAAACGGTCCGCGGACCATTTCCATCGGATATGTCCGATCGGGAGTTTGATCCGATGGCGTGTACACACCATCGGATCAAATTCCCCGCCGCCGGACGGCGCGGTGACGTGGTGGTGACGCGGCGGTGACGTTGACGCCGCCGCGTCACCGCCACGTCACCGCACCAGGAAGTAAAACACTTCCGCGCATGCGCCGAATCCATTCGGCAGCGGCGCGGCGGCGGTGGGGGACGACATGTCTGCTGGTAAGTGTACTAACCAGCAGACATGTCGGGCGGACAGATCCCCACCGGATAGATTTCAAAGCTTGCTTTGAAATCTGTCGGGTGGACAAATCTGTCCGCTAGCCCATACACACGAGCGGAGATGTCTGCTGAAACGGTCCATCGGACTGTTTTCAGCGGACATATCCCCTCGTGTGTACGCGGCCTTAGACCTGTCACTGGACAGGATGATGGGACATTTCCCCTCCTCCTCACCCTGCCGCCCCCACAAGATTTGCAAAACTCCTTGGTGATTTTCACCTCATTGACTCGTGGGGATTCAGGAATCCTACATCCAGGGCATATCCCTGCTTCTCCGCCTCCCACCACTCAATGTCCCACATAGACCTTATACTCATGTCTAGGCCACTTCTCCCAAGACTGGCGGGTGCGGGATTTTCCCCTAGATTGCTCTCTGATCATTGTCCATACTTGGTTGAGCTCTCCCTCCCCCACACCCGGCCGCCACCCTCTTGGAAGCTAAACCCCCTTTGGCTGACCCTGCTCCCGGAAGATGACGACCTTGCCACTGACTGGGGACAGTACTTTGAGAACAACGTTGACTCAGCTGCACCACATATAGTCTGGGAATCTTTTAAAAAACATGTGCGCATGACACTGACAGGCCGCATTAATACTCTAAAGAGGACTTCTGCTGAGGCTCTGGACAGAGCCACAAAACTACTTCTCACGACAGAGAGGGCATTTTTGGAGGATCTCACAGCTGATAAGGCCGCCAACCTTAAGCTATGCAATAGGACAAATGACCAGCATCATAAAGAAGGATGCGTATGAGTCAATCAAGGACAAGCAGATTGTTTTGCCATAACTCTTATGCCCTTTACACACGATCGGTTCGTCTGATGAAAACGAACCGATGGATTTTTTCATCATATATCCGATGAAGCTGATTATCATTAGTCTTGCCTACACACCATCGGTTAAAGACGTGCTAAGAAAAATGAAGTTCAATGCTTCCGAGCATGCGTCGACTTGATTCTGAGCATGCATGGATTTTTGACTGATGGATTTCCCCACAGACGATCATTTTTTTCTATCGTTTTTAACCATAAGAACATTTTTAAACAGGTTCTATTTTTTTTCACCGATAGAAAAAAACTGATGGGGCCCACACACAATTGGTTCGTCCAATGAAAAACGGTCCATCGGTCCGTTTTCATCAGACAATCTGGTCGTGTGTACAGGGCATTAGAGTCGGTTCAATTAAGATGTTGATGTAAATGGGAATGTTGTGTGGATCCATGACAAGGTGGGAATGGGGAAATAGGATTTTTTTTGTTTTACTTCTACCCAGCCTTTAAAGTGGAATTACACCACATCTTAACACCACAAGCCAAAATCGCTATTTAATTCATTATTAATATTCAAAGCAAAATCCCCTATCCATCAATGTCTCTATGCTTTATTTTGCTGAGAAAACACTAAGAAAAGCACCCCCTTAGAACTTCTGGCTTAGGCATCTGGAGTAATGTCAGATGATTTGTGTAGCATTTACTTCCTGGAATCTATTTTCCCTTAGCTTAGGCATGTAGGCAAAAGGGTGTGCTCAGCTGAGAAAACCGCTCCTCCTCTCCTGGGATGTATGACATAATTTTTAAAGGCATGGAGACTAGGAAGTAACGGAAGAAATTTAAAAACAGTTTAAAACAAGTAAATATGATATACTTTCCTATCTGTTTACTAATGCTAGCAGCCTAAAGCCCAGTAAAACACAGGCCAAATATCAGGAGACATTGGCTAGTTCAATAAAAACTAGCCAACATTTGGCCCCTGTGTATGTTGGGCTGTCTGTTTGGCATGCTTCTGTCGGCAGAGCATGCTGGAAAACCAGCAGCCAACCGACTCCTGATTGGCGCTCTTAGCCAATGACAGAGAGCACTGATCCAAATGTTCTGGCAGGGGAGCTGTATCCTTGCCAGAATACAACAGTTCAACGGGGGGAGATTGCTGCTCTAACTTCTGATAATTAGTACAGCGGCTCCAACCTGAGCTGTCAGGTTTTTTCTTGTTCAAAAACACTTGTAGTGTATAAAATAGTCAATGTTCAAAATAGTCAATGTTGATTGAGAGAGTGAAGTTTCACTTTAAATTAAGAGTTTATCCACAAGTCAGTCACTCTTGAAAAGCGGACAGCCAAGTGAAAACAGGTGATATTACCTTACATTTTCTTAGATAAGAGAATTATCGTGTTTATTTTTCTAAGGGGTTTATATGCCTAAAGAATTGGTTAAACCTACTTATTATGGATTAGGAGGGTTTTGAGGTAGAACATTCATTTTTAAGATGCGATTTATCTCAAATCTGGTGTGTGAGTAAATTTTTGAGGACCCAACATATCCCAGTTAAGATAGGAAGGATGTTCTCTTTTAAGGTGTCTTCCAAGGAGAGAGTGATGATACCTTCAAGATATTTTATCCTTATTGAGTGACTTTTGTTAGGAAATAGTCTTCTAAAATGAAGGCCTCTTGAGCCCTTTAGGGAGAGAGAGCCTTGACTGATGGGGGCATGGCCAAGTACAGGTCAAGGTGGCGGTCATCCAAGGATTGGTTAATTTGGGGGATGGGGTGGGCCTGAGCTCGGATAAAAGGATCGTCCCAGGGAATTCTGGGGGGTAGATTCACATAGAGATACGACGGTGTATCTACTGATACACCGTCGTATCTGTGAGATCTGACGCTGTGAGATCCGGCTGATTCCTCGAATCAGGTTCCGCATAGATCTCCCTTAGAGCCGACTGGTGTAAATGAGTTACACTGTCGGATCTTAGGCTGCAATCTCCCGCCGTCCGCTAGGTGGCGCTTCTATTACTATACGCGACGAATATGCAAATGAGGAGAACCGCCGATTCTGAAACGAACGCTCGGCCGTCGTTTTTTTTTACGTCGTTTGCGTTCGGCTTTTTCCGGCGGATCGTTACCCCTGCTATATGCGGGGTAAGTGCGGCGTATCCTATGTTAAGTATGGCCGTCGTTCCCGCGTCGAATTTTGAATTTTTTACGTCGTTTACATAAGTCGTTCGGAAATACGGCCATACGTTAATAGCGTTAACGTCGAAAACAATGACGTCCTTGCGACGTCATTTGAGGCAATGCACGCTGGGAAATTTAGCCGGCGGCGCATGCGCAGTACGATCGGCGCGGGGACGCGCGTGATTTAAATAGTAAACTCCCCCTAGCCGCGGAATTTGCATTCCGCCGGGGGATTTACGATCCGCCAGGGCAACTTACGAGGCAAGTGCTTTCTGAATACAGCACTTGCCTCAAAAACTGGCGCAGGCGGATCGTAAAAAAGATAGATCACGCGGATCAAAAGATCCGCTGATCTATGTGAATCTACCCCTGGGTCTTTTCGGTAAACGTGCTAGGAAGAGCTGCCCACCCTCCCGGAAATAGGCGGCCAGTCCAGCACTTATGGTAAGGACAGCCCCCTCCCCCCTTTTAAGAATTGTGTGCTCACAGTACAACTGTGACTGGCACTGGTTGAAAAATATTCACATGTATGTTTGGTTTTAATAAAGCTGTGGCCTTGCCCTTTCCAACCTAATGGTTGTAAGCATGTTTATTTAATAGGGTGAGGGGGCAAGGGGAAAGGTTTAGATACATCTATGTTACAGTTAATGGTACCTGGGCTAATTGGCTTCAAGTCTATTCACTTTCACGTCAGTGACTGGTGTGGAGTAAATTGTGTTTATCTGTTTATACATGTTTTCTCCTATCCCTGTGTGCTTGAGAGTTTGCTTTAAGAATTGCTACTTCACTGATCGTTGCGAGGTGGATGAGTGAATATACTACAACTGTTATCCCTGGCTTAATACTGGGTATACAGCCCACTTAATCATTGCAAAGGATTACTGATAGAAATAGGAATTAGGCAGTTCTTTGGAAAGATTTTGAGATTCAGATTCAGGAGGAAGACTGTCCTATTGATTTGATTGCACAGAGGGGAGGATAGTATTTCCCTTCGGTATGACAGATAGGTTCACATAATCTGTGGAGATTGGTTGGCCCTGTAGAATACAATTATAAGCTCTAGTCAAGATGATAGTAGTTGCTGGAGTGTCCTATAATATACTAGAGCAAACCCATCAGGCCATGGAGCTTTGTCTATGGGGATGGCCTTGATCATGATAAGGAATTCCTCCTTGGAGGTAAGCATCTCCACAGAGGACCTTGCTTGAAGATTTTTTTTTAGCAAGCCAAAACCTTTAAAATAGAATGCAATAGAGATTTCTCTATCCTCTGGGTTCAGGTTGGTTTGTTGCTTCAAGAGGTTATTGAGTGTTTTGTAGAATCCCCAGAAACAGTTGGTCATATCACAATTTATTGATTGATATAAATGGAGTATAACCTTAGGGTGAGGATGGTTGCGATGGGATGAATAGGCACATCTTTCAGGGATTTTGCCAGAAGTTTCCCAGATTTACTGTATGCCTATAATCATAGTACATACATTGATTGTATAGCAATTTGATTTTCATTTTGCTCAAGGGCAGATTGTTTACCTGTTCATACAGAATCTTCAGTTCTGCTGCCCAAAAATCCACCAAGGATTTCTTGTGAGCAATTTCTAATTGGTGCATGTGTTCTATAAGGGCGAGGAGTAGGGTTAAAGTAAACTGTAAAGTTCGGGTCGTACCGGACTTTTGGATTTTTGGTACCTGGACCCGAACCCAAACAATTTACTGTAAGTTTGGGTTTGAGTTCGGTGTTCGGCAATGTAATGGCGTGCTGCAGGGCAGCCAATCAACATTCATTTAACTTGTGTGACCTAGAAGCCATCACAGCCATGCCTACTAATGGCATGGCTGTGATTGGCCAGTGCAGCATGTGACCCAGCCTCTATATAAGCTAGAGCAGGGCTCAAAATTTCAAGCCCTGAGCTACTAGCCAGGCCTCAAGAGTTACTCGCCACCAGTTGCCCCACCTAATTCATACACTGCCCTGCGCCTAATTGCACCCGTAAACACGCCCTCGAGATTATCTCATGGAATGACACTGTTAAATGTTTTATGCAGAATCAAGTTACACAATTAAATATTAACAACAACATGGTACAGGGCACTGGGGGCAGACCAGAGGGACAGGGCACTGGGGGCAGACCAGAGAGACAGGGCACTGGGGGCAGACCAGAGAGACAGGGCACTGGAGGCAGACCAGAGGGACAAGGCACTGGAGGCAGACCAGAGGGACAAGGCACTGGGGGCAGACCAGAGAGACAGGGCACTGGGGGCAGACCAGAGAGAAGGGCACTAGAACTGGGTCTCTTCCCCATTCTCTTGCTGTCTCCTCTGCAACTCCCATCCATCCTCTCTCTCTCTCTCTCCTATTCATCTCATCATCAGGAGCCTGTGTGCGCGGCTCCACGCTTGCATGTCCCCACTTCCCCCTTTTATTCAGGCTGGCAGTGAGGAGAGGAGCTGCAGCACAGAGGGAGGGAGTACAATCCAGCACTGATATCCACACAATTGCACAGCCATTGACACCACCGCACAGCACACACTGACACCGCACAGCGCACATTGAGACCAGTCTGTTTGCAGTGCTCAGGCTGAACTGTTGGACACTTACATAGAGCACAAGGAGAAGAAAACTGCACAAACTGGAAGGCTGCTGCTCTCATGTCAGGGAGGGGGCAGGCTCAGAGAGGTCATACTGTTAGGTCCCATGGCTTAATGAGAATTGTAAGGAGAGCACCTGTGTACTGCTTTGCCTGTGCGCGGCTCACCAGACTACTTTTTCCGAGCATGCACCTTTCCTCTTTGGCCACCAATCGCATTGGGGCTCTAAGTGTAGGCACAGGTTGCAGGGAGATTGGTCATGCAGCCCTGTCATCACTAGTGTTGCTCACGAATATTCGCATTGCGAATATTCGCTACGAATATTGCATATTCGAGTATTCGCGAATAACGCGAATATCGCGGCGAATATTCGCTATTTCGAATATTCGAATGTTTTCAATTTTTTTTTAGAACAGATCACATTCTAGAGATCCCCATCGACGTCTAAAAGCATTGCTGGTATGATTAGAGACCTTGGGCGAGTAGCTGCAGCGCTCATTTTATATTGCCGAAAAATCGCAATGCGATTATTCGGCAATAGCGATATCGCGCGATTATTTTATATTGTAATATATCACGAATATTCTGAGCCAATCAGAGTGCTCCATTCCGCATTTCTCGAAATTTCGCAATTATTTTATATTGTAATATATCACGAATATTCTGAGCCAATCAGAGTGCTCCTTCCGCATTTCTCGAATATTCGCAATTATTGTGTATTGTAATATATCACAAATATTCTGAGCCAATCAGAGTGCTCCTTCCGCATTTGCCGAATATTCGCAATTATTGTGTATTGTAATATATCACGAATATTCTGAGCCAATCAGAGTGCTCCTTCCGCATTTCTCGAATATTCGCAATTATTGTGTATTGTAATATATCACGAATATTCTGAGCCAATCAGAGTGCTCCTTCCGCATTTGCCGAATATTCGCAATTATTGTGTATTGTAATATATCACGAATATTCTGAGCCAATCAGAGTGCTCCTTCCGCATTTGCCGAATATTCGCAATTATTTTATATTGTAATATATCACGAATATTCTGAGCCAATCAGAGTGCTCCTTCCGCATTTCTCGAATATTCGCAATTATTTTATATTGTAATATATCACGAATATTCTGAGCCAATCAGAGTGCTCCATTCCGCATTTCTCGAATATTCGCAATTATTTTATATTGTAATATATCACAAATATTCTGAGCCAATCAGAGTGCTCCATTCCGCATTTCTTGAATATTCGCATTCGCAATCGCAAATCGCATTCGCATTCGCGATAGCGAAAATTCGCATTCGCATTCGCGATAGCGAAAATTCGCAATCATTTAATTTCCAAAAAATATCACGAATATTCGTATTTAGCGAATATATGTCGAATATTCGACTATATATTCGAGATATATCGCGAATTCGAATATGGCATATTCTGCTCAACACTAGTCATCACTCGCCCCCAGCTTAAAATGCTAGTAGGCGAGTGGAAATTTTGAGGGCTGAGCTAGAGGCACATAGCACAGCACTTCACTCTGCTTTAGATAGGGTAGGGAAAGGCTGGCGCTGCTGCTGCTCTGAGGGAGAGAATTAGATAGGAGTCAGACTCGGTCCTTTTTATCAAATTACTTAGCGATCTACATAGCACAGCAAGTCACTCTGCTTTAGATAATTTAGGGAAAGGTTGCTGCTATTGTTTTTAGGGAAAGAATTAGATAGCAGTCAGTCAGTCCTGCTTCAGAAATCAAATTACTCAGCGATCTACATAGCACAGCAAGTCACTCTGCTTTAGATACTTTAGGGAAAGGTTCCTGGTGTTGGTTTTAGGGAGAGAAATAGATAGGAGTCAGTCCTGCTTCAGAAATCAAATGACACCAGCACTGCATATGTTACTGTGAGATACACCCTTTAGATACTTTTCTTCTATTGTGCTATTCAAAAAACATCTATTTAGGGCACAAAATTAAATAAAAATTGCAGTGTTTCTACCATATCTGTACGTGTGAGATACACCCTTTAGATACTGTTCTTCTATTGTGCTATTCAAAAAAACACCCATTTAGGGCAAAAAAATATATTTTGCAGTGTTTGCTCCATATCTGTACGTGTGAGATACACACTTTAGATACTGTTCTTCTATTGTGCTATTCAAAAAACACCCTTGTAGGGCAAAAAAATAATTTTTGCAGTGTTTCCTCCATATCTGTACGTGTGGACCTCGTCCTCCTAGGTCAAGATTTTATTTTTTATTTTTATGTATTTTATGTTATTTTATGTTATTTTAAGTTATTTCCCTATCCACATTTGTTTGCAGAGTACTTGCCATGCTCTTACCAACATTTTGATGCCATTTGCAGCCCTCTAGCCATTTCCATTACTTTTTCAGAGACATTTTAGTACTCAAAAGTTCTGGTCCCTTTGACTTTAATGGGGTTTGGGTTCGGGGTCAAGTTCGGGTCAAGTTCAGGTCCCGAACCCGGACTTTTTTTCGAAGTTCGGCCGAACCCATCGAACCCGAACATCCAGGTGTCCGCTCAACTCTAGTGAGGAGTTTAGCTATTCTTTCTGTTTTTGGTTACCCCCAATTTTGACATGAGGACCACTGGTGTAAACAGTGCATATTTACCTGCGCATTATATACCAATAATAAGCTGTGCTAGATTTTTACCTATGATGTGATTTAGAACCCAACTACTACTAATCATGCAATGATATTCACATAATGTTGCCAACTTCGAGCCACTCTCTCTTTCCAGAAAGTACTGTAAATAGTGACTCTACGTGATGCCCAAACAAAGATGGTGCTGACCTTTCATTAAGAAGGATCATTGGATTGTCACATGGAATGGAGTCCAAAATCTTTTTGGCAGGTAATAAATTCTTACTTAGCACGACGATACAGTATATCTGACACTAGATCTTCAGTAGTAAGAAAATATCCTATCCAGGATGGAAAATAGAAAACTGCTTTTCTGTTTGAATGTTCTGAACTCGAAAGGTCTCCAATTATTTTACAGCAGCAGTACCAAACATCCACAATACTTCTATACATTTATGATTTATTTGCCTTCCAGAACAGCATTTGAAATGCTCTCCAAAACGTTGCAACATCTTCTGCAAAACTTCAGTGATGAAAGACACACAAGTTCCCAGGGAAACTCATTTTCATATAGATTTATAGCTGATCCTAGCTGATATCCTTTATATTATCACAGCGTTAGGGGAGAAGCTATTAAATTGCACACACACGCAGATCTCTTCCAGGTTGGTATATCTTATTTGAGATTGGGGAAAAGGCTTCGTAATATTAACATGACAATTCCGCCTCTTCTTTTTCTTCCATATGAAGTGGGTTTATTTTCACACTAATTCAGTACTGTCACCTGAGTTATGAATGTAAACACTTAATGACAATTAACAAATTTCAATAAAATGAATTATATAGAGCAAACCAATGTAGCGCCTCGTCTACAATCTTGTAATTTCACAGACGTGGCGCTACCCATCCTGCACTGCGCCCAGCGCCCAGACAAAATGCACATAAGGACTTTTTTTTTTTAAATGGACGTGTTTAAATACATTTTTTTTTTTTTACTGACTTAGGGGAGGGGGCAGCGCCCAGGCACCCCCTATGGACGGGCCGCCACTAATACCTCTGTGTAATGCATTTGTAATTCATCTCCACCACTCTGTGAATAATAGAGGATCTATGTACAAGTTTCTAAATTTTGAAACTTGGTTTCTTTTCGTTTCCCCACTTCCCTCTCCCATTTTTTTTATAAATGTTGGCACTTCCTGCTCATCTTCTTTCAGCAAGATTTTTTTATATACTGCATGGGTGTCTGCTGAAATTCTTCGGAAGCGGTGATACACAGTCGCATTTAACCCTTTCTTTGACCGCTAGCAGGGGGTTAAAAACGTTAAAATGTAAAAACACCCGACTGTGCCCCCTGCGTCTTTTAATATCTCTTCGTCACTACTGTGTACCCCTTCTCTGGACTCCTTTACATTACACAGTACCCTGCACCTCTGGACCCCTTTACATTACACAACCCCCTGCACCTCTGGACGCCTTTATATTACACAGCATCCTGAAGCCTTTGGGTTCACACTGGTTGTGCTGCCTTCGCAATGTATATTACATGCTTGTTTGTTTCTTTAAGACCCTCCATGTTCTTGAAGCCTAGAGGCGGGTCTTCTCTGTACTACCTAGAGCATGCTGGCACATATCCTGTTCATTCCAGGTCTAGCTACTGAAGTGAGCAGATTCTCAGGACTTCTTAAAAGCTACTACAGATTGCAAATCTGATGAACACCAAAGCCTTTTTACCACACTTTCACACATTATTGTACACATTCCTGTGCATTATATCTCAGTAAAGACTGCATCAGTTCAGTAACAAACGCGTCATTCATTGGGATTCGGTTTATACTTGATGTTAAGCTGTGTCTCTAAACAGCAACACACAGCTGAGAGATTACAGTAAAACGGCTTTAAAACGTTGTCAGAAGCAACTAAACAGCTTTGAATCGTCCTCAACAATAAAAGGACAAATCCTTTCAGCCACGTGCAGCGAAACAAAAGTGAAACTAATTTCTCTCACTCACTATAACACTGATATTGCCTGTGTCATTATCCACGCTGCCAGCTAAAACAAGATGGAGAACACAGAGACTAACTCTCTGACCATTAACCCTCAATGCTCCTATAAGGAGGAAGACACACACAGCTTGCCAAGAACCAAGTCTAGATGTACAATACTGTCTAGAGCGTCCAGTCAAACAAATCTGACTTCAGCTAGCGCCGATTCAGCAAGATCTAAGCGTACTAGTTCTAGACATTCAAGCATCACCAGTCTGTCATCCGCTAGCGACAAAGCGACTAAGGCAAGAGCAAAAGCAGAGGTAGCTTGTGCCATGGCTTCTTATGCAGAGCAGGAAGCTGAATTGATGAGAGAATTAGCAAAAAGTGAATCTGAAACACTCACAAGAAAAGCAGAAGTGGAAGCATCTTTACACTCAAACAGCAGAAAAACGCTGCAGCAGCCTTAGCCGAGGCAGAAGTTTTCACAAGGGCTGCTGAAGCTCAATTCAATGGCATAGAAAACCAGATGTCATCCCACAGCGCAATCCAATGCACCCGTGAGTACGTACAGTCACAAGCAACCATGTTCACTGACCAGCAGTCCAATGACGCACCTAGGTCCACATCGACTCCACCAGCAATAAAACAACTTTAATACTACGCAACATTGCAAGACTGAATCAGAACCTCAGCATAGGAAGTCAAGTGGTCGCATGCGCAGAGACCAATCTGCCAACCCTCCAAGAGTGCAAACGGATGCTTGCATACTCCCTCCTCAAGCAAATACAAGTCTGGACTATAACAGAAAGACTTACAACAGACGAGAACCACCACCTAAACAAAGTGGATTCTGTCAAGCGCCTTATCAGCCTTACCAGCCGCATCCATACCCTGAGTTTACACCCGAGAAGTATTCGCCAGACGCAACAAGTGCTATAGAAGTGGCAAAATATCTGATGACCCGTGAGATAGTGAGCGCTGGTCTCATGAAATTCGATGACCGTCCAGAAAACTACTGGGCCTGGAAGTCATCTTTCCTGAGCGGTACACAAGACTTAAAGCTGACAGATAAAGGAAGGCTTGACCAGCTCGTCAAATGGCTAGGACCAGAGTCCACTGAACAAGCCCAAAGAATCAGATCAGTACATGTTCATGACCCAGCTGCAGGACTTGCAATGGTGTGGCAGAGGTTAGAACAATGCTATGGATCACCTGAAGTGATCGAAGATGCTCTTCTGAAAAGGATAGAAAACTATCCAAGAATAACAAACAAGGATTACCAAAAGCTGAGAGGTTTGGGAGACCTACTCTTAGAAATAGAAGCCGCTAAGTCTATTGGATATCTGCCAGGTCTCTCATATCTGGATTAGTGTTGAGCAGAATATGCCATATTCGATTTTGCGATATATCTCGAATATATAGTCGAATATTCGAGATATATTCGCTAAATACGAATATTCGTGATATTTTTTGGAAATGAAATTATTGCGAATTTTCGCTATTGCGAATTGCGATTGCGAATGCGAATTGCGATTGCGAAATTTCGAGAAATGCGGAATTGAGCACTCTTATTGGCTCAGAATATTCGTGATATTTTACAATACAAAATAATTGCGAATATTCGAGAAATGCGGAAGGAGCACTCTGATTGGCTCAGAATATTCGTGATATATTACAATATAAAATAATTGCAAATATTCGAGAAATGCGGAATGGAGCACTCTGATTGGCTAAGAATATTTGTGATATATTACAATATAAAATAATTTCGAATATTCGAGAAATGCGGAATGGAGCACTCTGATTGGCTCAGAATATTCGTGATATATTACAATATAAAATAATCGCGCGATATCGCTATTGCCGAATAATCGCATTGCGATTTTTCGGCAATATAAAATGAGCGCTGCAGCTACTCGGCCCAAGGTCTCTAATCATACCAGCAATGCTTTTAGACGTCGATGGGGATCTCTAGGATGTGATCTGTTCTAAAAAAAAAATTGAAAACATTTGAATATTCAAAATAGCGAATATTCGCCGCGATATTCGTGTTATTCGCGAATACTCGAATATGCAATATTCGTAGCGAATATTCGCAATGCGAATATTCGTGAGCAACACTAATCTGGATACAGCACGTGGAGTTGAGCCCATAATCGAGAAACTTCCTTACAACTTGCAAGAAAGGTGGGTAGCTCAAGCTTCAAGATACAAGAAAGATCATTGAGTTGCATTTCCACCGTTCGCCTTCTTCGCTGAATTCATAGAAGACCAAGCTGAAATACGCAATGACCCAAGCTTTGCTTTCCTGAACAAGAGAACAGCGAGCTTCCCAAAGGTAGAGCAGAAACCTCCAGGGCTTTACAAAGAACGCAGAGCAACAGTTTCTGTAAGGAAGACAGAAGTTCCACCTGAATCTGCAGCCAATCAGGAAGACAACACAAGTAAGAAAGTTGAAGAGCCAGACAAAATATGTCCTATCCACAACAAGCCTCATCCATTAAGAAAATGTTGCAATTTCAGAAGTAAGACATTAGAAGAGCGCAAAGCTTATCTTAAAGACAATCGCATTTGTTTCAGATGTTGCGCTTCAATTCAGCATCTTGCAAAAGACTGTACAAAAACAATACGATGCGCAGAGTGTAACAGTGACAAACACTTGTCAACACTGCACCGGGACCACCACCATGGAAACAAGAAGCTCCGGCAACTCAAGAAGATCATGGTGGGGAGCAAGGTGAAAGTACAACGCCAGCAGTATCCTCAAAGTGCACTGAGATCTGTACAGAGCAGGGCCGCTCAAGATCATGCTCCAAGATATGCTTAGTCAAGGTGTATCCAGCAGGTTTCAGAGAAAAGGCAATCAAGATGTACACAGTCTTGGATGAAAAGAGTAACAGATCTCTGGCAAAAACAGAATTCTTTGACCTCTTCGGTGACAAAGGAACTCCAACTCCATACACCTTGAAGACTTGTTCTGGAGTTGTAGAGACAATAGGAAGAAGAGCAAACAACTACATCGAGTCATCAGATGGAAAGACAAAGGTGACTCTTCCTACCCTCATAGAATGTGATGAGATACCAGACGACAGGTCAGAGATTCCCACACCTGAAGTTGCTCGTCATCACCCTCATCTGGTGCAAATAGCAGACCAGATACCAGCACTAGATCCAGATGCTGCAATCACCCTTCTACTTGGGAGAGATATCCTTAGAGTGCACAAAGTCAGAGAACAGTACAATGGGCCACACAATGCACCATTTGCACAATGCCTTGATCTCGGATGGGTCATCGTTGGAGAAGTATGTCTAGACGGACTGCACAAACCAGCAAAGGTAAATGTCTACAGAACACACCTGTTGCAGAATGGTCATACATCTTGTCTTTGCCCATGTACAAACAGTCTACACATTAAAGAGAGATTAGCCCAACACATCATCGGAGTATCCAGAGGTGCATGGAAGACTTAGCCTCAACTAGAAATACAGCTGAACTGGGTTGTAAGGTGTTTGAAAGAACAAGAGACGACGACAAGCCAGCACCCTCGGTAGAAGATACCCTCTTCCTCAAGATCATGGACAGAGAAGTCTACAGAGACAAGTCAGGCAGCTGGGTAGCCCCTCTACCCTTCCGGTCACCACGCCATCGCCTTCCTAACAACAGGGTACAAGCAGAGAAACGCTTCAGTTTGTTGCAGCGCACTCTACAAAGAAAGCCAAATATGAAGAAACATTTCCAAGCCTTTATGCAAAAGATTTTTGACAACGAGCAGGCAGAAGTGGCGCCACCACTACAAGAAAACCAAGAACACTGGTACTTACCAATATTTGGGGTGTATCATCCTCAGAAACCAGGCCAGATACGTGTAGTATTTGACTCTAGTGCGAAGCACGAAGGCATCTCACTAAATGACGTCCTTCTCAGCGGACCTGACCTGAACAATACATTCCTTTGAGTACTCATCAGGTTCAGAAAAGAACTCGTGGCAGTAACAGCAGACGTACTACAGATGTTAAACTGTTTCTTCGTTCGAGAAGATCGCAGAGACTACTTTAGGTTCCTGTGGTATGCAGACAATGGCCCAGATTCAGGTACATCTGCGCATTATTGGACCTGCGTAGCGCACCGCCTTTACGTTAGACTTGCACAATTTTGCCGCGTAATCATCCTCTTCTCGTAGCTTTTGCGCAGAATATTGCGCATGAGTAATGTTATTTCAGAGGCGTAAGGCGGATTAATACAAATTGGGAAGGACGTGGGCGTGTTACATTGAAATGAGCCGTGACCCCATGCAAATGAAGGGCCGGCCGGCTCGCGCATGCGCGCTTGAAGGAGACCATGGTCAGCTCCGCTGTGCGCATGCTCACAACTCGGGAGCGGCGCAATCAGTGAAATTGGAAATGGACTAGGGCAACGTTGTGAACTACGCAAACAGCATAAATAGACAGACACAAACGCACTTGCATTGCAAAAGTACATCCCTTTGTCCCTTCCTATTTAACCAAGTGCTTTTGTCCTGTTGTTCGTTGTGTTGTGTTTTGTAGTTGTCAGATTAGTGTTCTGTGTGATCAAGTGTTTGTTAGTAGATCTTTGAAAGGGTTTTTTGATAAGTGTTTGAGAGACTGTTTGTTTGATATATTTCTGTTCGTTTGTTTTCTTGCTGATTTTTTGCTGTTTGTTTTTGTGACTGTTTCTTGCTGAGTGCTTGTGTGATTTTTTGGGTGTTAGTTTTCTCTTTGTGTGTGTTCTTGCTTGATTGGTTGTGCTTGTTTTTGTGAGTGATTTTTGTTGACTGGGAGTGTTTTTTTGGAAGTATGACAGAGAGAAAGCGAAAGCTCAATTTTACTGTGGGGGAAAAAAGAATTCTTGCCCGGGCCATTAGCGATTATGGGCGTTTCCTCCACGGCCCAGACAGTGCCAACACCACCCCGGCCAGGAGGAGGGAGATTTTGGACCTCATCACTGAGCAGGTCAATTCAGCGGGGGAGGGGGAGACACGGACCCGGTCTGGGATTGACAAAAAAATTAATGACCTCCGGCGTCTGGTCAAACAGAAGCTGTCCAAAATGCATGCCCATGCCAGGGGCACAGGAGGGGGCCCACCATTAGGCTGACAGCGGAGGAGCGTGCGGTGGCCCTGACCTTTCATCGGCATGAAGTGGAGGGCCTGCCCGGCTTTGACTCAAGTCCGGAGCCCGTGGTGCCAGGTAAGTATTTTTTTTAATATCAGGTGTGTAGCATGTGTGGGGGTCCTCCAACCTGTGAATGTTTTGTGTCATCCACAGATGTGCAGGAGGGTGCAGGGCCATCTGGCCTGACCGCACCATCCCCAGGACAGCAGCCTAATGAGGCCCCCCCAACAAGGCCGGAGTTCGCGGAGGAGGTTCAAGAGGAGGAGGAGAATCATGAGGAGGAGGAGTCCATGTCAGGCACTGGACGTTTGGTTTTTGAGGACTCTTCCCCTCTGGCTGGCAGCAGGCAGCCTCCCTAAGGGGGAGCCCCCCCCCTCCTCCCCCAACATGGCTCCCCTCCCAAGGGCCTCCCCTTCTCCCCGGCCACAAGCATCAGCTGGAGGCAGGATTTCGTCCCAGAACACCAGGGGGTTGGCCGATCTCCTGCCCGCCACTCTGAGAAGGGACCAGGCCCTTCAGACCCGCCATCTGGAACAGGTCAGCCAGACATTGGTGCGGATGGAGGAGAGCCTGTCCTCCATCAAGGATACGCTGGGGAACCTGGACTCCCACTCCCGGGCTTTCACAACCTGCCTAAATGACCTGCAGACTACATCAGCAGGCGTTGGGCAGGATGTGAGGGCCCTCACCCAGGCTATCCAAGCCAACACGGCAACACTTGGTGCTGCCCTGGACAGAATAGCCGTGGCCTTGGAGGGCAGGCCGCCAGGTGGGCAGAGATCAGGGGCTGCTCCTCCTTCCCCGGTTTTTCCCCTCCCCATGAGTCTCCCCTGAGGAGCCGTGGCCGGGGGCGCCCCCAGGCGTGGCTCACGTAAAGGGCAATAATTTTTTTTTTCCCCTTTTTGATTTTTTTTTTTTACTGGAAATTTTTTGATTTTGCTGGTAATTTTTTTTTTTGGGGTTGTGAATGCTGTTTGAATGTGGGGGTGACATTCCTGCCGGAAAAGGGGTGTCACCCTCAATTTTGGTGGAGAAGGGTTCCCCAGGACCAGGGAGAAGTGATCCCCTGGTCCGTGTGAATGGTGTATGAATGTACAGTGACATAATTGGAGCCTTGGCGTGGCGTTGCTGCTCACAAGTCCTGCATGGTGGACTGGTGCCAATCCAATTTGATGTGGATGTGGGGTGTGTGTGCTAGGGACCACAGTGGTGTGCATGCATGCATTCTCATTGTGCCATGATTAATGTGTGTGTTTAACGTGCAAAGATGCCCAATGTGAGCTGTCTCCTGGCTGCTCTTCCCTCAGAAGACGGGGGACCCTCGGTTAGGGGGGGATTGTCTGGTTCAGGGGTCAGGTCATCACGTAGGTCAATCTGCAGTTCCTTTCTTTCTGCGAAGTTGTGCAGCATGCAACATGCACCGATGATCTGGCACACAAAGTTTGGCGAATACAAGAGGGTACCCCCAGACTTATCCAGGCATCGGAAACGTGACTTTAGGAGGCCAAAGGTGCACTCCACCACTGCTCGTGTTTAGGCATGTGCTTGATTGTACGGTATCTTTCCTCTCCTGGGGTTTGGGGGTTCCGGATAGGAGTCATGAGATGGGGTCCCAGTGGATATGCAGAGTCACCTGTAAGGGAAAAGACAAGAGGATGTTAGTCATGCATGTGCCCCTTGTGATGTGTGCATCATGGGAGGGGATAGTCATGCCTGACTCCCATGTCACTCACCAACCAGCCAGGTGTCCCCATACACATTCTGATCGAATTCCATTTGGATGTGGCATTGATTGTATATGTAGCTGTCATGGCTGGACCCGGACGTGCCATATGAGGCCTTGGGCATCGACTATCACCTGTACGTTGATGGAATGCCAATGTTTCCGATTGCGGTACATGTGCTCTGTCTCCTGGGGGGGCTGGAGTGCCACATGTATGCAATCAATGGCCCCGATGGTGCGTGGGAATCTGGCAATTCTGTAGAAATCTGTCATTGCCTTCAGCCGCAGCTCCTCAGTGGTGGGTTTGATGATTTGGTTGGCCATGCGTCTGAGGATTGCAGGGACAACCTGGTGCACACATCTGCTCATGGAGGATTGTGACATCCCAGCCACCACTCCACTTGTACGCTAAAAAGAGCCACTGGCAAGGAAATGGAGTGTTGCCATGACCTTGACCAGTGGCTGCACTGCATGTGAGCGTTGTGTTGGGCTGGTGATGTCCTCCTGCAGGGTTGTGGTTAATTCCAGGATGACATGAGGGGTGAATCTGAAGATGCGATACACCTCAGAATCACTCATGCCAAACAGGTCTATGCGGGTGCGGTATATCCTCTCCCGTGCCATCCTCCGTGCCATCCTCCGTGCCCTCATCCTTCTTTGTTCATCTAAAGTCAGTAGTATAGCTATGTGCGACGATGCCCCTGGCATGTTGGCATACAGATTGTTGTGCAACACGTGTGACTGCTGAGCTCCTCACTAACAGTGTTGCGTTATCTAACAAGTAGACTTTTTTTCTCTTTTTAGACCATCTTTTATATGCTCTAATTTTAGACGGGACATTTTGCTGTTGCGCACACTGCGTAGCCTGCGCTGCCCCAACGTTCTTTTGTGGATCCCCGTAAGTCCCTCATTAGCATATTTGACTAGCAAATCAATGGTCTGTCTAGCGCACTTTTGCGCGGACGGATGCGCCAGTCTAACGAAATTACGCTGGACAAAAAAAAGTAGATTTTTTGCGTATCTCGTTCTGGGGATGCCGTGCATCGAAACGCACGCGCACATTTCGACTTACGCCGCGCATCTCCTGAGAATGCGAGCCAATGACTTTAACAAAGACATCATAGAGTACAGGATGAAGGTACATGTGTTTGGAAACAGCCCTTCCCCAGCTGTAGCTATCTACAACGTGAAACGAGCAGCACAGCAAGGTGAAAGACATGGCCAAGAAGCCAAACAGTTCGTCATGAAGAACTTCTACGTGGACGATTGACTTGCTTCTTTCTCCAGTAACGAAGAAGCTATTAACGTCCTGAAAAGTACAAAAGAAATGTTGGCAGAATCCAACATAAGATTGAACAAGGTAGCTTCCAACAGCAACAGAGTCATGGAAGCATTTCCAATAGAAGACCGTGCTAAAGATCTGAAAGACTTAGGCCGCGTACACACGACCGAGGTTCTCGCTGGAAACCAGCGAGAACCTCGCTGGAAGCTGCATTCCAGCGAGGACCTCGGCCGTGTGTACGCTCCTGGCTCGCCCCGCCCGTCGGGAATCCCGTCGAGCGAAAAGAGAGCACGCTCTCTTTTTGCTCGACGGCCCGCCTGGATGAATGGCTGGTTGCCATTCCCGACGGGCGGGTCGCCGATTTCGACGGCCGGCAGAGAACCTCGACGGGCGGAACGATGTGTTCTTCCCGTCGAGTTTCTCTGCCGTGTGTACGCGGCTTCAGATCTAGGGACAGAATCACCACCCTTGCAAAGAAGTCTTGGGCTTAGTTGGGACCTAAAGATTGATAGTTTCACCTTCAGGGTCTCCAGAGAAGAGAAACCATTCACAAAAAGAGGTGTTCTATCTACAGTCAACAGTCTTTATGACCCCCTGGGATTCGTAGCACCCATCATCCTGCAAGGCAAAGCTCTTTTGAGACAGATCACTACCGAGCAAGAACAAATTGACTGGGACGTACCTCTTCCTGAAGAGAAGCAAATGCAGTGGAAGTTGAACAACTCAACATCCCAAGATCATACGTACCTGTTTCTTTGTCTGCTACAAAGAGAAGAGAATTATGCATATTCTCTGACGCTTCTACTATAGCTATCGCAGCTGTAACTTACCTTAGAGTAATAGACACTGAGGGACAAAGCCATGTTGGGTTCATCATGGGAAAATATAAACTAGCTCCCAGACCTGCTCACACTGTCCCACATCTAGAACTTTGTGCTGCTGTCTTAGCGGTAGAGATAGCAGACATGATTACGACTGAACTAGACATTGAGATCCATGCAGTGAACTTTTATACGGACAGCAAGATTGTGTTAGGATATATTCACAACGCTTCAAAAAGATTTTACACATACGTGACCAACAGAGTGACACGTATCAGAAAATCTACAAGTCCAGATCAGTGGCATCACATCAGCATGGACAAGAACCCAGCGGATCATGGGACAAGATTGGTGTCAGCCGCTGTACTCAAGCAAACAAACTGGTTCGTAGGTCCATCGTTTCTTGGTAAGCCAGAATCCAAAGAGACTACCCAGGTAGAGACCTTTCAGCTCATAGAACCAGATCAAGACAAAGAGGTAAGACCTCAAGCTGCAGTTTGTAAGACTTTAGTTACCAGATACAGTTTGGGCACCCATAGATTTGAAATGGTTTTCCAGTTGGAAGTCGCTGACACGTGCAATCGGAAAACTTATCTGTCTAGCCAGACACTCCTGCAGAGCTACTAATACTGATCAGCGTAGCAACGACCATCTTGAACAAGCCAAGGTCGCGATCATCAAATACGTACAGCAGAAAGTCTTTAAAGAAGAAATTCAAAGCCTTCTGAAAAAGGAAGAGATTTCTCGACACAGTTCGCTCAAGAAGTTAAACCCTATCCTCGACGAAGAAGGAGTACTAAGAATAGGAGGTCGTTTGTCGGCAGCAGATATGACTATCCAAGAGAGACATCCCTTCATCATACCTAAGAATCATCACATCGCTCCTCTTCTGGTAAGACACTATCACGAGCAAGTGGCACATCAAGGACGACACTTCACTGAAGGAGCAGTACGGTCAGCCGGATTGTGGATCATAGGAGGTAGGAGACTAGTCTCCAGCGTGATCAGCAAATGCGTTACCTGTAAGAAGATTAGAGGGAAACTTGAGGTTCATAAGATGTCAAACTTACCTGCAGACAGACTTGCTTCAGATCCTCCGTTCACTCACGTAGGTCTAGACGTTTTTGGACCATGGAACATCTCTTCTCGCAAGACCAGAGGAGGCAGTGCCGAAAGTAAACGTTGGGCTGTTCTGTTCTCTTGCCTGAGTACTAGAGCAGTTCATATTGAAGTGATTGAATCTTTATCCACTTCAAGTTTCATCAATGCCTTGAGAAGATTCTTCTCTATCAGAGGACCAGCAAAATTGATTCGTTCAGACCACGGCACAAACTTTATTGGTGCCTGCAAGGAGTTGAAGATCATCTCTACAGACTCTGAAACAAGTTCCTATCTTCAAGATCAAGGATGCACTTGGACTTTTAATCCTCCACACGCATCGCATATGGTAGGAGCCTGGGAGAGGATGATTGGAGTGGCTCGTCGCATTATGGATGCCATGCTCCTGAAGATTGGGTCTACTCGCCTCACTCATGAAGCTTTGACTACACTAATGGCTGAAGTCGTGGCCATTATGAACGCCAGACCTTTAGTTCCAGTGTCTACAGATCCGGAGATGCCGTCAGTTTTGACACCCGCAATGCTGCTGACCCAGAAGATGGAACCAGTGACAGCTCCCACAGGAGACTTTGACCTCAAGGACTTGTACACCAAGCAATGAAGACAATTTTAAAATCTTGCGGACATTTTCTGGAAGAGGTGGAGACAGGAATACCTGGTGACACTCCAGCCACGCAAAAAATGGCAAGATGAAAAGCCTAACTTACAAGTTGGAGACATTGTCTTATTAAAAGACACTCAGGCCCACAGGAACGAATGGCCCATTGGACTCATTGTGGGGACTGATCCTAGTAGTGATGCTAGAGTTAGAAAGGTAGAAGTTAGAATTGTTAGACAAGGCATTCCCAAGGTGTATGCTAGGAAATTTCTGAAGTAGTTTTACTTCTGTCCAAAGGTTATTGGCATAACAAAAAGTATGCCAGGTGGGGAGTGTGATGCCTTCGCAATGTATATTACATGCTTGGCACTCGGCAGTGTCTGTTTCTTTAAGACCCTCCATGTTCTTGAAGCCTAGAGGCGGGTCTTCTCTGTACTACCTAGAGCATGCTGGCACATATCCTGTTCATTCCAGGTCTAGCTACTGAAGTGAGCAGATTCTCAGGACTTCTTAAAAGCTACTACAGATTGCAAATCTGACGAACACCAAAGCATTTTTACCACATTTTCACACATTATTGTACACATTCCTGTGCATTATATCTCAGTAAAGACTGCATCAGTTCAATAACAAACGCGTCTTTCATTGGGATTTGGTTTATACTTGATGTTAAGCTGTGTCTCTAAACAGCAACACACAACTGAGACATTACACTGGTGTACTGGAGTTTGTCGCAGTGTATATGCAGTTTTTCTGCATTTAATCCCTACTTCTATTAGCTTGTGTAATTTTACTGCGTTTTCTGAAAGCACACCAAAGATTCAGTATAGAGAACATTTGGTGCACTTTCAGAAAATGTTGAAAAAAAATTGTAATCTAATAGAAGTCTGTGGGACTTTGGTGAAAATTGAGATACTGTAAATGCAGGAAATCTGTGTATACAACGGCACTGCATCAGTGTAAACCCACTTGAGTCCTAGTTCACATATATGCGATTCCTGCATTGCATGTTGCTTGTCGGCCGTTCACTCTGCCCTTTGCAAACTGATACGGGTGTCAATGTAAAATTAATGACACCCCCATATCGGTTTGCAGATTGCAGTGAGAACTTTGAAATGGTGCAGGAATTGGATTGCATAAGTGTAAACACCCATCCACTCCAAAAAAAGGGTCCTGCACAGTTATGGTGCAAATGCCATTTCAGCCTTACAGTTTTTATGGCTTAATTTGCATCGCACAGACATCGCATGTGATTTGCACAGCAATGCGGTGCAAATCACATGTAATGTCTATGATCACACAAGTGAAAACCCTGGCTAAAGGCATAGCATAGGGTTAATGAAAGACTGCTGGAGGACAAGACAGGAAGTGAAAGATTTGGGAGAGAGAGGGCAGAGTACACAGTGACAATGCTGATAACTCGCTTGATGTTCCCAGGATGTTCACACTAGTAGTTTAGTCGGCTCTACAGCTATCAACTACTTGTTTAAATGTTCCCGCCCACACACTCCTTTCAGAGCAGCACACGGGCTGTGCACAGAGCATGGATGATGGTACACCGGAACAGAGGGGAGGGACGGGGCAGAGCAGATGCAGCCTCTTCCATTTCTGTGGAAGGGGGGTGGTTGTACTCGCTGGGATGTTACAATTTAACAGAGTGAGACATACAGCATTGTGCATGTGGGTCAGTCCACCTGAGCTCTCCCTTCGCTGTCAGCATGTCTCATCGCTGCTGCACTACCAAGCCCGTCCTGCTCTCACTGTTTCAAGTGTCTTCTCCTACGATCCTAGGGGGGGGGCAAACGACCCCCGTTGCCCTATGGAGCGGACGCCCATGATATCCTGGATATATTCCCTGTTCTTTCCATGGTACATAATTCCTCTATTGGTGTTAAATCGTCACCTTCTCTTATTGGCTACGGAAGTTCTGCTACAAAATGCTTGAGCTGATAGTATCTCCATTTATTTATATTCATTATATAGTTTTTTGTTTTTAATTCTTGAATAGTGCAAATTTTACCCCCCTGTGTTACATCTCGTAATTGTGCATTTTCTTTTTTGATCCAATTCTCTCCTGACAATTTTTTTCCTGGTGCAAAATAATTATTTTCCTTTAGTGCCATCAATGGAGAATTATATTTCCATACATTTTTTTTGTGTACCGTGTCCCATGTTCTCAATACAATCCAAGTCAGTGTATGTGTATCTTCTCCTAATAACCTAAATTGTGGTGGTGTCCATATTTCCCTTCCCAATTGTGTATTTGCCATTAAATGTTCTATATTAACCCATCTTTTTTTGTTTCTAATTTTCATCCATTCCACCACTCGTGTCAACATAACTGCCTCATAATATTTTTGGAAATTAGGTACATTTAGGCCCCCTTGACTTTTTTCTTTCATCAATGTTGCCAATGCTATTCTAGATTTCTTATTATGCCAAATCAGCTTTGTTATTAATGTTTTTAATATTCTAAAATATGCGGAGGGGGGGGGTGGATATACAGTACGATATACAGGACGGACCAGTTCAGCGGACAAATACGATCGTGTGTATGGGCTAGCGGACATGTCTGACCGGCGGACAAATTTTAAAGCATCGTATGGATGCGACGCATGCGTGGAAGTTTTTTACTTCCTGGTGCGGTGACGTGGCGGCGTCAACGTCACCGCCATGTCACCGCGCTGTCTGCCGGCGGGGATTTTGATCCGATGGTGTGTACACAAATCTATTGGAAGGACTCGCTCATTTCAATTATTTCATGCTCACTCAAGTACTAGGCCTGTGGCAGAGGCAGAGGCCTGGTCCTCCAAATAAATTTGCAAGTGACGTTCTGGCTGCCAGGCCTGTGGCAGAGGCCTGTCCGGGGGCACTTTACCCATTCCAATTGGAGTGGCAATGAACTGAGTTCATCATTGCTGAGAGTAAGATTGCTTTCCCACCTCTCGATATCCAAGGCCTGATACTCAAGCTCTCTCTCTCTGCTCATCAACCTTTTCCTGTCCTGTACTATGTTGATGAAGGTCATGTTGGGCCTTGGAATAAAGCATTGAAGAAAACCCAACTAAAGACAGGACATTCGCTCTCTTCTCCTCAACTCACAAGTATCACCTCTAGACACCTGCCAGATAACACAACACGCAGATCCCACTTATACTCAGCGGCTCCTGAATGGGGTAGCACTACACTTACATTGGTGTTACTGGGGAAAAGGCTGTCTTGTACATAGGTGTTAGTGGGGGAAAGCGGTTCTTTACATTGGTGTTCGTGGAAGAAAGGCTGTCCGTTAGATTTGTATTTTGTGGGATAAAGGCTGTCCCTTACCTTAGTGTCAGTTGGAGGAACATTGCTTTTTACATTGATACCAGTGGGATGACGACTGCTGACGACTTTGAATGCACCGATACATGAAGAAGAACTCAGGGGTCCCCAGTAGAAACTAGTACATGCTACTGGAAATAGAGAACTGCCATGTTTCAGCATGAACTACAATAAAAATGCAGCTGTACTTTGCTGCGGGAGGCATTCATTTTCAAAAGGCAGGTGCTGCAAATCCCTGTAAAATAACATGGCCTGACTTGATGGTGTGGAAGTGCCCTAGCACCAAATCCCACAAGAACCCTTTCTACTTACTATATACACATATAGGCAAGATTCTCTCTGGCTTTGAAATTTGTAGCAGTGCCTGTGCGACCCTTTTAAGGACATGAGATTGTCATCAATAGCAGGAACTGATGTGAATGCTAAACATGTACTAAACAAAGCACCGCATTCAATGTTAGCAATATAAATAAAGGACCTAATAAATGTCACATTTCGCATATGAATGGTGTGTGGTATAATACCTATATTTCAATATTAACACGCCCAAACTCTAATTATAAGAAGCTATCTAATGCAGGCTGCGTGTTACACAGCTATAATAGACAGCCTGTTTCTGATTCTTAGGAGTCAGAAGGTCTCTCGGTATTCATTTATACATCCCCTTATTTATATTCAAATAGGAGCCAGTACTGTGTGAGCATGCCCTGATAACCTAGTCAGTATGCATATTCACTGCTGCCTGCATCTCGTTTTGCTTCCTGATACTTCTGTGTATTATTTGCAGTACACACAACCCTTGGGCTCTGTTTGTTCTGCATGCAATGCCGTCTGAATTCTAACAACGTCCAGAGCATTTAATGATTCTGAGCTCTCCGCAATCTACTTGCAGTAATGAGCAGCTCAGGAGTATGCTTTGCACGTCGCTTGTTCACAGCCAGCATTTCATTCCCCCCCATCAAGCCACTTCTGAAATGTCTTTCTGGAGCGCTCAAAGGTCCCTGCCAGCAAAGACAGAGCGATATTTTTTTTGGAGGAGGTGGGAGTGAAATAGGCACCAGTTGAAACAATCCAACACCTGTTCCAAAGAGCACACACACAAAAAAAAAAAAAAGACAGGAAAGCAATTTAAATCTGCTTTGCTGTTTGTAAATGTGACCGAGGCGTGTAATTCAAAAGCTGCATATCCCGTGACGTTGCTCCCAGCGCTCTCTGCTGTTTGCCTAATTGGACAAGGCTTCATTTGCATACGTATGATGCCTAATGTTTTATGCATGAAGCTCAGCAAGCTCCCTGTATCTCTCTATTCCTTCCCCCACATGGCTTCACTGGCAGCATAATCATAGATCATGTTGATAGCAGGTCTTTATTATTAAAGCTTTAACCTCTTTTTGTCTGACACGCAAGCATTAAACCAAGTCCATTCTCTCGAACAGAGCTGACAACATGTATAGAAATGGGGAAAGGTAAATCATGCATCAAAAATAGATCTATTTTAAATCTGCTCTTACCTAGGTTTTTGCTTTATTTTTTATTATATGGCTATTCAGGTGCGTGTGACACATATTTTACATTGTAATATTACGACTGTGAAAAGGAAAACAACTTGATTATGTTATTTTTTAGAAAACCAACTATGCAGCACCATCCATCTAAAAAACCTATTCCTTTATTAAAATAAATTTTTGTGCAGCTTCCAACTTCCACACTAGATGGCGATACACAATCTATGGGCAAACATCATATTTTCCCCAAAAGTGGCAACAGAACCCCTTCAATACAGAGCTTTTATACACACCTCCATACCGGGCCTATTCTGGCACTTCACTCCTATATGTACAAATCATAATTTTTTTGCTAGAAAATTGCGCAGTACCCCCAAAAATTATATATGTTTTTTTTAGCAGACACCCTAGGGAATAAAACAACCATTCATTACAACGTTTTATCTTGTACGGTATTTGCGCAATAATTTTTCAAACGCCTTTTTTGGGGAAAAAAATTGTTTCATGAATTTAAAAAAATAACAAAACAGTAAAGTTAGCCCAATTTTTTTGTAAAATATGAAAGATTAGGTTACACCGAGTAAATAGATACCTAACATGTGACGGTTTAAAATTGCACACACTCATGGAATGGCGCCAAACTTTGGTACTTAAGATTCTCCATAGGCAAGGATTTGAAATTTTTTACAGGTTACCAGTTTAGATTTACAGAGGAGATCTAGTGCTAGAATTGTTGCTGCCACTCTAACGCACGCAGCGATACATCACATATGTGGTTTAAACAGCGTTTACATATGTTGGCGGGACTTGCGTGTGCGTTCGCTTCTGCGTGAGAGCTACCGGGGACAGGGGCGTTTTATTTTTTTTATTATTATTATTATTTATTTATTTTACATATTTTTTTTTTTTTTACACTTTTTTTATTTTTATTTTATTTTTGTATTACTTTTATTCCTATTACAAGGAATGTAAATATCCCTTGTAATAGGAATGTGTGTGACAGGTCCTCTTTATGGAGAGATGCGAGGTCAATAAGACCCCACATCTCTCCTCAAGGCTGGAAACCATGAGATCGGTGACATTTTTTTACTGATCTTATGAATATTGTGGCTTACAGCCGCAATCGCAGCTTTGTTTACTTACGGGACCCGGGCGTGATGTCATCACATCGCGCCCGGGTCCTCCGATGGTCATAGAGATGACTGGTGACCATCTGGTCACCAGTCATCTCTATACTTCCTGCAAGCGCCGGAGGATTCATTCTCCGGGCCCCCGAAAAGCACCGGATAGCGGCGGGAGGGGGGGTGTCCCCTCCCGCCGCCTGTAAGAACGATCAAGCGGCGGAACCGCCCCTATGATCGTTCTTATGTTGTGCAGAATCGCCGGCACAAGAGATAGATATCTGGATGATGCCTCTCACTGCAGGCATCCTTTAGATATCCCCCTTCAAAGTCCAGGATGTCATATGACGTCCACTCTGGATGGGAGAGACACTTTGTGGACGTCATATGACGGTGGCTGGTATTGAAGAGGTTAAAGGGGTTGTAAAAGGTACAATCTTTTTTCCCTAAATAGCTTCCTTTACCTCAAGCCCTGTACACACAATCGGTTTGTCCAATGAAAACAGACCGATGGACTGTTTTCATCGGACAAACTGATTGTGTGTGAGCCCCATCGGTTTGTTTTCCATCGGTGAAAAAAAATAGAACACGTTTAAAATTTTTCCTATGGATAAAAAAACAATAGAAAAAAATGATCGTCTGTGTGAAAGTCCATTGGTCAAAAATCCGTGCATGCTAAGAATCAAGTCAAAGCATGCTCGGAAGCATTGAACTTTATTCTCAGCACGTCGAAGTGTTTTATGTCACCGCATTTTGGCACGGTCGGATTTTTTACTGATGGTGTGTAGGCAAGACTGATAAAAGTCAGCTTTATCGGATGTCCGATGAAAAAATCCATCGGATTAGATTCCATCAGATATCCGATCGTGTGTACGAGGCTTTAGTGTAGTCCTCCGCTTACCTCATCCTTCGATTTTGCTTTTAAATGTCCTTATTTCTTCTGAGAAATCCTCACTTCCTGTTCTTCTGTCTGTAACTCCACACAGTAATGCAAGGCTTTCTCTCTGGTGTGGAGTGTCGTGCTCGACCCCTTCCTTGGACTACAGGAGAGTCAGGACGACCACTAGATATGTGCATTCCCGTTCGTACGAATGTTATTTTCGTACGAAAATGTTCATTTTCGTACCCGCGGGATAATGTGTACATACGAAAATATTAAAGCACCAAAATACGAAAACGACGGGTAAACGGATTAGCCGCATAACGAACGACCGCAATTACGAACGATCCGACGGGAAAAAACGACAAAACGAAAATGGCAAAATAACGAAAATTAAATCTGTATCAAGAGGTTTGCATTGTGTATTTTGTTTGAATCCGTTTTGTGTTCGTTTTCAGTTGTATGTTCATTGTTCAATGACATCTATAACAAAAGAATTTCATTATGTATATTGAATGAATTCCTTTTTCTTTTTTCTGTGTATTCAAAATACTGAAGGCAATTTTTTTGTTATAGGTGTCATATCAACATACGAAAATAACAAAAGAAACGTGTTCAAATGCAAATCTTTTGTTTATGGTTTTTTTAATGGCCAGAGAGTTAGGCTGGCCATACATGATACAATTGTTAAGCCCCATACACTTGGTCAGACTATTTTTTTTTTTTTCCATAAAAGGTTTTTATTTATACAAAATATAGCATGAGATACATGACAAGGTAATTATCACAAAACAGAAGAACATGAAGACAGCCTAGTACAAAACACTACAGAAAGGCATCAAGCAACATGTTTAGACCAAGCATGAGGTGTAGCAGGGTAAACAAGCGGAAGAGGGCGGAGGATCATAACTTCCTATTTTCCCCACACCCCCCCCCCACAAACTGCAAGAGGGGGGGGGCGGTGCAAGGCCTCAATCTCGGTCATTATTTAAAGTGTGTCATATCGTGTAAGAACTGGGGACAAGTGTCTTTGTGAAGAAGAAGAAAGGACAGAAAGGAAGGAGCGGGGAAGGAAGAGGGGGGAAGAGAAATGGAAGGGGGCAAAGAGATCCGAAGCAGGAGCACAAAAAGGAATGGACAGGGAAAGGGAGAGTAAGGGAGTGGGTCCATGCCTGCCCCCCCCCCCGCTATACTGATGGGAGGAGGGAACTCCATCATATCCGTTGATTCAAGAAACATATTGGCGGTAGCGGTCAGTGGTAGTAAAGTGGTTCCAGCAAGCCCAAGTAAAGGAGAACTTCTGCACTCTGTCTTGGGAAATGTGAATCAGCTCCTCCATTTCTTTTATTAAAGAGATCCGGGCCAGCCATTCTCTGATTGTCGGAACATCAGTAGAGCGCCAATGTCTGGGAACGCAAACCCTGGCAGCATTGACCATGTGCATGGCCAGGGACTTGAAATAGTCTTTTTTGGGGATCGATGAGTGATGCAAAAGGAATTGAGAAGGAGTGTAATCCAGGGTATAGGTAGTGACATGTGAGATGAGGTCGTGGACCTCCCTCCAAAAAGGTTGAAGGGCGCCACACTCCCACCACACATGAAGCATAGTCCCCACTCCCGCACCACATCTCCAGCAGGTGTCGGGGATATTAGGAGAGAATTTATGGAGGCGCGATGGGGTTCTGTACCATTTGGTAAGTACTTTGTAGCCATTCTCTTGGACAGCCACATTCGCGGAGCCCTTATGAGCAAATTCATAGATAGTGTGCCAGTCCTCCGCTGACAGGGAGGCCTGGAGGTCTTTGTTCCAGGCGAGCTGCGGCGGGGATGGTGATTGCGACTGGCCTTCCATTAAGAGGTTGTACAGAAGAGAGATCAGGTGTCTTTGTGGCGTTTTGCGGTGGCACAGAGACTCAAATGGTGTAAGTTGTCGTGTCCAGAGCGATTGGTCTGCCACTGACGTGAGAAAGTGTCGTATCTGTCTGTAGGTCCAGAACGGAAGAGAAGACGTCTTAGAGCTGGATTTCAAGGTTTCAAATGACAGAGGTTTCCCAGCTGAGAAGAACTGGAGGGCTAGTATGTCTTCGAAGGGCCATTCCCGACTCAAGAAACCCTCCGACACACCAGGCGGAAAATCAAGATTTCCCCGCAGGGACGTCAGAGGGTTCGGTCGGGAAGACGGGGGGCCTAACGTTGAAGTTTTCTTGAAGACCAGGAGTGAGGGGTAAATGAATGGATGGGTCCGTAAGGATTGGGGCCAGTTCCTGGAAGGTAACCATGGCAGTAAGTGTAAGGGGCCTGATGAGAAGTTTCTCTCCAGGAAGACCCATAGCTTCCTTGAGGCATGGATATTCCAATCCGCTATCCTCGTGAGATGACATGCACTTTGGTACTTCTGGAGGTCTGGGAGACCTATGCCACCTCTGGATTTAGGTAAAGTGAGTCTGGAGTACTTTATTCGTGGTTGAGACCCCCTCCAAAGGAAGGTCGAGCAAGCCTTCCTATATGATGTGAAGAAACCCGAAGGTAATGAGATGGGTACAGACTGTAGCAAATAGAGTAAGCGTGGCAAAATTATCATTTTAATCAGGGCCGAACGACCAAACCAAGAGACATTCAGACCCATCCAGTCTTTAAAGCATGATTGAGCTTTAAGAAGGGCTGGATGGAAATTCTTAGAGTACAGATCCGCTAGGTTGGGGGGTATACGGATACCCAGATAAGTGAGTGAGTCCTGAGTCCATCTAAAGGGGAAAAATTCCTGACAGTGCGACACTTCCGTGGAGGGAAGGGAGACATTGAGCGCTTGGGATTTCGTGTGATTGATTTTCAGGTTTGAGAGGGAACCAAAGTGATCTAGATCTTTGAGAAGATTGGGAAGGGTGATCCTGGGGGACCGCAGGGACAAGAGAACATCGTCTGCAAAGGCAGCTACCTTGAACTCTCTTCCCCCCACGTTGATCCCCAGAATATCTGGGTTTTCTCTTAACCTGTTAAGGAGGGGCTCTAGTGTAAGGATGTATATCAGAGGCGACAAAGGGCAGCCCTGTCGCGTCCCATTGTTAATGGGAAAGACGTTCGACAGGTGGCCATTGACCTTAACCGCGGCCGAAGGACCCGCATACAGGGCCAGAATGTGCGACATCAAGCGAGGCCCCAGGCCCAAAGCTACTAGCACCTCCTGCATGTAGTCCCAGGCCACCCTATCGAACGCCTTCTCGGCATCGAGAGATAGAAAAAATCCTTGAGTCTTTGAAGACGTGAGCCAGTGGTGCAAATTCAGGGTGCGGATGGTATTGTCCCTGGCCTCTCGCCCAGGGACAAAACCCACCTGATCTAAAGAGACAATACCCGGGATCAGGGGCGCCACCCTATTAGCAATTATTTTCGCGTATATTTTTACGTCCACATTTAGGAGCGAGATCGGACGGTAGTTGGCAACCGCAGAAGGGTCCTTGCCCTCTTTTGGGATCACCGTTATATGGGCTGTCAGCATGTTGCCGGGCTTGTTCTGAGGGTCAGATAGGGCATTAAACAGGTTCAGGAGCCTAGAAGTGAGTACCTCGCCAAAAGCTTTGTAGTACTGTAGAGAGAAGCCGTCCGGGCCTGGGGCTTTCCCGGGCTTCATCTGCTTCACAGCCATTTCCACTTCCGCAGCTGTCATGGGGCTTTCCAGGGCAAGCGACTGTTGCGGGGAAATTGGTTTGGGGCTATATCGAGAAAGAAAGTCCTTAATCTGCGACTTCCTCGAGGAGATCTTGGACTGAGAGCGGCTTGGGGATGGAGATTATACAGCTTATAGTAAAAATCTTGAAATTCTTTGGCAATGTCTTCATTCTTAACTAGACGGGCACCACCCCGGCTGTGTATGTGGTGAATCGTGGAAGTAGGCTTAGAGTTTTGCACCGAGCGCGCCAGAAGGCGCCCACTTTTGTTGCCCTGTTCGTAAAAAATCCTCTGCCCGAGAATATAACGCCTCTTAGCACGCTTGCCCAGTTCCTCCATAAGAGAGGTCCTAGCTTGTGTCAATTCTTGCAAAGTGGCCAGGGCCTGTGACCTCTTGTGAGATGCTTCAAGCGACTTAATCTTCGCTATAAGGGAGTTTGTGTATTCCTGACTTTGTTTCTTGGCTTTTGAAGCCAAGGCAATCAGTTCTCCCCGAATCACGCACTTGTGAGCCTCCCAAAGGGAAACCGGCGAAATCTCCGGATTGGAATTCTCCGTGAAATACTGTTGAATGCGCGTGCGAATTTGGTCAGTAACAGACAAATCCTTGAGCAAGGAAGGGTTCAGCCGCCAGGTCTTAGTTCTAGAGGACACTTCGGGAAAAGCTAAGGTGATACTAATTGGGTGGTGATCCGACAAAAACATTGGTTCGATTGTGGAATGCTGGAGATAAGTCAGGTCCGATTGGGATAGGAAAAAATAATCGATCCTAGAATACTTTTGGTGGGGGGCCGAAAAGAATGTATAGTCCCTATCTGAGGGAGAGAGTGTGCGCCAAACATCATGTAGGGACAGAGACTGGAGGCTTAGGTTGATCTGCCTCAATGCTTTATAGGTCAAGATGGAGGTACCGGTGGAGGAGTCCAACAGGGGGTTCAAGGGGACATTGAAGTCCCCCCTAGAAGCAAGAGACCCGACTTAAAAGAAGCCAAAAGGTCACATGTAGTCTTGAAAAAGGCCACCTGATGGTCATTGGGACAATAAATGTTAGCAAGTGTGATAGGTCTAGAGTTGTAAGACCCCTTAAGGAAGATGTACCTACCCTCTGGGTCAATAAGCGAATCACCCAAAATGAAGTTCGCATGTTTGGACACCAGAATAGAGACCCCCTTCGTTTTGGAGCCGGGGTTAGTGGCATGAAATGCGGTCCGATAGATATGATTAGAAAGTTTGGGGATGGCATCCGAACGGAAATGGGTCTCCTGTAAAAAAAGAAAATGGGCTCCATGTTTGGAGAGCGAAGATAAAACCTGAGATCTCTTTTCTGGTAAGTTGAGGCCTTTAACGTTGAGAGATACACATTTCAAGGATAGGGGAGGCATATCGTATGGTCAGTGCTGCAGGGTCTGGTATCAGGTTGATGAGGTAGAGAACGCTAGGCTTGAGGATCTGGGGGCCAGAAGGAGGAGACACGGTGAGGAGGCTCACCAGGAGGGCAAGCACGGACCCAGTCGAAGGTACCGGGAGAAGGGAGGCTAAGAAAAGAGGAGAGGGAGAGAGGAAGGAGAAAAGAATGGAGGGGGGGGGAAGAGGTGCGATAGGGGTAGAGAGGCCGAGGAAGGGAAAAGAGGGGGGGGGATAGGAGCGGGACAGGCAGAGGAGAAGGAGGGGCAAGGCAGAGAAAGTATGAACCAGAGGTGATAGTAGGCCTGCTAAATCACCTAAAAAGGGGAAAGGTCTGGAGGGTCAGCAAAAATCCCAGTGGGACTGCTGTGTGGGAACGGAATCAGGGACAGAAACCTCGAAGGGGGAGCGATCCAGGGATCAAAACTGAGATGTGTGAAAGATAAAGAGCATTGTGGGGAACCCGTGAGTCGTAGAAAGAGGGAGAACAAGGCAGTCCTATATAGTGTGCGGAGCATAGGAGCTGAGATGGGTGGCAGGTATTGTATAAAACAGTGGTATCAACAGGGAAAAAGAGAAAGCACCGCATACATAATGAACAAGAGCAAATAAGTCTAAATAAGTCTACACGGTACCAGCATAGAAACAACATGTATCACCACAGCGCCCTTATGGGCGTAAAATTACTCAGAGACAGAAAAAGTGACATATTAACAAGCAACTCGCCCGTGTGGTAGAGAGGGTTGAAATGAATGTCTGCAGGACCAATTACATTAACAAGACAAAACAAAACAAAACAAAAAAAAAAAGAGAAACACCAAAAAATACAAGTAAAGCTCACCCATCACCTCCCTGCCGCCCCCCCTCCCCCGCAGATAGCAAAAAAAAAATAAAAATAAAAAAAAAAACTCAATCTCCGAGGGGAGGGCGTAGGGAGCAATGGATCCAACACCAGGTCGTTGGGGTCGAGGGTCCCCCCCCCCACCAGAATCAGCAAACATGAACCTACTGAGTGTATCTCTATCGGGGGGTAAACGGAGAGAGGATGGTAGCTGGGGAGAAAGGGGGGAGAAGGGGGGTGGAGGAGAGGAGGGGAAAAGAGGGGAAAGGAGGAGGGGAAGGGAGGGGAAGGAAGGGGGGGTGAGGGGGGGTTGAGGAAAGCAGGGGGGGAGGGAAAGGGGAGGGCCGGGACGGGGGAGAGGGGGGGGCGGGGGTCCGCACAGAGATGGGTAGAATACAGCGGGCAAAAGTAGGTCACATAGCATCAGCGGTACCCTATGATTACCCTTGTGAGGACGTGGGAGCTGAGGAGTGGTCTTGAAGACCAGCAGACATACATTTGAAAAAGATACAACAGACCCGCGGATTTCAGAGGCAATACCTCGAAGGGCTCAGATCCAGATGGAAGTCCAAGTCTGTAAAAAGAGAGAAAAAAAAAAAGGGGGGGGGGAGGGACGGTGGAGCACAAACGGTGAAGGAGAGACAAAATACCAAAAAAAAAAAAAAAAAAGTTAATACAGGGAAGGAAGTCTCACATCGCGACCCTCGGGGCACGGGGGGGAGAGAAAAAATAAGCAACAAAACAAAAGAAAACGGGCAAAGCAAAAGGGAGTTAAAGTACATGGTCCCGACATCTCACTTGCAGCATCGAGTCAGTGTTCGCTTTCAACGCGGTACATCTAGTCGGTGGCTGCAGCTTGCCAGAATAACATTCCAGGTATGCAGGAACACGGGGGGCTGAAACTTGGAATTCAAAGAGAACAGAGTGGCGATACAAGAAGTGCTCTGTGCATCAGGTCTCAATTCGGTCTCTACCCCTAGGTGGAGTCGAGGGGGAGCCCGGGTTGTGATGGTAGAGATCGCGTCTGGAAGCATGATTCCCTGGGGAGGACGGACCCTCCCTGTTCCTGCGGGATCTGTGGCGCTGAGCTTTCGGGGACGGATTCATGGAGACCGGGAGCCATGGTTCTGAGGGGAAGTAGAAAGTATACCAGTCCGGAAGATCCACGGGAGGGAGATCGAGCTGCTCACAAAAGTTGTGAAGGTCCTCGGGTGTGCGGAGGAGAGCGGAGCGCCCCCTGGAGGACGCCGACAGCGCAAATGGGAATTTCCAACGGTATTGTATGTTTCTTGCCCGTAGGACCTCCAGCAGGGGGCGCAGGGCGCGCCTGTTCTGAAGCGTGATCTGAGACAGGTCTTGAAAAAGTTTCACCTCCACGCCATCATGGAGGATCCGTCCTCTCGCTCTTGCTTTGCGAAGAATCTCTTCCTTGAGCTGAAAGTTAATCACATAACAGATCACGTCTCTAGGGGGTTCGTTGTCCCTAGGTGGGGGACGTAGCGCACGATGGGCTCTCTCCATCTCAACGGGCGAGTCCGCCGGGCGTTCCATTAAATCATTAAAGATAGCATGGAGCGACTGTTGCAAGTTCCCCGGTTCCACACTCTCGGGGAGACCCCGCACGCGTATGTTGTGCCTCCGGCCTCGGTTGTCGAGGTCCTCGACGTGTCTGTGGAGCTCCAGGAGGTGTGGGAGCTGGGAGTCATAGGTACTTTGGACTTGGCGGAGTGCCGCCGCGTGGGCCTGGGTAGTTTGTTCCACCTCATCAATCCGATGGGCCACTGCACGGATCTCCGTTTTGAGATCAGCCACTGCCGCCGTGACAGCATTTTTAATGTCCGCGGTCATCGCTTCCAGGTCCAGCAGGCTAGGGGGATGTGTGTGTCCCGCAGACAAGACTGGCTCCAAGGGCTGCATGCCGGATTCCAGACTAAGCGGGCTCGGGGCTTGGGCCTGTGAGGCCGCGTGTGCCGCCATGCGTTGTGTTCGGAATATCTCCGGGATGTTCCTGTTCAGCTGCGCGCTGGGCTCACCCGTTACCCTGGACGTGGAGGAGCTTCGGGTGGCTCTGCTCATGGCGAAGGGTGAGTCGTGGGTTCCCCAAAAGGCAAGGTTTTATCCCTGGATCGCAGGAGCTCAAGGCTTAAAGGGGTTCTAAAGGTACAAGTTTTTTTACCTTCATGCATCCTATGCATGAAGGTAAAAAAACATCTAGCAGCACCGCCCCCCCCCGAGCCCCCGTTGTACTTACCTGACCGTTCGAATCTCCCGGGCGCGTCCACGTCGTCCTCTTCGGTTCCCAGCCTGGCCGTTGATTGGCTAGGCTGGGCGGATTGATAGCAGCGCAGCCATTGGCTAGCGCTGCTGTCAATCAGGGTGGATGACGCGGCGCGCTGGGGGGCGGAGCCAAGTGATACAGTCGGCGGCTATGGCCGCCGCTGTATCACGGGAGCGCGCTCGCAAAAGCTTTCCTCCATGCGAGCGCCCTCGCATGAAGAAGGAAAGCTTTTGCGAGGAGGAGCCCAGACAGCCGCCGAGGGACACCAGAAGACAGGTTTCCGGGCCACTCTGTGCAAAACGAACTGCACAGTGGAGGTAAGTATCACATGTTTGTTATTTTTTTTTTAAAAAATCCCTGACTTTAGTGACCCTTTAAGCTGCCATCTCGGTCTCTGTCCAGGCCACGCCCCCCCACTTGGTCAGACTATTTTAACAACAAACATAAAAACGATCGTTTTCCAGTCGTTCTCAGAAAATTTGTTCGTTTTTAAACTGCATCAGAAAACCATTTTTGGGTTCAGAAGTCTGGCCAACTGATGTCCCTTCAGATGAAAATCCACAGAAAAGTTTATTAGGCTTTACTGCACAAGTGTACTCACTATTCTGCACAAAAGAGAAGCTGCTTTCAGTCACTGAGGCTGGCCATACATGTTGAATTTTCTTGTACAATTTTCTTTTAGATTTACCAAAAACCATATATGAGGTCAAACTAAACAACACTTTCAATTGTATGCAATCAGGCAGGCCCTTGCACTACATAGTTGAAGGTAAATCTAAAGAAAATTGCACAGAAAATTGTATCATGTATGGCCAGCCTAACTCTCTGGCCATTAAAAAAACCATAAACAAAAGATTTGCATTTGAACACGTTTCTTTTGTTATTTTCGTATGTTGATATGACACCTATAACAGACAAAGGAATTCATTCAATATACATAATGAAATTCTTTTGTTATAGATGTCATTGAACAATGAACATACAACTGACACTAACAAAAGAAAAGCATTCAAGATACACAGAATGCAAATTGACGAAAATTCACGATAATTATTGTCTAACAAGAAACGAACATGAATTAAACAGAATAACGAATCATCCCGCATGTACGAAAATAAAACGGTAACGGAAATACGAAACGATCGGAATACGAAAAAATCACGTCGTACGACAAACAAACGGGAACGAACGGGAAAACGGGCGTCTTACGAAAAACGAACGGAAACGAACAGACGGGACCATACGTAACGGAACAAAAAAAAAAATGAAAATTTTTTCTGTGCACATGTCTAACGACCACCAACACACAGCTCCTTTCTATATCTGCAACGTAGAGAGCGTCCTGACTCTCCTGTAGTCCAAGGGAGGGGGCTAGCATGAAACTCCACACCAGGGAGAAAGCCTTGCATTACTGTGTGTAGTTACAGACAGAAGAACAGGAAGTGAGGATTTCTCAGAAGAAATAAGGACATTTAAAAGCAAAATCGAAGGATGAGGTAAGTGAAGGAGGACTGCACTAAGGTAAAGGAAGCTTTAGGGGAAAAAAAATTGTACCTTTACAACCCCATTAAAGTAAGAGAAAAATTTTAAATAATTAAAATAAATATATTCTATATCTGTTCTTAACTGAGAAAATACCTTTTACTGCTCTCTGCTTCCTCCAAATCTGCAATTTCCTTTTCTTGTTGTTGTTCTGATTTGACTTCCTGTTAGAGGGTGGTTACATTCCTTCTCCATAGTCCCACTGTATGTAAAAGTGTTGTCACCCTCTCTTTCTCACTTCTGAAAAAAACATTTAGAAGGGAAATCGAAGGAAAAGGTAAGTGAACCAACAATGCACTAGCTTAAAGGAACCTATTTGGAAAATAAAAAAACAAACCTTTATGTAGCACTACCCCCGAAGGAGCTGATGGTTTAGATTTGGGCTTGTTGTTACCCTACTGTTCCATGCACTCGTCTCAGGGGTTCTCCTTGAAAAGTTATCCATATGACATGTCTGCACCAACACAAAGTCTCTTTCAAGGGTTTTATTAAACAAAAGTTCTCCAACAGAGAGGTAGAGGGACGGGGAGACTCAGGTACCTTTGCTTTGCGGATCACGGGTACAAACTTAGATCCAGAGGATTAATTTGGTTCCACGCTTGATTTCAGCAACCACCAGATATGCCTACTCTTACTGGCCTAGCAACTGGTGCGAAGCTCGCTTAATTCTCTGCCACAGACTTGGTAAGTTCGTCGGGTCGTCTCGCGATCTTCTGCCACAAGATCATGCGACTACTCACGCACTTTGTAGAAATTTCAATAGGTTACACGACTCACGATGCCAAGAATCTTTCAGCCAATCCAGCAGCACAGTGAGGTAAAACTGACAGGATAAGTCCTTCAAATGAATCCCAGTGGTTCAGCTCCCTTGGCGTAGGCGAGACAGTGAAGGACCCTCCCTGGACTGGTAGGCCCCAGCAACCTCCGGGCCTACTCTCAGTTACGAAGCCTTAGCCGGCCAGAGACCATAAGACAGCTCACGCATCACCTGAGGCCAGGAGGGCCATCACTTCAGGATCGGAAGAAACCAATGTCCGTTCCTTAAGTACCCTCCCCCAGAATGCACAGTTGACCACGCCCCCTGGGCTGCTTCTGGAAAGAGGTACCCAATACATTCAGCCTGTTGCCTTTCCAACCTCGACCCGCGGTGACAGCAACACCCACCGTCAAGGGGAAAATCATGCAACCCAGCTGAACTGATACAGAACTGTTAATGTAACATAATCCTTCTGAGCAAAACTATTGCTCAGACAACTATAATTTAACACATAGGGCCTCCTCATTGGGAGCACAGCGCTACATTTAAAACGCCTTTAATCACTACATGGCCATGGTAGTGAGAACCCGCAGCCATGCATCACTTTCTGTGATGCTACTTTTCTCTTAAATTGGAGGGCATTGAGGTTGTAAATTTGGATACTAGTAGGTATGCTGTATGGCAGCCTGTAGTCTCATTTTGGTAGTAGTGCAATGGGGGATGAGGGTGATGAGAGCAGAGACGGTAACAGTGCCACCACTGTGTAGACCGGTGCAGTCTACTTTCTCCACTGCAGATGGCACTCAACCATAGAATAGTTGCTGGGTCACTAGGATAGCTATCTGATTGGATGCTGACACCCCATGTGACTCAAGCAGCTATCTTGGGTCAGGCAGAGCCCATTTAAGTCCCTGGCTCCCTGGGTTGGTGCTCATTACGCGTGTGGGTAGTGTGGGGACAGGTGACTTGTCTGATAGGGACAGTGACTAGCAGTAGGGAGAGGTTCCAGATGAATAAAGGAAGGATATAGACATGCTATTCTTCCTGGAAACATTAGGGAACAGATTGACCAGGCTGTATTCTGATCCTCAAGACAGATGCTCTGCTACACACTGCTGTTATCTGCCATGACTGTTCCTGGTTGGGTACCTTCCCACCAGATTTGTTGTGAATTGCTAGATTCTACATTAATACAAATTCTGTTTTCTGCAACTGGCATCTGTGTGTTTACTGCTGCAACACACTGCACCTCCCCACAACTGCATTGTAACGTACAGGAAATGCACACAGCTGGATTGTGTAGAAGTAAATTAAATGTATTTAAAAAAAAAAAAAAATCCTAAAAATACATTTGTCTACGAAGGTTAGAGGGTTCCTGAGTTTCTAAATATTCCATTAGGGTTTACACATACACCATGAACAAAATCAGTTCTTCCACAGCAGCCACAACTATATGACCCCTAGGTTGTAAAATACAAGCAAATCAATCACATTGAAGCTGAATAGGCTCAGTTTACAGCCTTGAACTAATGAGATTCTGAAGGTTGGATAATGGCATTGCCATAGGACAGTTGGACTTGTTTTCCCACAGGTTCCTTTAATTTATATGTGTTTGCACCTTGCGGTAATTTTTTATTTTCAACAGAACCCTGCCGCATAAAGGCAATGCACCTCAGAAACACATTACCTTGTGCCAGGCTGCACTGCATTGGAAAAAGTGCTGCACATTTTTTCAGGTTTGTGCAATGGCAGCCCATTTATTTAAACACATCTAGCCAGATTCAGATAGACTTAGGACTGCGTATCAACAGATACACCGTCGTTAGTCCGAATGCGCGCCGTCGTATGTTTAAGCGTATTCTGGAAACCAGATACGCTTACATTTTGCCAAGATACGCCCGGCGTAAGTCTCCTATGCCGTCGTATCTTAGCTGCATATTAACGCTGGCCGCTAGGGGCTTGTAGGTTGATTTACGCCTAGAATATGTAAATGAGCAAGATACACCTATACACAAATGTACGCACGCCCGTCGCAGTAAGCTACGCCATTTATGTAAGGCGTTTTTCAGGCGTAAAGATAAACCACCAAAAAGATGGTGCAGCCAATGTTAAGTATGGACGTCAGAACAGCCGTCGAATTTCACATTGTTTACGTAATTTGGGTAAGCCGATTCAGAATGGGGCTGGGCGTAGGTTACGTTCACGTCGGAAGCATTGACTATTTGCGACGTGATTTTGAGCATGCGCATTGGGATACGTCCACGGCCTGGCGCATGTGTCGTTCGTTTGGCGCGTCATTTACGTGGGGTCACGATTCATTTACATGTATCAAGCCCACCTTCCACCTACTTTGAATTACGCAGACTTACGCCGGCCCAGCTACGCTATGCCGCTGTAACTTAGGGAGCAAGTGCTTTGTGAATACAGCACTTGCCTCTCTAACTTGTGGCGGCGCGTATATTTAATACGCTACGCCCGCTTACCAATACGCCGCCCTACCTGAATCTAGCTAATAATGCGTTAATATGTTTGAGTTAACATAACACACCTGAAACGCAAAGTGTGCAATGGGCGTTTAATCAAAGTTTCAATGATCATAAAAATCTGTCCTTATTAATGTTTTCTTATAAAAACCTTGAGTGTACAGCATTAATACATATTATATAAAGCATTATGCAAAAAAGATAATTTAACAGCTCAAGACATTGACAGTCACAAGGATTCCACAAATAATAATGCATTAGTCTACGTAATGTAAATCGTTAATAATTACCTTTGATTAACAGCCACTGCTTTCCACCCAATGAATGGTTATGTAAAGGTAGGAATTTGTGCTTTTCACCTTGTGCTTACCAGGAGTAATCAGTGTGAAGTTGGTACACTCTGTATTATCGGTAATAGCAGTCATTGTGGATGATCAAGTCTTGAATCGTCCTTGAAGCCAAAATACAAACATGAACATTTGTGCTGGAAATTACACAGTTACATAAGCCATTTTTTATTGTAGTTTTTCTTTAGTCCTCAAGATTCTCCTATTCAAGAAACTTTCTAATTGTATTGTATTATATAACCTAAACTTTTAAAGTTCCTTTAATCCATTACATGAATACTAGCCCACAAACATGCAGCAGGAAACTGGATAATGATATTAATATGTTCTCAATGTTCCCTGTGCCCTTAAAGTGGATGTCCGCTCAAAAAAAAATATTAAAAGCCAGCAGCTACAAATACTGCAGCTGCTGACTTATAATATTAGGACACTCACCTGTCCTAGATTCCAGCGCCGTCCACAGCAGAGGACGAGCGTTCGCTCATCAGTCTGCTGCTCTCCCCGCCATCCCACAAATAGAGCTTTCATTTGGTGGTATTTGATAATCTCTGCAATTTTTTTTCTTTGCGCTATAAACAAAAAATGACAGAAATGTAAAAAGAAAAACACAATATTTTTTACTTTTTCTTATAAAATCCCTCGGTTTAGGCCTATACGTATTCTTCTACATATTTTTGATTAAAAAAAATCGCAATAAGCGTATATTGTTTGCGCAAAAGTTATAGCGCGCGCGGGGAATGTAAACAACAGGACGTCCAAAGACGTCCATCCGGCACTTGAGAGCCGCGCTGTGGACTTCTTTCGTCCATAGCGCAGATCCCAAGTGGTTAAAAGGAATCAGTTAACTATTTTGGGCCAGATTCAGGTAGATGGGCGCTTCTTTACTTTGGAGTAACGTTTCGCATTTACGTTACTCCGCCGACAATAAAAAGGAATTGAACAAGAAGGGTTGAGGGGGAACCTCCTCCCAGCTTTAAGGATCTTTATGTGAGGTATCAATCTTAGTAATAAGGTAGGCACACCAAAACACGTATGTTGATTATCAAAATTAGAAAATTTAATTTACATAAAAACAAATTTATATATACATATAGAACAAAGTGAATAGACATGTCATGTCCCGGGGTGTATTCGAACCTGGGTCTTCCTGGTCTTAAACCATAGCCTTACCTGATGTGCCACAGAAGAGATCTAGGCCTTGGGAATATCCTTATTGTGTTCAACACACACCTCGGACTCACTAGCTCCACCTGCTGCCAGCTGTGGACAATTCTCATTCTGGACAGCCTTTAAATAGGAAGTGAGGTCATCACTCAGCGCCCGTTTATTTGGATTACTTCCTGGGTGTTTTGTCTTCAGTGATCTGCATTGTATTGAACTCCTGCCTGATATCCCGACTATTCTACAGCCTGCTGATTTTGTACTTTACCGCCAGATCGTGTATGACCTTTGCCTGCCTGACCCTTCTCCGGAATCCGATTGTGAACTATTTGCCTGATCCGTTGCCAACCGTATCTGCCTGACGACTCTTTGCCTGGATCTCCAGCATACCTGTTCCACTTCAGGACACTACCTTTTACAGGTACCTAACATAATAAACGGGCCACAATGGCAGTGGACCCTGCTGAGATTGTTAAGGCGATTACACGTCAGGGACAACTGATCGGAGCGCATGAACAGCATCTTTCTTCCCTGGACGCCAAGTTAGATGAACTTTGCACTATGCTTAAATCTTGTTTGCCTGGTTCCTCTGCAACGGTCCAGATGCCGGATCCTACTTCTGCTACGGTCCAACCCGCCTCTTCTGTACCACCAAAACTTCCCTTGCCTGACAAGTTTGGTGGTGATACTGAGGACTGCAGAGGCTTTTTAAATGTTTGCCGTTTGCATTTCCGCAACAACCCTGTGACTTTTAGCACTTCATCTGCCAAAGTGACTTTTGTAATTTCCTTGTTAAAGGGGAAGGCCCTGGCCTGGGTCTCTCCTTATTTGGAACGAAACGATCCTATACTTCAAGATGCTGAGAAATTTCTGGCTTCTCTCCAGACTGTATTTGACAAGCCAGATAGAGCATCTGCAGCTGAGTACTCCCTCTTGGACATACAACAAGGCACCAGATCTGTGGCACAGTATGCTATTGAGTTCCGTACCCTTGCTGCTGAGACTCATTGGGACTCAAGGGCATTACGTGCAGCCTTCCGAAAAGGTCTCACAGATCGCATCAAGGATGAATTAGTCTATAAGGATCTCCCAGAAGACCTTGAGAAATTCATAGAGCTGTGTGTTCGTCTGGATGTTCGGTACCATGAAAGGTGCCAAGAGAGACTTAGAACCCGCAAGTTTCCTAAGCCAGTTTACCGTTTGGCCCCTAACTTCCAAGCACCACCTCAGCCAGAACCTGAAACCTCTGTTGAACCCCAGGCACCTGTGGAACCCATGGATGTGAGCCGTCTCCACCTAACTGAGTCAGAGAAACAAAGGAGGCGTTCATTGGGCCTATGCCTGTACTGTGGACTTAAAGGACATTTAGTATCTGTCTGCCCTTCCCGTCCAGTAAAAGGCAGGGTCTAACCAGTGTTGGAGGAGCTGGCTTAGACCTTACAGGTAGATCCTCCAAGACCAAGATTACTGTTCCGGCTACTATCCATTTACCTTCTAAGCTTGTTTTCTGCGAGGCTTTTGTGGATTCTGGAGCTGCTGGCATATTCTTGGACTACAATTTTGCAAGAAAGAACAACATCCCGTTTGTTCCAAAGTCTAGACCCCTGAATATTACCACCCTGAATGGACAGCCCTTGGGAGATGGCATTGTGAAATTCGAGACTACGACAATCACCCTTCAGGTAGGCCTCCTCCACAAAGAGGAAGTTGTCTTGTCTCTCATTGATTCTCCGCTTCTGCCTATCATCCTTGGTTACCCATGGTTGCAACTTCACAACCCTTCTTTTGATTGGGAAAAGGGAGAACTAACCTCCTGGGGATCGTGCTGTCGCCCTAATTGTTTGTCTCAACCCAAAAGACTTTCTGCTTCCATGTTGGCTCCTGTGACTATTCCACCTACCTTGCCTCGTGAATACCATGACTTTGCAGATGTATTTTGCAAGCAAAAGGCAGAGGTGTTACCTCCACATCGTCCTTTTGACTGTACAATTAAATTGATTCCCGGAGCACCTCTTCCCAAAGGAAAGACCTACCCCTTGTCTCTGCCTGAACAAAAGTCTATGGAGGAATACGTAAGAGACAACTTGGAAAGAGGTTTTATCCGACCCTCTTCTTCTCCAGTAGGAGCAGGTTTTTTCTTCGTTGAAAAGAAAGATGGGGGCCTTCGACCATGCATAGACTATCGGGGGTTAAATCAAATCACCGTAAAGGACTCCTACCCTTTGCCTCTCATTCTTGAACTGTTTGATGTACTTAAGGGGGCTGTCATCTTCTCCAAGCTAGACCTACGAGGGGCATATAACCTGATTCGAATTAAAGAGGGGGACGAGTGGAAGACAGCATTCAACACTCGTAATGGACACTTTGAATATTTGGTCATGCCATTTGGGTTGTGTAACGCACCTGCTGTCTTTCAACGTTTCATGAATGAAATTTTCCATGATTTCAGCAACCGCTTTGTGATCATCTACTTGGACGACATTTTAATCTTTTCCAAGACTCATCTAGAGCACATCTCGCATGTGAAACAGGTATTACAACGACTTAGAGAAAACCATCTTTATGCAAAAATCGAAAAATGCAGTTTTCATCAAAGCTGTATTCCTTTCCTTGGGTACATCATAAGTGCTGACGGTTTCCAAATGGACCCTCAAAAACTTTCCGCTGTCTTGCAATGGCCCCAACCGACCACTTTAAGAGGACTCCAAAGCTTTTTAGGGTTTGCAAATTACTACAGACGCTTCATTAAAAGTTTTGCCTCCATTGCGGCACCCCTTACTGCCATGACTAAGAAGGGTACAAATTGTAAGGTGTGGTCTTCAGAAGCAAGATCGGCTTTCCAGCGATTAAAGGACACGTTCAGTAAAGCTCCAATTCTTCAGCATCCAAATCCTGATCTCCAGTACATTGTTGAGGTTGATGCCTCTGAGGTTGGAGCAGGTGCCGTACTCTCCCAGAGACAGCCAAAGTCTGGTAGAATCCATCCAGTAGCTTTTTTCTCTAGAAAGTTTTCTCCTGCAGAGATGAATTATGATGTTGGGAATCGAGAACTACTGGCCATCAAATTGGCATTGTCTGAATGGCGACACCTTCTGGAAGGGGCTCCCAAGCCTTTTACTATCCTCACTGACCATAAAAACCTACTGTATCTTCAGACTGCTAGACGTCTGAATTCACGTCAGGCTCGATGGGCTCTGTTTTTTCTCCCGTTTTAATTTTGTCCTTTCTTATGTTCCAGGGCATAGAAACAAAAAAGCCGATGCTCTTTCCAGACAGTTCGCTACCTCTGAAGAAGATCAACCAGGCGAGCAGTATATAATCCCACCTCACAAAATTGTTGCGCAGATCTCCACGGCTCTTTCCCAACAGCTACAAGAATCCCAGAATCGTGTTCCCCAGGGCTTGAAGATACCACCAGGTCGCCTGTACGTAGCCCTAGTCTCAGAAAACCTGTACTCCTCTGGGCACATAATGGCGTGTTATCCGGTCACCCTGGTGTCACCATCACTCTTAAGACCTTGCAACGTCATGTATGGTGGCCTCATATGAAAAAGGATGTTACTGACTATGTGGCTGCCTGCCCAACTTGTGCTGCTAATAAAGTACCCCGCACATTGCCAGCTGGACTGTTACATCCACTTCCCGCACCTCGCCAGCCTTGGACCCATTTGACCATGGACTTCATTGTAGACTTACCCAAGTCCGAGGGCATGACTGCTATATGGGTCACAGTGGATCGTTTTTCCAAAATGTCTCATTTTGTGCCGCTCCCCGGGATTACCTACAGCGAAAGCACTGTCCACTCTTTTCCTTTCCCATATTGTAAAACATCATGGCATACCTACCAATGTCGTCTCAGACCGCGGATCCCAGTTCGTTTCCCGATTCTGGAGAGCGTTCTGCAAGAAACTGGGAGTAACGCTCTCGCTCTCTACTTCACATCACCCGCAAACTGATGGTCAAACCGAACGCATGAACCAGACCCTAGAAACCTATCTTCGACATTATGTCAATGCCTTACACTCCAACTGGTCTGAGTACTTGCCTTTAGCTGAGTTCGCCCTAAATTCCCGTTGGCACAGTGCTCTTCATACCACACCATTCTACGCAGCCCTAGGCTATCACCCTCAGAACTTTTCCTCTACTTCAGCCTTCTTCTGGTGTACCAGCAGCAGATCAGCGGGTAAAGAATATTCTACTACATTGGAAGAAGATTCGTTCATTACTACAAAAGTCAGCAGGCAAGTACAGACTTTTTTCCAACAGACGAAGACGCCATATACCCATATGTCCATATGTGGTGGGGGACAGAGTTTGGCTATCAACCCAAGTATGTGAGACTGAAACAACCTTCTACCAAATTGGGCCCTCGATTCATTGGTCCTTACAGGATCATTGCTCGAGTTGGGCCAGTTTCCTATCGCTTAAAATTACCTTCCTCTCTCCGGATACATCCTGTGTTTCACGTTTCCCTCCTCAAAAAAGCTATTTTCAACCGCTACTTCCAGATCACAACAGCTACCTCCTCCTGTTCTTGTTGATGGACAAAGTGAGTTTGAAGTCTCCAAGATTCTTGATTCCAGAAGACATGGTCGTGGCCTTCGGTATCTGGTTCATTGGAAGGGATATCCTGTCACAGACCGCTCCTGGGTTCCAGCCAAAGATCTACATGCCCCTTCTCTTATACGAGACTTCCATGCCTCGTTCCCCACTAAACCCCGCTAGGCCCCCGGAGGGGTCCATTGGGGAGGGGGCCCTGTCATGTCCCGGGGTGTATTCGAACCTGGGTCTTCCTGGTCTTAAACCATAGCCTTACCTGATGTGCCACAGAAGAGATCTAGGCCTTGGGAATATCCTTATTGTGTTCAACACACACCTCGGACTCACTAGCTCCACCTGCTGCCAGCTGTGGACAATTCTCATTCTGGACAGCCTTTAAATAGGAAGTGAGGTCATCACTCAGCGCCCGTTTATTTGGATTACTTCCTGGGTGTTTTGTCTTCAGTGATCTGCATTGTATTGAACTCCTGCCTGATATCCCGACTATTCTACAGCCTGCTGATTTTGTACTTTACCGCCAGATCGTGTATGACCTTTGCCTGCCTGACCCTTCTCCGGAATCCGATTGTGAACTATTTGCCTGATCCGTTGCCAACCGTATCTGCCTGACGACTCTTTGCCTGGATCTCCAGCATACCTGTTCCACTTCAGGACACTACCTTTTACAGGTACCTAACAAGACAACCACAATATTTACAGAGAGGCACAAACGAGATTTTGTACACTATTGCCAACTAGTTTCGCATTTATATGCTTCTTCAGGGCTTTGCACCTTGATCTCTTCTGAAAGATAGTCGTCTGTATGTAATAATAAATGTCATTAGGACAAAACAGCAAATATAAGACACTATAATATAAGACACTTTCGGCGCAAGTACTGTAATTCACATAGCACTTGCTCCTAAACTTGCGCCGAAGTAACGAAAATGCGCTGGCGTAACCCGACGCAAGTGGAAGTGGGTGTGATCATATGTAAATGATGGACGGAGCCCAGCGCAGAGGCTTACGTTCAGCGCATCATCCACGGAGCATGCGCAGTAAGTGAGGCTTCACTCGCCCCCTTGTGCGCATGCTCACAACTTCCGTCGGCACCACTTCACGGGAAACGTCAGCGCAATGCGTTCCGTTGGGCGTTTAAATGCGCCCGTAGATGCGCCATTCCAGCACTAAAGTATATCCTGTTCCCCCTCCCCGCAGTGAAGTTACTTTTGTTCTGAGATGGCTGCTCCCGTTCCCCGCAAACACACAGGAGAAAGCTGAACTCTAAAAGCCAGGAGCTATCAGCCTTCATCTCGGCTATGGAGAGCTATGATGTCTTCCTCCATGGCTGTAAAAGTTGACAGACAAGCATGGACAGAGGTGTTGTCCTGCAAGTGGGGGTGCTCAGCTAGCTCTTATCGTCGGTAACGCTGCTGTAGCTGCTCTCCTGCTGACCTGTGGCCGCCTGGAGTAAAGATAAAGCAGCTATTTGTAGAAATAACTTTGCGCCGGATGGACGAGTTACGCGCGGCGCATGTAGCCAGCGTATGGTGCTAATCCGTTCGCCAATCGGGAAATCTCCCTCATTTGCATATTTGCAGGGGAAATCAATAGGCGCGACTGATGCGCCAAGCGAAATTATGCGCTGACGAGACTCTGGCGTCGGAAAATTAAGCCGATCGGAAATGGCCCGTTTTCTGTCGCATCTAGTTTGGTGGGTACGGCCACATAGAAACGACGGCGCATATTCACAGTTACGCGGCGCATATCGAAATACTCCAGCGCAACTCTACCTGAATCTGGCCCTATGTCTCTATACCCTATAAACAGTAATTTCAGCAAAAACATTTTTTTTACAACTCCTTTAAACTGTATGTACTGTATATCTAAAACTTTGTTATCCAATGTGTCATTGCACACTATAGCTTTTTCAGGAGTTTACAGTCATATGCTCTTACAGGCAGGAAAACCTCACAAAACTTGAATTTTTGAGAGGAACTTTCAAGTGGAAAAGACACTTAAGTGCCCTAAAACGCACATAAAAAGTGAAAAAGCATGTGCAGCGCCTTGCTCCCATTGAGGGGGCGCTACGTGTTAAAGTATAGTTGTCTGAGCGGTAGTTTGGCTCAGAAGAATTATGTTAAATTGATGGTTCCATTTCAGTTCAGCTGGGTTGCATGATTTTGCCCTTGAAGGTGGGTGTCACTGTCACTGCAGGTCAAGGTTGGAAAGGCAACAGGCTGGATGCATTCGGTACCTCTTTGCAGAAGCTGCCCAGGGTGTGTGGTCAACCCACTGTGCATTCTGGGGGAGGGTAATTAAGGAACGGACACCGGTTTGGCAGGGTCCTCCAATCCTGACCCGATGGCCCTCCTGGCCCCTCTCGGCCCCCCTGGTCCTAGGCTTCATAACTGAGAGTAGGCCCGGAGGTTGCTGGGTCCTACTAGACCAGGGATGTCGTTCACTGTCTCGCCTACGCCAAGGGAGCTGAACCACTGGGATTCAATTGAAGGACTTATCCTGTCAGTTTTACCTCACTGTGCTGCCGGATTGTCTGAAAGATTCTTGGCACTGTGAGGCCCCGTACACACGGCTGAGGTTCTCGCTGAAAATCAGCGAGAACCTCGCTGGAATGCACATTCCAGCGAGGACCTCGGCCGTGTGTACGGTCTCAGCGAGCTTCCCGTCGGGAAGCCCGTCGAGCCGAAATAGAGAGCACGCTCTCTATTTCCTCGACGGCCCGCCTGGAAGAATGGCTGGTTGCCATTCCCGACGGGCGGGTCCAGGTCGCCGAATTCGACGGCCGGGAGAGAACCTCGACGGGCGGAACGATGTGTTCTGCCCGTCGAGGTTCTCTGCCGTGTGTACGGCACCTCAGTCGTGTACTCTATTGAAATTTCTACCAAGTGCGTGAGTAGTCGCATGATCTTGTGGCAGAAGATCGTAGGACGGCCCGATGAACTTATCGAGTTTATGGTAGAGACTTTAGCGAACTTCGCACCAGCTGCTAGGCACACACTGTGCAGGGACCGCCATTTCAGATCTCCGCTCTCCCCAATAGGGGGATCGGATGAACACGGACCGTCTGTCCGTGTTCACCCGATCCGCTCTGCAGACGGATGGAAAAATAGGATTTTCGTCCGTCTGCAGAACATGTATGTCCGTATTTCATCCAAAAATAGATGAATTAAATAGGGACATAGGACCAGATTCAGTTACGCAGCGTATCTCGAGATACGCCGCGTAACTTCTAAAATGTGCCGGCGTATCTTTTTTCTGTATTCAGAAAACAAGATACGCCGGGATTGAGCTAAGATACGAGCGGCGTAAGTGTATTATGCCGTCGTATCTTAGTTGCATTATTTATGCTGGCCGTTAGGTGGCGCTTCTGCCGATTTACGTGTCGAATATGTAAATTAGCTAGATACGCCGATTCACGAACGTACACCCGGCCGTCGCAGTAAGATACGCCGTTTACGTAAGGCCTCTTTTAGGCATAAAGATATTCCAACAAAAAGATGGCGCAGCCAATGTTAAGTATGGACGTCGGGACTGCGTCAAAATTTATAAATTTTACGTAGTTTGCGTAAGCCGATTCAGAATGGGGCTGGGCGTAAGTTAAGTTCACGTCGTTTTCATTGACTATTTGCGACGTGATTTGGAGCATGCGCACTTAGTTTGGCGCGTCATTTACGTGGGGTCACCATTCATTTCAATACAACACGCCCCCTACATGCCTCATTTGAATTACGTGCACTTACGCCGGCCAATTTACGCTACGCCGACGCAACTTACGGAGCCAATGCTTTGTGAATACAGCACTTGCCTGTAAAAGTTGCGGAGGCGTAACGTAAATAGGATACGTTACGCCCGCACAAAGATACGCGCTCCTACGTGAATCTAGCCCATACTGTCTGCATTTGTGAAAGGGGCCAAAAGCTTATTATTATTTTTTTTAAATAACAAACATGTTATACTTACCTCCACTGTGCAGGTCCATTTACACAGAGTGGCCCCGATCCACATCTTTTGGGGTCCTTCGGCGGCTGTCTCGGCTCCTCCCCGCATCAGCTAACCCCCCTGGGAAGCTTATTTTCTCCCTAGAATGTTGCGATCATTTTTGATTGGGCCTCATTCAGGGTTAGCATATATCTTCAACTGAGATGCTGGCTCAGAGATGACACAATCAGGTATTGATCCTGTGTGTCTGTATAGCAGTCTTAATGTTGTTAGCCTTATGTGCATACTCATGTTTTTTCATACATCTCAGCCCCCTGCTGATGCCTATCCATCTGTGTGCAGTGTAAAGATCAGCATCAAACTGAGAGCCTCTAAAGACTTTGCAAGCCTTCACTTACCAAGGCGCAGTTTAAGGCTTCCTGTCTGCTTTTATTTATTCACATAGCAAAATAACAGTAAGTTTCAAACTCACAGAGGTTATGCAGCCCAATACAGAAACATAGATGTTTTAAAATTAGTCACAGGGCTGAAAATTGAGATCTCATTTTTTTTATATATATACAATATATATATATATATATATATATATATATATATATATATATACCCACACACACACACACTATATTACCAAAAGTATTGGGACTCCTGCGTTTACACGCACATGAACTTCAATGGCATCCTGGTCTTAGTCCGTAGGGTTTAATATTGAGTTGGCCCACCTTTTGCAGCTTTAACTGCTTCAACTCTTCTGAAAAGACTGTCCACGAGGTTTAGGAGTGTGTCTATGGGAATGTTTGACCATACTTCCAAAAGAGCATTTGTGAGATCAGGCACCGATGTTGGACAAGAAGGTCTGGCTCGCAGTCTCTGCTCTGATTCATCCCAAATTCATTCAGGCCAGTCAAGTTCCTCCACCCGAAACTCATATAGACATGCTGATTTCATGGTCACAATATTGGTGTAGGCTAGACTAGTAAAAGCAGTGAGTGAGCTTACAGGCCATTCTGGGTGCCAGTGTGTCATTGACAGGCTCAGGGAGGTAACTTGTAGAGCTGCAAGGGCTGTGACTTGTGACTGGAAGGCGACAGCCTGAGATCGTTACAACAGGTATTTGCAGATCTTGACGTGGAGTGAATAACTGGTAACTGGTCCTGGGGATTACAGCATGCAGACGCTAAAGCCCTGTACACATGGGCCGAATGCAGGTTAACAAAAAAAATGGCTGACATTCAGTCCGTGTGTATGTCGGTCTGTCCGTTCGGCTGACTCCCTCATCGTTAAAGCTGGTCTCCTTCCTGGCTGAAGGATACCGTGTCATTCACGGATGTCGAGGACAACCCTAACTTTCTGGGGGCATGTTAACGGGCCAACTAAAGCCCAATGGTAGGAGTTCGTTTATATAAAGGCAACAATTTCATAGGGATAACTTGATAGAATGAAAAACTGATAAAACATCTATCCAAACATTGACTGTTAAATTTATGAATTGGCCGCTAACCTCTAATAATGACAGAAGGGTCAACCAAGGCTCATCAGATAGTCAGATAAGGAATCCTGCTGATTGATCTGTAGAGGCATCCGGGTTCCTGGCGAAGACAAAGAACTACGTCCAAAACTTGGCATCAAAACACCTTGGGTAATTCCATATATAGAGGAAACAGGTCGCTCCAAGGAATGGCACTTCTTGTATAAATGGCACTCAAAAGAGACAAAGAACAGCCGTAGTGCAATATTGCCAAATGAAAAGTACATTTATTTAGTAAAAAAACTGCTTACGTCAAGTAAGGATAAATACCGCAGTAAAAAGCAATGGGAGTAGAGACACACAGGTCTCCTCACCGTACTTCCGTTAAACACCACCGGAACTGATGTCACAAGGCTCCACCCGACGCATTGCATCACTGGTCACGTGACTTCCTCTGGAACGGGAGCCAAGTGACAAGCGCCAGGTATTTGTACCCCTTCTAACCAATGGGTTGGGCTTAGTGAGAGGTGAGTCATCAGTTCATCTGTGTCCAATGTAGTTAATTGGCCAATAAGAAAAAACTTCCATCATGGCCATAAAAACTGCCTAAAAAAGAAAAAAAGTCCAGCGCCAAAATTATTACAGTAGGAGCTTCACCTGAAGCAGGTGAATCTGCAAGTGATTTTAATGGGGGATAAACTTGCGGTTATCCTCCTAATAGATAAATACTGTGAAATCAGGTGAGATATATAAATCCGGTGAGCACTGTGTACAATTGTACAGAAGGAGCTTCTACTGAAGCAGGTAAATCAAAAAGTGTGGTAATCTGTTAGGGGATAGACTTGCGACTATACACCTAGATAATCAAACACAAATAGAAAAACATGAAAAGCAAGCTGGATATCGCGTCCAGCAAACACCATGTGTTATTAAGTCCCAAAAAAAAGGTGAATAATAGATGGATATCTTCAATAGTGTCCTTAGACTTCGTAGTTTTTACTTTAAGTTGTTCTTTATCTCTATCTTCATACTGACAATCCGTGATATATAGATGAATAAAATACCCTTACCAGCTGTTGTTGATCCACTGACACCGTACGTTGAATGGATCATGCAGGCTTGTGTGGGCCGACTGCCCTCCTTGGAATGGGGTGCAGATATGATTCTCACTTCAGACTCTCCATAGAAGGTCCAAGGAAGAAGCTGGTAGGGAAAGTCACCGGATTCCCAATGGGGTGAGGCAAGTCCTTCAGAAAATTTCCCAATCACGGGAAAAAAAGGAAAAAAAAGGGGGGGAAGACCTCATCACACTATCCAAAACACAAGGACAAATTACTAGGATATAATATACTGCAGTGTTCTTTGATGAATTTGCAATGTTTTCTTTGCCTCCTTCTCCCTTTCATGTCCCCCTTTATTCTTCAAATGCTGACCATAGCTGTATTTTTGCAGAAACGTTGGAAGGTTTTCTCAGAGACCAAAAATAAAATATATAAAATATACGCAATAAGAGCGAGAGAGAGGGGATAATGGTGGTGATATCTAGTGGGCAAGAACGATAATGCTGCCAAATTTATGTTATATTTACATTATATCAATTATAGACATAGGCCCGGATCCACATAGATCGGCGCATCTTTATGCCGCCGTAGCGTATCTTCTTTACGCTACGCCGGCGCAACGTTGAGAGGCAAGTATGAAATTCACAAAGAAAATGCACCCAACATTGCGCCGGAGTAGCGTATATTCGTCGGCGTAAACGGACGTAAGTCCAATTAGGTGGAACTGGGCTGGAAGTGGGCGTGATGCATGGTAATAAAGCGTGACCCCATGCAAATGATGGGCTGAGCATCATCCAAGTATTTAAAACGAACGGCGCATGCGTCGTATCTTGGACATATCCCCGAAATAACTGCCTAAGATACGTCGAATCACTGCCTACGACGTGAACGTAACCTACGCCCAGCCCTATTCATGTAGTACTATGTAAACAACGTACAATACGATGGCTGTTCCCTCGTCCATACCTTTGCATGACTTACCCCTGCTTTATGTGGGGTAAGTTTACGCCGGACGTACAACTTACGTAAACCGCGTATATTAACGCACCGGGCGCAAGTACGTTCGTGAATCGGCATATCTCACTCATTTGCATATTCGAAACGTAAAACAATGGGAGCGCCCCTTGCGGCCAACATAACTATGCAACCACAATACGACGACGTAGGGTATTTGGGTCTAAGGTCCCCGGACCGAAGAGCCAAGAAAGGGTTTTTTTAGGGGCCAATTAGGACTATTCCGGTACTTGTATACAGATAAACGATGGAGAAGAAAAATTAAAAATGCTCAAAATTTTTATTACAAAGTACAGACAAGACACATTAACATATTAAAATTATGACAATCATCCAGTAACATCACGACAGGGTCCCCGGAGGGGGAAACAGGCACAATGGATTTGAAGACTGTCACAAATTCTCTACTAGTTTCGCGGTTAGAACCGCTTCATCAGGAGAAGATCTAAACATAATTAACAATGAATCAATGAAAATATACATATATAACATAAAATTACAAAGGGGAACCACAGGCAGTTCTGCTCACCTGGGTATACCCGCAACATGGTGGCGGCGGGCGCAGCCAGACAAAGTCCCAGAGGGGTGGCCGGAATGGACACACATATGGAGGGACCTACTTGTCTGGTATAAAGGTAAATGGGTATATGGGTTAGTATCGATCCAGTTCAGCTTCAGTGTGTAGGGAAAAGGTGAGGGGTGTGTGGGGAAACATCACACTAGTGGTTGCTAGGAGTGAAGTGAAGGACGGAAGAGAAAAAAACAAACAAAAAAAGGGGAGAGGGGGGGGGGGGGAGGAGGGGGAAGAGGGAGAAAAAAAGGTGGGGGGGGAAGGGGAAATGGAGGAGGAGGGTGGGAAATGGAAGGGCGAGGAAGGAAGGAGGGGTTGAGCAACAGATAAAAACATAAGAATAGGAAAGATTGTGACAGACAAATGGGAGGAGGGGGGGGGGGTTTACAGGTAAAGAAAGCAAAGGAGAGATAGGAAAGTGAAGTTAGAGGGAACCAAGAGAGGTATAAAGAAACAAGAAGGAGCAAAGGAGAAGAAAAAAGTAAAAGAAAGAGGGGGGGGGGAAACAAGAAAGGGGAGGGGGGGGGGTTTTGGAGCGACAAGGACAGACTTAGTGGGCAAGGGACCAACAGGGAGAGAGGAGAAGAGGGGAGAAGAAGAGGAAGAGGGACGAGGGGACAAAGTGGGGGAAGGGGGAGTGAAGGGAATCTTAAACAATGTGCAGGTGATGAGGTATTAATGGTAAATAGTTACCTTGGTGACAAGGGGGTTAAGATGAGAGTAGGGGGATCCCAGGATCAGGAGCCCGAATAGTGTCAACATATTGGGGTGCATGTGTGCATAAAGTGATACTTATATTCCTGTGGGGGACTTGTCATGGTCCCGGGAAAGCATCAGGGTAGTGATGCTGACCAATGGTGCCTGGGGGAGAGAGTACAGACAGTATATGTGAGTAGGAGATGAAGAAAAGCCAGAATGCAGGCTGATACTGGGAAGTGGGAACGATCAAATATTGGGAGAGAGTACTTACTTTGGCTAGGTAAAGCCACGGCAATCCTGGGGTCCCTGGGTAGTAGGGATTGGAGGCAGGAGGTCCTATTTATGTGTCCCAGTATCCAGGGACACTGGCAGGCGAGGCGGAGGCCCTGCCACAGCGTCACCGGGAGCGGGGGTGTGCGCATGACGTCAGCGCGAACGTGCACGTCATGCGTCCTGTCATGATATCAGGGCGAGGACCCGTATCACAACATCCCAGTGAAGTGCTGCTCCATGGGAGGAGCCGCAGCGGTCTCGGGGACAACCCCAGGCACACCCAAGGGGGGCAGGCAAAGGGAAGGGGGGAAGGAGGGGAAGGGAGAGTGTCTGGCAACGCCGTGCTACACCACCAGGTGGCGGAAGGTGGTGAGCAGTGAAGCCCGGTCAGTAATCATCTTAAAACGGCCTATACAAATATAATATTGAAAAACGAAAAATAAAAAGGTTATGCAATTGATATACATAGGATAAAGGTGTCTACTGAAGAGAAGACACCAAGACACCAAGAGAAGGTCTCATTTACACAATACGACGACGTAGGAAACGGTCGTAAGAAGCCGATTTTCAGGTGTATCTTGCTTTCAGAGTTAGGCGCATAGATACGACGGGGCATATGTGCACTTACGTGGCGTATCTCGAGATACGTCGGCGTAAGTGCTACGTGAATCCGGGCCATACTACATAAGTATGAGAGGATGACATCTAGTGGACAAGAACAATATCACCACTGAAAGGATACCCAATATATAAAAATACTCAATATATACTGTATTTATTGGTGTATAACACTCACTTTTTGCCACATACATACGATCGTTTTTCGGCATAAAAAAACAACGTTTTTAAAAAATGTCATTTAAAATGATCGTGTGCGGGATTCACATAATTTTTCGGGTTCTGAAAAATGACAAAAAAAAAAAAACGACGAGAGCGTTCTGGTAAAACTACCGTTCGTAATGGAGTAAGCACATTCATCACGCTGTAACAGACAGAAAAGCGCAAATTGTCTTTTACTAACACAAAATCAGCTCAAGCAGCCCCAAGGGTGGCGTCCTCTGCATTGGAACTTCCCCTTTATAGTGCCGTTGTACGTGTTTGTACATTACCGCGCTTTGCTAGAGCATTTTTTTAAAACGATCGTGTTTGGGCAACGTCGTTTTAATGATGAAGTTGGAATGCTAAAAAACGTAGTTTTTTTCATGCCGAAAAACGATTCTGTGTACCCGGCATTAAAGTTAGGGTGCGTGTTGTACGCCTGTGCGTGTTATATGGGTATATATATATATATAAAAATATATATATATTTTTTATATATAAAGATGACCCAAAATGCTCAAAGATACACCACTGGATTATAGCAACACATCAATACACTTTCTTGACCTAATTATAGAATTTTTTTTCAAATATCATTTTTTATTGTTTTATAGAAACATACTGTACATAAAATAAACACATTACGGTCCAAAAGAGTGTAACATTAGAAATTCACACACATTTGTCTGGTGTAAATAACACAACATGGGAAAATATTGGGCCAGATTCAGATACAAATGCCTATCTTTAGGCGGGCGTAGCGTATTTCAGATACACTACGCCGCCGTAACTTACAGCACCAGGTTCCTTATTCAGAAACAACTTGCGCCGTAAGTTACGTTGGCGTAGTGTAAATGTGTCGGCGTAAGCCCACGCAATTCAAATGTGGAAGATGGGGGCGTGATTTAGGTAAAATCATCGTGACCCCACGTAAATGACGTAACACAGTGCGCGAATGCGCGAAAATCACATCGGAAATACTCATTGATAACGACGTGAACGTAACTTACCCCCAACCCCATTATGAACCGGCTTACGCAAACGACGTAAACGACGTACAATACGACCCTGTCCCGAAGTCCATACTTAACATTGGCTGCGCCTCATATAGCAGGGGTAACTTTATGCCGGTCCGACGCCTTACGCAAACAACGCAAATAGATACGCCGGGCGCAACTACGTTCGTGAATCCGCGTATCTACCTAATTTACATGGAAAAAAGGAAATAACTGCGCTAAAACTTACATAGTAAAGAAAAGGGAGCTAAAACATAATAAAATGCGCTACTCTAGGTGCTGCAATCTACATGTAAACAATAAATACAAGAAATGAACATAAGAAAAAATTAAATCGCGCTACCACAAATAGAATACAAATATAAATATATAAATGACCACAAATCAATAAGTGAGTAAACACAAAATGAAGAAGGGTGACCTATGATGGCCGCTGGACAATAAACGATCACCTAATGAATATTATTAACGAAAACATATGGTGATGAAAATAAATGTCCCTCTGCTGAATTTCCAATTAATATATAAGAGAAAAAGTCAGTGAAAAAGTAAACACCGGTGCTCCTGAGTCACAACAAGTTGATAGAAGTGGTCAAAAAACAAAACAAGTGTATCCTCCACCAAGCTTATAGATTAGTCTCTTACCAGAAACCAATGATCCCTAGTGACAAAGGATCAGATACAGCATATGCGGAGTTTCACTCGCGTGATGTCAGACTGTCACTCCCGGTAAGAGCTGGTAGCCAGGAACGTGCAGCAGTATGGATGCCCACCATGCAAAAACAATCAAATGCTCCACATAGTGTATTAAACTTAATAAAATGTATTAAAAAAGGGAATAAAATGCACTTACAATTATGCAATGAAAAGACGCCTTAAGAATTAATGTGCCGGCCGCAACACAAGAAAAAACTTCAGGCACTCGTCCACTGGTGGAACATATGGGAACTGGGTGACAACAGCGCGTCGCTCGCCCTACGTCCATTTCGATATAAACTATCGTCTTCCAGGGGCACTTCATTTTGTGTTTACTCACTTATTGATTTGTGGTCATTTATATATTTATATTTTTATTCTATTTGTGGTAGCGCGATTTAATTTTTTCTTACCTAATTTACATATTCGACGCGTAAATCGACAGAAGTGCCACCTAGCGGCCAGCGTAAATATGCAACTAAGATACAACGGCGTAAGAGACTTACGCGGCTCGTATCTTAGCTAAATTCCGGCGTATCTTATTTTCTGAATACAGAAAAAAGATGCTCCGCCGCATCTTAGAAGTTACACGGCATATCTCGAGATACGCCGACGTATCTTGTTTCTGAATCTGGCCCATTGTCTTTAGAACTCGTGACTATCTAGTCAGATGTTTAACATTACTCTAGGGTCATCAGGTAGGGGGTATCACCATGTCACAACTATCAGGAATTAAATTGCCCTATCCAATTCTCGTATATCATTAATTAAAGAGAAAAAAAGAGGGAGAGAAAAAAAAAATGAGAGAAACCCATAGAATATAGAAAAAATGACACCAGAACCCCCCAAACAAGTGGGAAAGGGACACAGTCCTGTGTAAATCAACTAAGAAACTGTAATTACTAGGGGAAAGGGAAAGAGAAAAGAAAAGAGGAAAGAAAGAAAATAAAGGGAGACATAAAAAGGGGGGGGGAGAAAGGGGATGAAGAGGGAAAATTAATTATAGAATTTAAAGACCAAAATTTCATCACAAAAACCTTTTTCAAGCAAGTTGATCCGAACAGCTACATTCTAACAGATTGCTGCCACCATGACCCGTGGCTTATCAATATACCAAAAGGCCAGCTGATTAGATTACGCAGAAATTGTATAAATGAACAGGATATCAATGAACAGGCAAGATTTATTGGTAACAGATTTGTTCAAAGACGATACAATAAAGATTTCATTAACATAAAATAGAAGAAGTCACCAAAATTGATAAATCAAGAATTGAAAGAACCACCTATGATCTCCCTATTACTGTGAATTATAATGTACAACATAAGCAAATAGAAAAAATATTTAAGGAACATTGGTCCGTTTTAAGAGCCGACTCCTAGTTGTATACCATTCTACCAGTAGTTCCAAAATTTACGTATAGGCGAACACCTACTTTACAGGATATGATTGCGAAGAATATCCCTGATTCTCCCATTCAAGTATCTAGTTTTATCTTCTTTCAAGGAAAAGATTTCTTTCCATGCAGAAGATGTTATGCATGCAAGAATACTAAGCTGAATGGCCAAAAAGGCGATACATTTAAATCCACTGTTACAAATAAGGAATACCAGATCAAAGACTTTATTTCTTGTAGGACAGCGGGGGTGGTATATGTCCTCCAATGTCCGTGCATGAAACAATACCTCGGTAGGACTAAACACCCAATGTGGATAAGGATCAGAGAGCATATTCAAAAAATGTGTAAGGGGTTTACTAAGCATAGTGTCCCTAGACATTTTGCCCAATTTCATTCACAGGATCTTTCGGTATTGAAATTTTGGGCAATTGAAAGATATAACCCTCACTGGAGAGGGAGCAATAGAGTTAACACATTGCGTAGAAATGGATTTTTTAATGAAATCTTTTCATCCTCAAGGGTTTAACATTGATTTTAACCCTAATTGTTTTATTTCTGATTTTTAGATGTTAATTGTTTTTATTTTTACTTCCATTTCTATTTACTTATCACAGTTAGTCTTGGTGGGCGCTGGATGGCCTTTAATGCTGGCGCTGGTGCCACAACACTGTAAGTCCTCACAGTTACTCTTGGTGGGCGCAGGTATGGGCCCTGCTGTGAAATATTAGATCAAGAATTGTAATTACATGCCCCTGTTGAACAGGAGCAGAAAAATTGGGCCTTTGCTGGTGCCACAACTCTGTAAGCATGGGCGTCCGCTGAAATTTTTTCAGGGGGGGGGGGGCGCTTTGGCTGCGGCGATACAGTCGCATAAAGAAGTTAAAATGTAAAAACACCCCACTGTGCCCCCTGCATCTTTCAATATCTCTTTGTCCCTACTGTGTACCCCTCTCCACAACTGCACCTCTGGCCCCCTTTACATTACACAGCACCCTGCACCTCTGGACCCCTTTACATTACACAGCACCCTGCATCACTGGTCCCCTTTACATTACACAGCACCCTGCACCTCTGGACCTATGTCACCTGCCCACCGAGCCACCCGCACCCTCACCAGCCCACAGAGCTGCCCAACATGCCCTGTTAGATTTCAGGGGGGGGAGCGTCCAGCTGACAGAGAGGGGGAGGGGGGCGATCGGGGGAGATATACATTGCAGACAGCCAGCGGCTCTCCTCTTCCTGTCACAGCGCCTCGGCTCCATTTATCAGAGAGAGGGAGAGACAGGGAGAGGAGAGCCACAGGCTGTCTGCACTTATTGTTGCCAGCTTTTCGTCAAGCCAAACCCGAACACATTAGCAGCGCACACCAATATATATATAATTATTTTTGTAGTACATTAAATTCATTACCTCTGTACAAAGCAATGCACAGCTAATTTTTTTTTATTTTTATGTAGTATATACTGTGATTAAATAAAATTTCTAATCATAAGAAGTTAATCACAAAAGTCCCCCTTTATATCGGAGTCAACTGTGTTCTCCTTTAGATCTGAATCCAGAGTTCCCAAGTACATTTGAATGCACAGGGTTCTGCAGAAGAGAAGTGCAGAGGGTATGATGGGGCAGTATGTACAGGAGAGGAGGAGTGCAGAGGGTATGATGGGGGCAGTATATACAGGAGAGGAGGAGTGCAGAGGGTATGATGGGGCAGTATGTACAGGAGAGGAGGAAAGCAGAGGGTATAATGGGGGCAGTATGTACAGGAGAGGAGGAGTGCAGAGGGTATAATGGGGGCAGTATGTACAAGAGAGGAGGAGTGCAGAGGGTATAATGGGGGCAGTATGTACAGGATAGGAGGAGTGCAGAGGGTATGATGGGGGCAGTATGTACAGGAGAGGAGGAGTGCAGAGGGTATGACGGGGGCAGTATGTACAGGAGAGGAGGAGTGCAGAGGGTATGATGGGGTAGTATGTACAGGAGAGGAGGAGTGCAGAGGGTATAATGGGGGCAGTATGTACAAGAGAGGAGGAGTGCAGAGGGTATAATGGGGGCAGTATGTACAGGATAGGAGGAGTGCAGAGGGTATGATGGGGGCAGTATGTACAGGAGAGGAGGAGTGCAGAGGGTATGACGGGGGCAGTATGTACAGGAGAGGAGGAGTGCAGAGGGTATGATGGGGTAGTATGTACAGGAGAGGAGGAGTGCAGAGGGTATGATGGGGTAGTATGTACAGGAGAGGAGGAGTGCGGAGGGTATGATGGGGCAGTATGTACAGGAGAGGAGGAGTGCAGAGGGTATGATGGGGGCAGTATATACAGGAGAGGAGAAGTGCAGAGGGTATGATGGGGCAGTATGTACAGGAGAGGAGTGCAGAGGGTATGATGGGGCAGTATGTACAGGAGAGGAGTGCAGAGGGTATGACGGGGCAGTATGTACAGGAGAGGAGTGCAGAGGGTATGATGGGGTAGTATGTACAGGAGAGGAGTGCAGAGGGTATGATGGGGCAGTATGTACAGGAGAGGAGGAGTGCAGAGGGTATGACGGGGGCAGTATGTACAGGAGAGGAGTGCAGAGGGTATGATGGGGCAGCATGTACAGGAGAGGAGGAGTGCAGAGGGTATGATGGGGCAGTATGTACAGGAGAGGAGTGCAGAGGGTATGATGGGGCAGCATGTACAGGAGAGGAGGAGTGCAGAGGGTATGATGGGGCAGTATATACAGGAGAGGAGTGCAGAGGGTATGATGGGTGCAGTATGTACAGGAGAGGAGGAGTGCAGAGGGTATGATGGGGGCAGTATATACAGGAGAGGAGGAGTGCAGGGGGTATGATGGGGCAGTATGTACAGGAGAGGAGGAGTGCAGAGGGTATGATGGGGACAGTATGTACAGGAGAGGAGTGCAGAGGGTATGATGGGGCAGTATGTACAGGAGAGGAGTGCAGAGGGTATGATGGGGCAGTATATACAGGAGAGGAGTGCAGAGGGTATGATGGGGCAGTATGTACAGGAGAGGAGTGCAGAGGGTATGATGGGGGCAGTATATACAGGAGAGGAGTGCAGAGGGTATGATCGGGCAGTATGTACAGGAGAGGAGTGCAGAGGGTATGATGGGGCAGTATGTACAGGAGAGGAGTGCAGAGGGTATGATCGGGCAGTATGTACAGGAGAGGAGTGCAGAGGGTATGATCGGGCAGTATGTACAGGAGAGGAGTGCAGAGGGTATGATGGGGGCAGTATATACAGGAGAGGAGTGCAGAGGGTATGATCGGGCAGTATGTACAGGAGAGGAGTGCAGAGGGTATGATGGGGCAGTATGTACAGGAGAGGAGTGCAGAGGGTATGATGGGTGTAGTATGTACAGGAGAGGAGTGGGGAGGGGATGATGGGGGCAGTATGTACAGGAGAGGAGTGGGGAGGGGATGATGGGGGGCAGTATGTACAGGAGAGGAGTGGGGAGGGTATGATGGGTGCAGTATGTACAGGAGAGGAGTGGGGAGGGGATGATGGGGGCAGTATGTACAGGAGAGGAGTGGGGAGGGGATGATGGGGGGCAGTATGTACAGGAGAGGAGTTTGGAGGGTATGATGGGTGCAGTATGTACAGGAGAGGAGTGCAGAGGGTATGATGGGTGCAGTTAGTACGGGAGAGGAGTGCAGAGGGTATGATGGGTGCAGTTAGTACTGGAGAGGAGTGTAGAGGGTATGATGGCTGCAGTTAGTACAGGAGAGGAGTTTGGAGGGTATGATGGGCGCAGTTAGTACAGGAGAGGAGTGCGGAAGGTAAGATTGGTGCAGTTAGTACAGAAGAGGAGGTCAGAGGGTATGGCGGTGGCAGTAGTAAGAGGGATTTCTTGATGTTGGGAAGATAAGGGAAGCAAAGTGACCATGGAACGATGTCCCTCAGCTGGGGGGGGGGATTAGGAAGCAGCTCGGAGTGATGTCTGTATGCGGTGGTCTGGGAGTGATGCAAGCTGGGGGGAGTTGGGGGCTGAGAAGTGGTCAGATAGCGATGTATAAAAAAAAAAAACTCATCCAGTAAAAACATTTACAACAATGAATCACACAACAGTACTAGATGTATGCACAGATCTATGTAATCCAGCTTCTAGCACTCTGCATCCAATCCAATTGTTCAGACTGGATAATATGGGGTCATTTATAGCCATTCATGTAACCTGTGTGTGTATGTGGTGAGTTCACACTTCTGATTGTACATGTATCCAGGCTCTGAGTCTGTGCAATCAGAAGTGTGAACTCACCACATACACACACAGGTTACATGAATGGCTATAAATGACCCCATATTTTCCAGTCTGAACAATTGGATTGGATGATGTTTGCACAGACTGTTCATGAAGTGTGAAGTGATCTGTCACATGTGATCGGGCTGCTGCAGACCTCACCCCCCCCTCCCCCACACTCAAACTCACTCTGATTCTTCTCCTGAGAAAAAAACTCCATGAAAGTTTGCACTACTGCTATCCACACTAGGAAACTTGTTCATCTCACTCACCTCCTCCCTTCCTCTGGCACGCCCGACAGGAGCTACAGTGAGCTCTGCCTCCCAGGTCTCACAGCACACCGCACTGCTGATTGGAGGGGGGGAGTGAGAGATAACAGGGACCCCGCACAGCACGAGACTGGAGGGAGGAGGGGGGAGGGGGGACAGAAAGGAGCATTGAATCCTGAACACACAGCAGGCACACAGTGTATTCATTACAATGCCACCGCTGCTGCGGTTTCACAGTGAAAGGTGTGCTGATGGCCCCCCCTCTCTGGATGGTCTGCCCCTGTTCTGGGCTGTATATCACCCACATCCCCCTCTCTGTCAGCGGAGCTAGAAGAGGGAGAGAGCGGCTCTAATTTCTTTCACTGTGCCGCCGCCTTGCTTCCTGCCCAGAGAGGATCATGGCACTTGTTTCTAGGGGGGGGCAAGAGCCCTCCCTTGCCCTATGGAGCGGACGCCCATGTCTGTAAGCCCTCACAGTTACTCTTGGTGGGCACAGGAATGGGCCCTGCTGTGAAATATTAGATCAATAATTGTAATTACATGCCCCTGTTGAACATGGGCAGAAAAATTGGGCCTTTGTTGGTGGTGGTGCTGGTGCCACATTACTGCAACCCCTCACAGATACCCTAGTTGGAGCGCAGGAATGAGCCCGCTGCAAAGTATTGCATCAAAAATTGTAATTACACACCCCTGTTAAACAGGGGCAGAAAAATTGGGCCTTAGCCACTGGTGGCGGTGCCCAGAACCAAAAATGTTCTTACAAGCTATCGGCATGATCATTGAGGAGGAAAAGGATAGTCACTCAGCATAACAGGATAGTCACTCAGCATCAGCATAGGCAGTCTTGAAGGGATCTGACATTTCAAAAAAAATATTCAGTTACATCAGTATCAGGTGTTTGGTGGTGATCCAAGCCTGATTCATTTTTATGAAGGTCAGTCGATCGACTGAGTCGGTGGAGAGGCACACCCTGTGATCGGTTACAAAGCCTCCAGCAGCACTGAATGTGCGTTCTGAAAGAACGCTGGATGCATAACAAGCCAGTAGCTCAATTGCGTACTGTGCAAGCTCTGGCCAGTGATCCAACCTCAAGACCCAGTAAGCGAGAGGATTTTTCGGTGGGAAAGGTGTCCAAGTCTGATCTTTCCCCTATGTATTCCCGCACCATGTAAAACAGACGCTGGTGATGGTTGCTGGAACCGGTCATGACTTGGGGCTGCGGACTAAAAAATTGTCTGAACACATCGGTCAGATGGCCACCTTCTCCACCGCTCCTTCTGTGACTGACTGAAGCCTCAGCAACACGTTGTCCAGGACCAGGATTTTGTAACCTCCCAGTATCTGGGAACACGTTGCACAGACCTTTCTGCAAGGCCTCCCGAAGATGTTTCATCTTCTGCTCCCTCTGTGCCAGAGGCTAACTCTTGTAAAGTGGATGAAGGAGGGTTGCCAGACAGTAATGATCCCTCTACTTGATAGCACGAATGCGAGGATCCTTCTGCAAGCTTTGCAGGATCAGGGAGGCCATACAACGTAGGTTTGCTGAGGCATTTAGTGCAGAGTCCTCTGGGTCACTGAGGATGACATGATCCGCAGCCACCTCGTCCCAGCCACGTACAAGTCCATGGGTTTCTTGGGACTGTAATTGATCCCTTGAAGACTGCTGCTGATGTTGAGTGCTAGGCTCCACCTCCATGCTTACACAATCCTCCTCCTCCTCCTCTTCCTGTGTGATAGGCGGGCAAGCAGGAACACTGTCTGAATAAAGGGGGCCTTGAGAGCTAAGGAAGTCCTCCTCTTCCTCCCTCTGTTCTGCCTCAGGGGCCCTGTCCATTATTCCAAGCAGTGTGTGCTCCAACAGGTGAATAAGAGGGACAGTCTTACTGATGCATGCACTGTCACTGCTCACCATCCTCGTGGCCTCCTAAAATGGTGACAGGACAGTGCATGCATCCCTGATCATGGCAAACTGCCGTGAGGAAAAAAAACAAGCTCCCCTGACCCTGTCCTGCTGCCATATTGGCACAGATACTCATTGATGGCCCTTTGCTGCGTGTGCAGCCGCTGCAGCATGGCCAACGTAGAGTTCCACCTGGTGGGCATGTCACAGATTAGGCAGTTCTTGGGCAGGTTGTATTCCTTTTGGAGGTCTGCCAGCTGAGCACTGGCATTATATGACCCTCGGAAATGCACACAGACTTTCCTGGCCTGCTTCAGGACATCCTGTTAGCCTGGGTACCTGCCCAAGAACCGCTGCACCACCAAGTTAAGGACATGAGCAAAACAGGCACATGGGTCAGTTGTCCCTGTCGAGGGACGGACAGGAGGTTGGTGCCATTGTCACAAACCACAATTCCTGGCTTAAGCTGGCGTGGCATCAACCATCTCTGAGCCTGCCCCTGCAGAGCTGACAGAACCTCTGGCCCAGTGTGGCTCCTTTCCCCCAAGCACACCAGCTCAAGCACTGCATGGCATCTCTTTGCCTGCATACCTGCGTAGCCCCTTGAATGCCTACGGAGCACCGCTGGTTCCGAGGACACATCAGCACAGGAAGAGGCCACAGAGGAAGAAGAGGAGGGGGTGGAGGAGAGAGGTGTGTCACAGCCAGTAGTAGCATTTTGGAGGTGTGGTGGCGGAACAACCTCCAACACTACTGTACCTTGTCCTGCGTCCTTCCCAGCTGCCAGCAGAGTCACCCAATGCGCCGTGAAAGATAGGTAACGTGCCTGTCCATGCCTGCTGGACCATGAGTCAGCGGTAATATGCACCTTTCCACTGACCGCCCTGTCCAGCGAGGCATGGACATTGCTTTTCACATGCCGGTAGAGAGCCAGAATCGCCTTCCGTGAGAAAAAGTGGTGTTTGGGAACTTGCCACTGAGGTACCGCACATTCCACAAACTCATGGAAGGGGGCAGAATCTACCAACTGAAAAGGCAGCAGTTGAAGTGCTAGCAATTTAGCTAACCTAGCATTCAACCGCTGGGCATGTGGATGGCTGGGAGAGAACTTCTTTCGGCGCTGCAGCAGCTGGGGCAGGGAAATTTTCACTGGTACAATCTGCCATCGGTGTACCAAATAGCAGTGTTGCAATCTTTTGGAATACCGCTTAGAGACAGCAGTGCCCTGCACATGCGTAGCTCTGTGTTGTGATGCAGTCGGTGTGCTGCCCTTAAGCTGGCCCCTGGAGGGCATCCTGCCTTGTTGGAGATGTGCCTGTGCCTCCTCCTCCTCCTCTCTCCTATCAGGCGCCCATGTAGAGTCAGTGACCTTATCATCCCCTCCCCCCTCATCACTGTAGAAAACCTTGCTGTCCTTCTTGGGCACCCCCCCCCCCCATTGCTGGGCTTTTGTTACTGCCTTCCTCTAGCTGTGTACCATCATCGGAGCCTTCAAAATGCTGTGCATCCTCCTGCAGCATGTACCCAACACTGTGGTCAAACAGTTTGGGGGACTCCTCAGGAGGACATGGTGGGGCTAGGGAAGGAGTGACTGATGCCATTGAGCAGAGGGACGAGGCTGCGTTGGCAGCTGCTTTGCCAGACAAAGTACCCTGAGCCTGGGTGAGAGAGGATAAGGAGGATGAGGACGGCTTGATCATCCACTCTACCAAGTCTTCGGCATGTTGTGGCTCAACACGGCCAGCTGCCGAAAAAAAGGACGAGCGTGTCCCACGGGCATGTGCTGATGAGGATGCACCGTGTCCACGACCAGCACTGTTGCCTCTAGATGCAGAGTCTGCTTGTCCTCTTTTATCGGCTCGTGACTCTCTGCCTCTCCTTGTTCTCCTTCCAGACATACTAATGGCCTGCAGAGGACACAGACAGTACACCACGTGAAAGTACTTGCAGCAATATACCCTGCCTGTAGTATTAGTATGAGCAGATCCCTGCTTCTAGGAGTAAATATGAGACATACCAGCTTTACGTTAGTTGCACAATGTGCAGAGGACACAGACAGTACACACACCACGTAGCTTTAGGTGCACAATGTGCAGAGGCCACAGACAGTACACATACCATGTAGCTTTAGGTGCACAATGTGCAGGTACTTGCAGCAGTATACCCTGCCTGTAGTATTAATATGAGCAGATCCCTGCTTCTAGGAGTAAATATGAGAAGCACCAGCTTTACGTTAGGTGCACAATGTGCAGAGGACACAGACAGTACACACAACACGTAGCTTTAGGTGCACACTGCAGAGGACACAGACATTACACACACCACTTAGCTTTAGGTGCACACTGCAGAAGACACAGACAGTACACCACGTGAAAGTACTTGCAGCAATATACCCTGCCTGTAGTATTAGTATGAGCAGATCCCTGCTTCTAGGAGTAAATATGAGGCATACCAGCTTTACGTTAGTTGCACAATGTGCAGAGGACACAGACAGTACACACACCATGTAGCTTTAGGTGCACAATGTGCAGGTACTTGCAGCAGTATACCCTGCCTGTAGTATTAATATGAGCAGATCCCTGCTTCTAGGAGTAAATATGAGAAGCACCAGCTTTACGTTAGGTGCACAATGTGCAGAGGACACAGACAGTACACACAACACGTAGCTTTAGGTGCACACTGCAGAGGACACAGACATTACACACACCACTTAGCTTTAGGTGCACACTGCAGAAGACACAGACAGTACACCACGTGAAAGTACTTGCAGCAATATACCCTGCCTGTAGTATTAGTATGAGCAGATCCCTGCTTCTAGGAGTAAATATGAGGCATACCAGCTTTACGTTAGTTGCACAATATGTGCAGAGGACACAGACAGTACACACACCACGTAGCTTTAGGTGCACAATGTGCAGAGGACACAGACAGTACACACACCATGTAGCTTTAGGTGCACAATGTGCAGGTACTTGCAGCAGTATACCCTGCCTGTAGTATTAATATGAGCAGATCCCTGCTTCTAGGAGTAAATATGAGAAGCACCAGCTTTACGTTAGGTGCACAATGTGCAGAGGACACAGACAGTACACACAACACGTAGCTTTAGGTGCACACTGCAGAGGACACAGACATTACACCACGTGAAAGTACTTGCAGCAAAATATCCTGCCTGTAGTATTAATATGAGAAGATCTCTGCTTCTAGGAGTAAATATGAGAAACACCATCTTTAAGTTAGGTGCACAATGTGCAGAGAACACGGACAGTACACACACCACGTAGCTTAAGGTGCACACTGACAGTTCACCATGTAAGAATATTTCAGCTAGCACAATCACCTGCCTGCCTGTCAGTAAATTAGGAAGAGCGTATCTAGCTAAACTATACAGTGTATAAATATATATACAACACCTGGGATGCATATATATTCTCTACACACTGTAACTTTAACTGACTAGCCCTGCTCTCTCTCTCTCTCTCTCTCTCTCTCTCTCTCTCTCTCTCTCTCTCTCTCTCTCTCTCTCTCTCTCTCTCTCTCTCTCTCTCTCTCTCCTTGCGGATCATAGTTGTAATGACAACTACGGCCACTAGGTGGCCTTTACGTTGTTTTCTCATTTGCCTATGCAAATGAGGCTACTACGCCGATTCCCGATCGCTTTTACGCCGCCTTGTCGTCGCGTACGTCCTTTACGAACTCGTAAGGTTACCCCTGCTTCTATGAGGGGTAACCTTACGAAGTCCCGTCGGATGCTGTCGGGTGCCGTCGGATGCCATGTTAAGTATGGCAATAAAAAAGAAAAAAAGTGCAGCGCTAAATAATATCTGGAGTGAAACCAAATATGTGATCAAGGTATTCAAATCAGGAGCCCCAATTATGGAGCAAAAATGTGAATCTATAAAATTGCACTAGACCAATACATGTAAATATCAAATAATATGCACAAAAAATAGAAATCAAAATAAGTGAGATACCAAATAGTACCACCAGGGTGCTTCACACTGAAGTGAAAATGAATTGTATCACAAATAAATGTCCCGGAAAAATACGTCAAAAGATAAAAGATCAAATGCTAATATATGTTGTAAATAGCGATATAAAAAAGCAAGAAATGGAAACTCTGGTGATGAAAAAGTCCCAATATAAAAGGAACAGAATCACATTATGGCAAACGGAATTGCAAAAACGTTTAGGATAAGTCCATCAACACAGGATTTGGATATTTCAGTGATTTAAACAGGTAGTAAAAAACCCCATCAGCGGTCAATCTCATAGGATCCACAACAACATCCAATCGATACAGATAAAAGTTGGGTATTCTTACCGGATGGCGTGGACACACACGTCAGCGACGGTGTGTCAATCAAGCGTGTACGAACTCCTGGAAAGCGATGATGTCAATGGGAGCCCGTTGAGCAAATAGACAATCGATCATCAGAAGCTCAGTGGATCCAAATGTGAGAGAAAATCCTTCAGAGGAAACTTATGGATAATGGCATTGTGGCAGGTAGACCCATTATAGAATCATGTAGGGAAGAAAACACACACACAACTACGCATAGTGTGGTTATTTCCAGTAAAAAAGGCCTTTATTAGGCATAAAATGGTATACAGAAAAATAGGCAAAAAAATAAGTCAGAAGGCTGGCCGGAGGCCGGCCTGTATTTGTGGGAGGAGTCTGAGAGTACTTAAGACTCCCTCCCTGTCGGTGCTGGGTCGGCGTCGGGTTCTGGGTTGGAGGGGGCGTGTCACGTCAGCAGACGCCATTCAGCCGTTGGCTTGGAGGAGGGAGGTGTTGTTCACCCGCCCGCTCATGGCGGCTCCACGTGGTGTTTTGTCCCAGGTTCTCCCTGTGTACCAGGCGGTATGGGGGGAGCGGGAGCCGCCTTTCACCCCAGACTGTATGCGGGCTCACACAGGGGAGCTCTGCGATTCGGCAGGTACACGGGGGCCATCCTTCCTCCCTCCCACTCCTCGGGCCGCCCACCACTCCTCCCGGTCAGTTTCTTATCCATCCCCTTACCACTTCATGCCTGCCCGGTTATCCCGTCCTCACCAGCGGCATGGCCGCCCGTTCTCTCTGTTCCTCGCGGGTTTCACGCCGGGGGGAGGGGGGGTGCTAGCCCGCCCTTCCGCTGTATTTCTCCCTCCAGCATGGAGGGAGCCGCCGCTGCTTCCCCCGGTGTTCACGCGGGGGGGGGGGGGGATGCCCGCCCGCCGTGTTTCTCCCTCCAGAATGGAGGGAGCCGCCGCCGCTGCTTCCCCGGTGTTCACGCCGGGGGGAGGGGGGATGCCCGCCCGCTGTGTTCCGCCCGCTGCTTCCCCCGGTGTTCACGCCGGAGGGGGGGGGGGGGGGCGGATGCTCGCCCGCCCGCTGTATTTCTCCCTCCCGGGCAGCTTGGGGGGGGGGGGGGTCCGCTGTTTTCCAGGGGTCACATGCTGGCTATTTGGAGGGGGACGGGCTGCCCTCCCGCATCTCTGAGGTCATGCTAGCGGCTTTGGGGGGGGGGGGGAATGTCCACCTTTTTTACTCAGGTCAGAAGAGTTCTGCCTCCGCGTTGTCTGTCATAGCGTTCTGCCCCGCGTTTTCTGTCATAGCGTTCTGCCCCGCGTTTTCTGTCATAGCGTTCTGCCCCGCGTTTTCTGTCATAGCGTTCTGCCCCGCGTTTTCTGTCATAGCGTTCTGCCCCGCGTTTTCTTTCATAGCGTTTCTGCCCCCCAGGTTTTCTGTCATAGTGTTTCTGCCCTTACATTTTCTGTCATAGTGTTTCTGCCCCCACGTTTGCTGTCATAGCGTTCTGCCCCCACGTTCCTGTCATAGCGTTTCTGCCCCCAGGTTTTTCGGTCGTAGCGTTTCTGCCCCCAGGTTTTTCGGTCGTAGCGTTTCTGCCCCCAGGTTTTCTGTCATAGCGTTTCTGCCCACAGGTTTTTCTGTCATAGCGTTTCTGCCCACAGGTTTTTCTGTCATTGCGTTTCTGCCCCAGGTTTTTCTGTCGTAGGTTTCTGCCCCCCAGGTTTTTCTGTCGTAGCGTTTCTGCCCCCAGGTTTTTCTGTCGTAGCGTTTCTGCCCCCAGGTTTTTCTGTCGTAGCGTTTCTGCCCCCAGGTTTTTCTGTCGTAGCGTTTCTGCCCCCAGGTTTTTCTGTCGTAGCGTTTCTGCCCCCAGGTTTTTCTGTCATTGCGTTTCTGCCCCCAGGTTTTTCTGTCATAGCGTTTCTGCCCACAGGTTTTTCTGTCATAGCGTTTCTGCCCACAGGTTTTTCTGTCATAGCGTTTCTGCCCACAGGTTTTTCTGTCATAGCGTTTCTGCCCACAGGTTTTTCTGTCATAGCGTTCTGCCCCCACGTTTTCTGTCTTATTTCGGCCTCAGCGTGTCACACAATTCTGTCTCAGGTTCTGTCCTTGCATTGGCTATGGCTATAGTATCATGCGTTTCTGCCCCCAGGTTTTCTGTCTTAGCGTTTCGATCCACACGATTTTCTGTCATTACATTCGTCATTGTATATCTGCCTCAGTGTTGCAGGTGCAGCTTTTTCTCATACCTTTTCTGCCCCGGGTTTCTGCCAGATTTGCCTCAGCGTTTCAGGCTCAGTGATTCTATCGTACTATTCTGCCTCAGGTTTCCGTCATTACATTTGCCTCAGCGTTTCTCTCATACCGGAAGGTCCTGCCCCAGGTTTTCTGTCATAGCGTTTCTGCCCCAGGTTTTCTGTCATAGCGTTTCTGCCCCAGGTTTTCTGTCATAGCGTTTCTGCCCAGGTTTTCTGTCATAGCGTTTCTGCCCAGGTTTTCTGTCATAGCGTTTCTGCCCAGGTTTTCTGTCATAGCGTTTCTGCCCCAGGTTTTCTGTCATAGCGTTTTCCTTCTGTCATAGCGCATTTCTGCTCACGATTTTCTGTCTGGGCACTACGGCCCCCACGATTTTCTGTCTGGGCACTACGGCCCCCACGATTTTCTGTCTGGGCACTACGGCCCCCACGATTTTCTGTCTGGGCATTACGGCCCCCATTTGTTCATTTCTGTCTGTCATTGCATTTCTGCTCGGCATGTCAGGCTCAGTGTTGCTCTCATACCATTTCTGCCCAGGTTTCTGTCCTATAATTTTTGCCTCAGCATTCAGGGTCAGAGGGTCTCCATATTTTCTGCCCCAGGTTTTGGTATAAGTTTTTCAGGTCGGCAGTTCTGCCGCCCCCACGATTTCTGTCCCCCTCATTTTTCTGTCATTAGCATCTGCTGCCCCCAAGAATCCTGTCTGTGTTAGTTTGTGTTCTTGGGCATTGTCTTTGTGGTTTCCATGTCTCGTTGTATTTTGTCCACGTTGCATCTGGGTTGTTTAGCTAGTGCTCACATCTCAGGATCTGTCACGTCTACAGATTCATACGGGCTGAGGTTTCGTTTTTAATTGATTGTTGACCACAATCTTCTCGCCTGTTTACATACGTCATACGTTGCACGTGCATTCATTACACATACTCGATTACCCACAGCAGTCCGTGGGGTACACCAACCCTGAGTGTTCAGTTATATTGTCTGTCTCTGCGCGACAGGTTACTCAGGCTCACATGCCAGTCACACTGGGTTGGGGTGTCATCGGGTGCATTCAAGCGCAGCGGTCTTAGGTAGGCACAGAGGGCGTTTGTTGTTTCATGTGTGTTTTCTGTCTGTTGTCTAGGTTGTGTCAGCGCACCCCCAGTTCCTGCTCTTCCATTTCTTGCCGGCCATGTCATCTTTTTGGGTGTCCGGTCTATCAGGCCTTCTGGTTCATGACTGAGCAAATGGGTGTTCCTTGTCAGAGGGGGTGGAATCACCCATCCCTGTTTCTCTGACATCCCTACTGCGGGTACTTTCAGATCTATTTTCGGGGCTCATCGCTGCATCATCAGGTTTTCACAGTGTTGTGGCTTCAGCTGACAGTCATGCTTTCATTTCCAATCAAGTTTCTGGAGGCAGCTTTTCCAGGGGTGGTTGGTCTGGTTCTCTACCTTCATGCTGTAGGTGGGGGGCTGGGTTTTAGGTTCCTAGTGGCAAGTTTGGTAGCATTGTTACTATGGGCTGCTCTCCTGCAAAATTGGTCATTAGGTACTTGTCCGTGGTCTGGCGTTCAGCACTTGGGGGGGGGGGGGGGGTGGTTTGGGTTAGCTGCCATACCGATGTCATCTATCCTTATGCTCGATTTCATCAGTCATGCCGGTGGCAAGGTGAGTCTTTTTTGTGCAGCATCATCGGGTCTTGCTTCTGCCTGTAACCTGCTAACCAAGTCTATCAGGTAAGAACGGGTTCTGTGGGTCGGTATGGGCCATGTTGGGTTGTTGTTACCTTAGCGCAAGGGCTTCGTCCTTCTGCTCCGTCAACATGTCCATCAGGTATCCAGCACTTTAGGCTCCTGCTAGTTGTCAGATTTTTGCAACTCACCCGCTCACTTTCCTATTAAGTATGGGTAGGCCAGGGGTTGGGGGGGGGTTTCCTCACGGGGCTACGTATCTGGTGTCCGGTTGTGGCTTTCATTGTTAGGCATTATTGCAGGGGCTTCTCAGGGCCAGTTCTGGTTCAGTTGCCCACAAGTGTCCACTCATCTTAAGTGTGTCAGGCTCTCATATGGGTTGTCGCAGGCTCGAACCATTCTTTCTCGGGGCATTGGTCAAGTTCAGGGCTGCTTCACGCATTCGGCAGGGGCTTCCTTCTATCACAGGTCACGAGTCGGTAGCTTCTCCAGTCATAACGGCTACTTATCAGGTGTACATACGATTGCCATCCGGGCGCGTGCTGCTTTGCTTCTTGGTCGCTCATCTACCCCTCTTCACCTAAACATGTGTCTTTTGCCCTCTTTCAGGCGTACCTACCAGCCGGCCAAAGGCACACTCCAGGCCTTGGTTATTAGGGTCATCGCATTCCTTACTCGAAGACTCTGATTACAAGTCAGAAGGCTGGCCGGAGGCCGGCCTGTATTTGTGGGAGGAGTCTGAGAGTACTTAAGACTCCCTCCCTGTCGGTGCTGGGTCGGCGTCGGGTTCTGGGTTCCCACCCACCCATTCCCCCAGCTTTCATACATTCTCATTGTACTTTTCTTGTTCAGGGTATGCCCTCTTTCAGGCGTACCTACCAGCCGGCCAAAGGCACACTCCAGGCCTTGGTTATTAGGGTCATCGCATTCCTTACTCGAAGACTCTGATTACAAATAAAAAATAAGCTAAAAAGTACAAGACTGCGGGAAGACCAGTACAGGTGATCACATGGGTAAGTAGCATGGTAGGCAAATAGCGTAAGGTTACCCCTGCTTCTATGAGGGGTAACCTTACGAAGTCCCGTCGGATGCTGTCGGGTGCCGTCGGATGCCATGTTAAGTATGGCGTCGGTTCAGCGTCGGCTTTTTCCGTCGCTTACGTAATTTTACTAACTCGTTCGCGAATAGGGCATTGCATAGTGACGATCACGTCGTTTTGACGTCGGTTTCAACTGCGCTTTCCGACGTGAGCTGGAGCATGCGCACTGGGTTTTTTCCCCGGCCGGCGCATGAGCAGTTCGTTCGACGCGGGGGCGCGCTTAGTTTAAATACAAGCCGCCCCATTTGAATTACGCGGGCTTACGCTGGGCCATTTTCGCTACGCCAACGCAAACTACGGAGCAAATGCTTAGGGAATACGGCACTTGCTCTAGTACGATGCGGCGGCGTAGTGTAAATGGCTTACGCTACGCGGCCGGATTTCTTAGAGAATCTGGCCCTCAGTGTTGGAAAGCAGCTACAGATATGCCATTCAACCATTCAAGGTGAATACAATTGAAGATGCTGCTGGATACATGGCTTCCTTTTTGAAAAACAAAAGTAAGGGCGCGTACACACGGACGTTTTTTGTGATGAACAAAAATGACATTTTTAAAAACGTAATTTAAAATGATCGTGTGTGGGCTTCACATCATTTTTTGTCGTCCGAAAAACAAAACATTTTCGTTTTTGAAAATGTTGTTTTTTGTGTTGTAAAAAATGATCGTGTGTGGGCTAAAACTATGGGCCAGATTCAGGTACATCTGCGCATTATTGGACCGGCGTAGCGCACCGCCTTTACGTTAGACTTGCGCAATGTAGCCGCACAATCACCCTATTCTCGTCGCTTTTACGCAGAAATTTGCGCATGCGTACCGTTATTTCAGAGGCGTAAGGCGGAGTAATACAAATTGGGAAGGACGTGGGCGTATTACATTGAAATGAGCCGTGACCCCATGCAAATGAAGGGGGCCGGGCCGGCTTCGCGCATGCGCGCTTGAAGGGAAGACCATGGTCAGCACCTCTGTGCGCATGCTCACAAACCTCGGGAACAGCGCAATCAGTGAAATTGGAAGTGGACTAGGGCAAATTAGAGAACTACGCAGACAGCATAAATAGACAGACACAAACGCACTTCCTTTGCAAAAGTACATCCCTTTGTATCCCTCCCTATACAGCAAGGTGCTTTTGTTCTGTTGTTTGTTAGCGTTTATTTGTTTGTTTGTGACGTGTCTTTGAGATATTTGGGGACTGTTTTGCAGAGTGATTTTTGTCTTTTATGTGTTTTTCTTTGTTGTTTTTTTTTGTAAAATTATATTTTTGCTGGACTTATTTTTTTTTTTTTGCTGGTCATTTTTTTTTTTTGGTTCTGTTTGTGTATGATTTGGGAATGTGGGGGTGACATTCCTGCCGGAAAAGGGGTGTCACCCTCATTTGTGGTGGCTTGTGCCAATCCAATGTGATGAGGATGTGGGGTGTGTGTGCTAGGGACCACAGTGGTGTGCATGCATGCATTCTCATTGTGCCATGATTAATGTGTGTGTTTAACGTGCAAAGATGCATAATGTGAGCTGGCATGAGATGGGGTCATGAGATGGGGTCCCAGTGCATATGCAGAGTCTCCTTGAAGGGAAAAGACAGGAGGATGTTAGTAGTGCATGTGCCCCTTGTGATGTGTGCATCATGGGGGGGGCAGTCATGCCTGCCACCCATGTTACTCACCAACCAGCCAGCTGTCCCCATACATGTTCTGTTCGAAATCTGTGGGGATGGGGCTCTGATTGTATATGTAGCTGTCATGGGTGTCATGGGTAGTGTCATGTGTTGGGCTGGTGATGTCCTCCTGCAAGCTTGTGGTTAATTCCATGATGGCATGAGGGGTGAATCTGAAGATGCGAGACACCTCAGAATCACTCATGCCATAGATGTCTATGCGTGTGCAGTATATCCTCTCCCGTGAAGAGTGAAGATTGAGGGGCTTGTATCAGATAAGAATATTGTATTAGATTAGATTAAATTGTAAAGTTTAAATAAGCAAATAAAAAGTTTTAAAAAAAACAAAAAAAAAAATCCCGTGCCCTCCTCAGTGCCCTCCTCCTTATTTGCTCATCTAAAGTCAGTAGTATAGCTATGAGCATGGATGCCACTGGCATGTTGGCATACAGATTGTTGTGCAACACGTGTGACTGCTGAGCTCCTCACTAACAGTGTTGCTTTATCTGACATGTAGACGATTTTTCTAATTTTCGACCAGCTTTTATATGGTCTAATTTTAGACAGGACATTTTGCTGTTCCGCACACTGCGTAGCCTGCGCTGCCCCAACGTTCTTTTGTGGATCCCCGTAAGTCCCTCATTAGCATATTTGACTAGCAAATCAATGGTCTGTCTAGCGCAGTTTTGCGCGGACGGATGCGCCTGTCTAACGAAATTACGCTGGACAAAAAAAAGTAGATTTCTTGCGTATCTCGTCCTGGGGATGCCGTGCATCGAAACGCACGCGCACATTTAGACTTACGCCGTGCATCTCCTGTTACACAGGCGTAATCGCTCTGTGAATCTGGCCCTATGTTTTTAACCACTTCAATACAGTGCACTTAAACCCCCTTCTTACCCAGACCAATTTTCAGCTTTCGGTGCTCTCACATTTTGAATGACAATTACTCAGTCATGCAACACTGTACCCAAATAAAAATTGCTTCCTTTTTTTCACACAAATAGAGCTTTCTTTTGGTGGTATTTAATCACTCATGGGTTTTTTATTTTTTGCGCTATAAATAAAAAAAGACGGTAGATTTTGTGAAAAAATTGCATTTTTCTTTGTTTCTGTCATAAAATGTAGCAAATTAGTATTTTTTCTTCATAAACGGGTGACAGGGCAGGTCACTGGTGGGTGACGGGTGACAGGGTACGGTCACTGGTGGGTGACGGTTGCACCGCTAATGGCAGTCTATTTATGTGACAGGTGCACTTTATGGGTGACTGTTGGGTGACTGGTGACAATTGGGGGGGGGGGCAAAGGGACAGATGTGGTGTTTGTGCAGACACTACGGTAACACAGAACTGTAACTCACTGCTTCTAGCTCTTCTCTCCTCACACTGGAAACAATGTGTGAGGGGAGAAGAGCTGGTAACAGTTAGTTACAGCTCTTTGTTTACACTAGTGATCAGAGCTGATCACGTGTTACACAGCCCTGACCAATGGCTGTGTACCATTGTCGGTGACGAGCAGTTTTCCCGGGAACACGCTGCCACCGACGGGCACACGCGGCGCGATCACAATCGCTCACACGCGCCGTGAACTTTGGGGGTGTTGCCATGCTTGATCAGCCATGACTTCATCACGGCCGATCATGTGGTTACCCCTGTCACGCTGTTCACCCCTGTCGGTAACAAGCGGTGTCTCCGGAACCTCATCTTTGCTGTGTAACAGGTAAAGCACGGTATACCTTGAATAGTCATTAATGAATGTGAGAAAATATTTTTTCCTGAAGTCTGAGCTTTCATAAGACCTCATAGATCTGAGTGAATCGGGTCCAGTAGCTGCCAAGCCCTTATTTTGCTACCGTTGGAAAAGGATTTCCTGATCAGGGCCGCTGTTAGAAATCACAGGGCCTCATACAGCCTCTTTGACACTGCCCTCGACCCCACCCTGGCCCCTCCACTGACCCCGCCTCGAAACTAAATGCAGTTTTGTCTTCGAATGACATAATGTTGTAGAATAGGCATATACTGTACATATCAAGGTCCCCAAATGTGGAAAATATTTAATCTCAATATTAATGTGAATAGATTCAATATATACATGAAAGTCCTATATTAGGACCAATAAGTATGAATAAAAAAATTATATAATCAAAATAAACAAAGTAGAAATATTAAAATTATTTGAATGTTTGATATTTATACTTTGTTGATTTTAATTATATGCCATTCTATAATTAAACATAAAGAGTGCCCATATAAATAAGCTTCTTCCATCAGAGTGCCCCCATGGATAAGCTGCCCCCATCAGATTGCCCTCATAGATATGTTGCCCCCATAAGCGTGCCCCATGTATAAACTGCCCCCCATTTCATCACCTTTGTTCCCCATCATCCTAGGTATGCCTTGGCTGAAGGCCCACAACCCCCACATCAGCTGGACCACCAGAGAAATCAAATTTCCCTCAACTTATTGCCAGCAACAGTATCTACAAGAAGCCAAAGGCAACCCCTCACCCTTACTCTGTCTGGACACTGATTCTGAGTTACGTCAATCAATCCAATAGTATATCACGATTTTCTAGACGTATTCAGTAAGAGGGATGTAGAGACCCTTACCCCCTACAGACCCTATGATTGTCCCATTGAGCTCCTACCAGGGGCCGAGGTTCCCTTCGAGAGTATCTTCCCTTTAACTGAACTTGAACTTACTTGGATTACTGTAAACGGCATCCGCCGTCGCCGACTGCGTTCCATGCTGGGACGCATTCGGCGACCGCGCATTTGTCGTAGAAAGCGGAAGTGCGCCGCATTATCACCGCTTTATTGTCGGCCGTAGCCAGCCTGTACCCCGGTCCATGGTACCAGCAAACTACTCCTTTGGTCCTCCCTAAGAACAAGGTACTATCAAACCGGTCCACGCGAGCATCAATGCCTTTCCTGCTGTGGGGACATCTAAAACCATTTACTTGCACAAGAGCCTCATTACCTCAGCCTCATCCTCTACAAATGGATAAGTACCCTTATTTCCTTAATTTAATGCTCTAGAATTACCCTGCTATCATGCTGCATATACTGTCTACATTTATGGAAGCCTGCTCAAGTTAAATTACCATCTTCTATCATGCTGCATACTTCCTTCCTTACTTCAATGCTCTAGAACAGGGGTGGCAAACTCAAATTCATCGGGGGCCACATTAGCAGTATGGTTGCCCTCAAAGGGCCGGTTGTATCTGTGATGCCGCGTACACACGGCAGAGAACCTCGACGGGCAGAACACATCGTTCCGCCTATCAAGGTTCTCTGCCGGCCGGCAGATTCGGCGACCCGCCCGTCGGGAAAGGCAACCGGCCATTCATCCCGACGGGCCGTCGAGCAAATAGAGAACCTGTTCTCTATTTGGTCGACGGGTTTCCCGACGGGCGGGGCTCGCCGAGAGCGTACACACGGCCGAGGTTCTCGGCAGAATGCAGCTCCCAGCGAGGTTCTCGCTGGTTTCTGCCGAGAACCTCGGCCATGTGTACGGGGCTTCAGACTGTGTCCACTATTTATTATCATAAATAATTGTCACTGCATTTGTTTATTACTGGTTTTATGGAGCGCAGGGTTCAGGAGTTTGCTGCATACAAAATGCAGGATACAGGAGTATGCTATGAACTGTGTGCAATATCTGACCTCTGCACCCTCCACTCTCCTTCCTTCCTCCCATCCAACCTGGGATAGGGTGGGGTAGGATGAGATGGGATGTGGTGGGGTGGAGTGGAGTAGGATGGGATGGGGTCGGGATGGGGGTGGATGGGATGGGGTGGGGTGGGGTAGGATGGGATGAGATGAGATGGGGTGGAGTGGGTTGAGATGGAGTGGGGTAGGATGGGATGGGGACGGGATGGGGGTAGATAGGGGTAGGATGGGATGAGATGGGGTGGGGTGGGATGGTATAGAGTGGGGAAGGATGGTATGGGGTAGGATGGGATGGGGTAGGATGGGATGAGGTAGGATGGGATGGGGATGGTATGGAGGTGGGCGGCGTGGGGTGGGGTAGGATGGGATGGGGGTGGATGGGGTGGGATAGGATGGGATGGAGTGGGATGGAATGAGATGGGATGGGGTATGGTGGGGTGGGATAGGATGGGATGGGCTACCTGACATACATGGACCTACCTGACATACACTGACCTCACCTACCTGACATACACTGACCTCACCTACCTGACATACACTGACCTCACCTACCTGACATACATAGACCTACCTGACATACACTGACCTCACCTACATGACATACACTGACCTCACCTACCTGACATACACTGACCTCATCTACCTGACATACACTGACCTCACCTACCTGACATACACTGACCTCACCTACCTGACATACACTGACCTCACCTACCTGACATACATAGACCTACCTGACATACACTGACCTCACCTACATGACATACACTGACCTCACCTACCTGACATACATATACCTACCTGACATACACTGACCTCATCTACCTGACATACACTGACCTCACCTACCTGACATACACTGACCTCACCTACCTGACATACACTGACCTCACCTACCTGACATACACTCACCTCACCTACCTGACATACACTCACCTTACCTACCTGACATACATAGACCTACCTGACATACACTGACTTCACCTACCTGACATACACTGACCTCACCTACCTGACATACATGAACCTACCTGACATCCACAATGACTTCACCTACCTGACATACATGTAACATGGACCTACCTGACATACACAATGACTTCACCTACCTGACATACACCCATCATGTGTCACGGCAGGCAGCCAGCCAGAAAGGAGGGGAGGAGAGGAGAGCCGCCCGCCCGAGCCGGAATCTTTACAGTGCATGGTGTGGAGGAGGCTTTTAATTGCCGCCTTCTGGAGTCTGCGGTGCCTATGATGGATGTCACACGTCCCGTGGTCCTGGGATTGGATCTCCGGGACGTCCATCATAGAGCTGCAGGCCCTAGAATGCTTGACCTAGGCAGCCGCCGCCGGGCGTACCAAGATGGCCGACCTCTCCGGAGCTAGGCCGAAGCCTTTCCTAAGGCCGAGGCAGCGGTGCACTCCAAGGATCGCATTCTGCTCTGTGGCCCACGCAACGGACGGCCCATTGCGCGGGCCATATGGCAAGGCCTGGCGGGCCGGCTTTGGCCCACGGGCCTTGTGTTTGCCACCCCTGCTCTAGAATTACCCTGCTATCATGCTGCATATACTGCCTACATTAATTGAAGCCTGCTCAAGTTAAATTACCATCTTGCCTGGGAGTATCTACTGTTAGACATGTGCATTCGTTTTCGTTAGAATGCATTTTCCTCTCGAAAATCTGATTTTTTCGTTATCGTTTTAACAAACGATAACGAAAGCGCAAGAAACGAAAACCGAAAGATCCAACATAAAAAATGCTTTATTTTTGTTTTTGTTGCAGTAAAAATTCGATATAGAGAGATTCGACATTATAGGGAAAAGATTCGGCATTATAGGGAAAAGATTTGACACTATAGAAATAATAGATTCGACATAACAGAGATTAGATTTCGATTTATGAGAAAATAGATTCGACATTATAGAGAATAGATTTGACATTATTACTAATCGTACAACATTAGAATTCTTGTAGGCGGAATATTCGAACGGAAATGTACGATTCGACGTAAAGATTTGATGTTCCGTCGAATATTCTTTTGACCATTCGACAGAAACTAAGTATTATTGGATTTTCGGACGAAAGCTATTCCCCAACGAAAAACAAAATAGATCAAAACGATTTTTGGGAGTAACTAAATAAATTTATTTTCCAAACGAAAACGAAAAAACAAAACAAAATATTCCAGTCTGCACATGTCTATCTACTGTGGATTCATACTACTAATGTGGAGCAGTTCCATACTAATTATTAAACAGAATTTTTTTTGCGCTAACCCAAATAACAGTAAAAGTGATAATTAAATCACAGAAGGCAGCAATCACGTGACCTAACACAAGTAAACATAGAAAAAGAAAAAGTTTGCGCCAACTAGAAAAAACTTATATAGTAATGGTATAGTACTTAGTACAGTCCAATATATAAAAGTCCAATACAATAAAGATGAAGAAAAAACGTTCATCACAGAAAACACCCAAGTGTGCTTCAGAAAACGTGAACCGCCACCACATGGACTGTAGCTTACCAGAAATAAGCTAGTTAGGAGCCTATAATTGAATCCAATGTAGGTTATCACGGAACCAGATCACACGGCTTCTTGGGATCCTTGTATCATTTGCAGACAGCTGGTCACAGGATCCTGCCTGCTTGCAAACAGTGTATGTTCTGGCCATGGCTCGGTGCTAAAGTTGCTGAAACTGGAAGAAGACGGCATGAAAATTTTAGTGCCAGTGTGGGAGAGCTCGAAGATGTTGCATCACTGCATCACTTGCATCAATTTGGCTGAGATAAAATGCGCTTGTATACAAGTGGGGCGGCAATGGAGTCCTCCCGATGCATTTCGTGGCAAATACTAATTATTCTTTGAGTATTTATGAAATTTACAGCTTGATTATATGTCTCAGTTTATGTCTTAAAGTAGCATAATTCCCTAAAACCCTTCATATAATCATCAGCCAAGTCCTTCCAGCATATGTAATCCTAATACAGTATTTCCTTATGCTACATGCTTGACATTTGTTAATTATAGTAAACATGCCTTTGGCCTCTATATGAAACATGTTCGTATATATCTTTTAAAACTAAGGGTTGTAGGTATGTAGTAATACCTCCTCCCTTAGTAGCTCAACACATTCCTTTATGTGTGAGAGATGATGTAGTGAATCCCCAAACTCTTTTTCTCAGATTAGGTGACGCCTGGGGTCCAGTACTGAAAATCACATTACATTGAGAAGTGCATTGAAACCCTTGAAAATATCCGAACCGCAGTTGTGGTTCACTCTCATTCACCGTAGTTTGTGACAATTACTGAGAATTAAACAAAATTACTATCAAAAATAACCACCCACTTCCCCTTGTGCCGAACTGTTTTAAAGGCTGGGAGCTGCAGACATCTTTACTAAGCTGGACCTCTGGGTAGCATACAACTTGATTCACATCCGAGAATGAGATGAATGGAAAACAGCTTTTTGTACCCAATTCCGGCACTTTGAGTACCCGGTCATGGCCTTTTGGTAATGCAATGTAATGCACATGACCTCTTTTGAGATTATCTAGACACGTACATCATTGTATATCTGGATGACATGCTGATTTTCTCCTCCTCAAAGGATGACCATCGCAGGCATGTCAGAAATGTGTCAACCCGGCGCCGGCTGACACGGTGGGGACACTAGGGGTCCTGATTGACAGCAACTTGACGTTAATCCCCTATGTCGGTCAGGTTGTCAAGACCTGCCATTTTAAGATGCGGCTTCTTTACCGCATTTTGCCTTTTCTTTCCGATCTGAAAAGGATTTCGGTGGTGCGCGCTCTGGTCCTTCCGCATCTGGACTATTGTAATGGTCTCCTGGCTGGACTGCCTCAAGTCCAGATTGGGAGACTTCAAAAGGTCCAGAACCAGGCGGTAAGGCTTGCATTAAACCTCAGAGGCCACTGCCCCACCTCGAGACATCAGGCTGCCCTGCATTGGCTGCCAGTTGGTCAGAGGGTTGCGTTTTACAATTTTAACACTTGTTTTTAAAGCGTTTCACGGGCTAGGACCCGCCTATCTCTGTGCCAAATTGAATAGACATGTTACTGGCCGCTCCCTTAGGTGGAGCTGCCAATTCCGCCTTGAACAGCCAAAGAGTCGGCTGAAAAATGGGGGGGCCGGGCTTTTTCTGTGCTTGGCCCCCGAGAGAATGGAATTTACTCCCCCTAAGTCTTAGACAGAGTCCGGACTTGCTTACATTTAGGAGGGATCTTAAAACCTGCCTGTGGGCAGAGTCAGAATGATAGGAGTTTTGAGGTTAGGGCATTTTGGAGGGTAGTACTGCTGAATTTGTTTTATAGGGAATTGTGTGTTGTCTCTCCGTTGGTTTTATGTGATTTTCATGGTTTTATATTGTATCGTATTGGTTTTTGGCTCTATATTAATGTTATATTAAGTGATTTTAATTGTGGTAAATATTGTATATTGTTACTATGTTAATTTATGCCTGTAACACCCGGTCTCGTTGTGAATTGTTAAGGTCTGGAAGCGTTTCGATACCTTCGGGTGATTCTACGCTATACAAGCAATAAACAATAAACAATAAACAATAATATGGCCTCTATGTCAAACCGGACAAATGTGAATTCAAACTACAGAGCATTCGGTTTTTGGGATTGATCATCTCAACTGAGGGCATTAAGATGGATCTCCAGAAAGTCACCGCCATCTTAGACTAGCCAGCACCTGCAGACAAGAAAGAATTCTAACGTTCCATCAGGTTTGCCAACTTCTATCGGAAATTTATTAGGGGGTTTTCTGCCATTATCACTCCCATTACAGAACTAACCAGGCAGGGAATCTGATTTCTCTGGTCTTCCGAAGATCAGACTGCCTTTGAAACTCCTAAGAAGCTGTTCACTTCAGCATTCACCTTGAAGCACCCTGATGCTGCCCTACCGTTTGTTAGTGAAGTTGATGCTTCTGAGATAGCAGTCGGAGCAGTGCTTTCTCAATTACAAGGGTCCAAGGCCCTACTCTATCTAGTTGCATTATTTTCTCGCAAACTATCGACGGCAGAAAGGAACTATGATGTGGGAGATTGTGGGCTCCTGGCCATCAAGGCTGCATGAGAAGGATGGCGATACTTCTGACTAAATTCTGGTCTATATGGACAATAACAATTTGGAATATCTGAGATCGGCAAAGTAATTAAAGCCACAGTAGGCAAGGCGGGCACTATTTTTCTCTAGATTTTTTATTCCACATAACTTATAGGCCAAGGTTGAAGAATACAAAGCCTGACGCATTATCCCGCATGTTCAATGAATCACACCTCCAGACACTATCTTGCCCACAGGAAACTTCCTTGTGCTACAGGAAAACCTACTATCCCAGGTCATACAGGCCTCCTCAAACTGCCTTGTCCCCTGAAACCAGCTTACCAGCTTATTTTACTTCCTGGTTTGGTGACGTGGCGGCGTCAACGTCACCGCCACGTCACCGCGTTCTTTGTCCGAGGGGTTTTTTGTCCGATGGTGTGTACACACCGCCGGACAAAAATCCTGCAGAAGACATGTCCATTAAAAACGGTCTGCGGACCGTTTTCATCATCGGACATGTCTCCTCGTGTGTACGAGGCCTAAAACAATGGACTTCTTCTGTAGAAACAACAAACTGTTTCAAGAGACCATGCCCAAGATGCAGGAATACAATTAAAAGATCTTTGATAAAAAGAAACAAGGAGAACTAACCCTAAAACAGGGCAACCAGGTATGGCTATCCACAGTAAATCTAAAGCTCACTTGTCCCTCAAGAAAATTGGGCACTAAATTCCTGGGACCCTTTCCTGTAAAAAAGAGGATCAATGATGTAGCCCAGGGGTGGCAAACTCAAATTCATCGGGGGCCGCATCAGCAGTTTGGTTGCCCTCAAAGGGCCGGTTGTATCTGCACTCCACCATAGTGTTCAGTCTGAGCAGTCTCCAAGTTTTCTTGCGCTGCATATGGACGCAGCGCAGGGTTCAGGAGTGCGAAGCACATTATTTCTAATATTACATTATAATATAAAATGAAATCATTCCACTCACCATAATGCAGAATCAGCGGAAGCTCGGAGTCTCTCCTTGCATCAGGCGTCCCCACCAGCCGAGTCCCCCTTTTACATCGGGCGTCCCCACCAGCCGAGTCCCCCTTTTACATCAGGCGTCCACACCAGCCGAGTCCCCCCTTTACATCAGGTGTCCCCCTTTACATCAGGCGTCCCCCCTTTACATCAGGCGTCCCCTAAGTCCCCCCTTACATGAGCCGAGTCCCCCCTTACATAAGCCGAGTCCCCCCCTTACATGAGCTGAGTCCCCTCCTTACATGAGCCGGGTCCCCCCTTACATGAGCCGAGTCCCCCCCCCTTACATGAGCCGAGTCGTCCCCCCCCCCTTACATGAGCCAAGTCCCCCCTTACATGAGCCAAGTCCCCCCTTACATGAGCCGAGTCCCCCCCTTACATGAGCCGAGTCCCCTCCTTACATGAGCTGGGTCCCCCCTTACATGAGCCGAGTCTCCCCCTTAAATGAGCCGAGTCTCCCCCTTAAATGAGCCGAGTCACCCCCTTACATCAGCCGAGTCCCCCCCCTTACATCAGCCGCGTCCCCCCCCTTACATCAGCCGCATCCCCCCTTTAAATCAGGAGTCCCCCACCAGCCGAGTTCCCCCACCAGCAGAGACTCTCTCCGGTCTTCAAGAAAATGGCGGCCGGCAGAGACATTGTCTCTGCCCGGCCGCGGACCTCTAGCGGCGGCGACGGCGGACTTCAAGAAAATGGCGGCCGGCGGAGACATTGTCTCTGCCCGGCCGCGGACCTCTAGCGGCAGCGGCGGTCTTCAAGAAAATGGCGTCCGGCAGAGACATTGTCTCTGCTCGGCCGTGGACATATAGCGGTGGATGCCAGCAATATAAAAAAATTGGATGAGAGATATCCGCCCTGCTGACAGGGGCTGCTGCGCGGGCCACATCACAAGGCCTGGCGGGCCAGATTCGGCCCGCGGGCCTTGTGTTTGCCACCCCCGATGTAGCCTATGAGCTGGAATTACCTGACTCGTTTAAAGTCCACCCTGTCTTCCATGAGACCTTGTTAAAACCTGCTATCCTGGATTCTTTCCCTGAGTGAAGTACTGATCCACCGGAGCCTGTAATAATCAATAGTGAGGAGGAATTTTAAGTAGAAACAATTCTGTACTGCAGAAAAAGGTATAATAAAATTCAATATTTGATTAAATGGAAAGGTTATGGGCCAGAAGGTAACTCTTATGAGCCTGAAAGCAATATTCATGCCAATAAATTGATGCAATGCTTTAGGAAATCCCATGCTGTGAAGTTAGCCCAGTTGGGCATCCAGAGGCTGGCCTTAAGGAGGGGACAATGTCAGGAAGTGCCATGTGGAAGAAACAATGCTTCTGGCCTAGCTGGGGCTTGGGAGTCAAACGGCTTATCTAAACATGATGTGCAGATAGGACCAGCTTCCTGTGACCCCTACTCATTGTTAATCTGGTTCTGTGATCAACTTCTTGAACTACCCAGTCTGCCTTTGGACTCTCCTTGCTTTCTGCCTATACCTGACCCCAGCTTGTCTCTGATCTTGATTCTGCCTTCTCCTTTATGTACCACGCTGCCCGCCAGTTACTGACCCGGCCTGTGATCCGACCTGCTAGTCTACTGCATCTGCTTCAGAATCTCCTGTCTGGTGAAGATGAAGATCCTGTCTGCCTGCACCTGCTTGTGATCCACATCCCTCTTGGTTGATCCACTGCTTGTCAGCCCTTGCATCTGGGTGTGTGCGTCTGGACATTGTGTGGTCCAGTTTCCAGCCTGTCTGCCTTTCTGATCCTTCACCCTGCTAGTCCTCATCCCTGCAGCATCAGGACACATTAAAACCATAGAGCACTTAAGAGGAAAGTGGAAACCCCTAATGTTCCAGGAAATTATCCGGACAGTCGCCATAACAAAGGGAGAGGTTGTAATACAATCAGAGTCACCCAGGTAAACATAGTATGACAGGGCACTTGTCACATGGTAGATGCGGCAACGGCCATCTGTCCCCCTCATCTGGTGGAGACTGTCTCTGGTAGGTGCTGTAAACTAGTAGCAGTAACAAATAATAGTAAGGCAATGTGGTGTTAGTTCCAAAGATATTGCTGCAGGGATTATACCAGTGGGAGAAAACGTACACAACATAAGCATAAAGCAAAGAAGAAGAACTTTTCTGAGTAATCACTGCCAGCAGGGCAGCCTGAGAGTTCAAGATCACATCCAAAGTCAAGGAGGCGTACATATTTTAAAGTTGTCACAGGCAAGTAACACCTTCATGTAGTTCACTGTCAAAGTAAGTCCCCCAGCCAGATAACAACATATAAAAAGCAAGCAAGAAAAGTGGATAAATTGAGCCATAAAGATGAGGAACAGCTCGAAACCAAGGGTCTAGAGCATAAGCTTTATGTATCGATCTCCATTTTCCTTCTTTGCACGATGTTAGAAGGCCTGCTCATTGTGATCAAGCCAGGTCATCGCCTCCTTAGGAGATTCATAAAATCGAGCTTGGCCTTTTACTGTAACTTTAAGTTTTGCTGGGTAGAGCATGGCATAGGATAATTGTAGGAGCTGGTCCTGCAACTTTGCACTGCTGCCGAGAAATCCAGGTAGAAAGACATCCTGGTGCCATTGTACAGGATGTTGGCAAGTTCCCACGCTTGTCGCAACACCGTCTTCTGATCCCAGTAGTGCAGCAATTTTGCTAGCACAGATCTGGGGGGTCTCCCGGTAAGGGTGGACGAGATGGGTCTCCATGGGCTCCTTTCATTGCAAATAAGGGAGAAAAGGCCTCCTTCCCGAACATTTCCAGGAGCCAGTTCTCCATAAAGACTGTGGAATCCTTTCCTTCAGCATTCTCTGGTATCAATGGCAATACTCCATGTCCTCAGCCCTGTCATGAGCCTCTTTTGCCAACCGGGGAGCCAATTTAGTATCCCGGGCCAATGGGGGCAGCTGATCTTCCATGTCACTAACCTGGCTTTCCACTGCTGTAGTTCTCTCCCAGGATTTTCTGCATATTCTGACGCAGTAAGGACACATCCTCTCTGCAGTGCACTGCCGAAGGATATCTGCAAGCATGGGCTGCTCTTGGTTAGCTATCTCCATCTCCTGTAGCAGCTGAGTCTGTGCATCTGCAGACTCTGTACCATCTTTGCCTGGTGACACTCCTGCCTGTTCCAGCTCCTCCATTTCATCAGGATGAGACCGTTTCACCACCTTCCTGTGTGCTATCCCTCATGTGCCTGCCAACTTCTGGGCATAATACAGAATGTCCCTGGGAGGGTCCTTACTCTGCATCTGCAGAGTTTTCAGTGATTTGGGTCCTGTATCTTTCACCTTGTCAGCCCCGTTGCGGCATTCCCTTCTGCTAGGCCGTGGCGAGGCCATCTTGGAAGTCCGAGGCCAATGCTTTTGTCAGCTTGGTGCAAGTCATACCTCTGGTGAAAAGGTCCAACGGTGGGTCCACTTTGTCCACAAGGTCAGTGGCCAGCTAGGTGACCTGGTAGATTGACGGTAGGTAGGCTGGGGGATGATCAATTATGGATCATTAGCGGGAGCTGTGGGAGAAGCCTCTTCAGACATGTCTTGGCCACGCCCATGAAAAAAAAGAACTTTACCAGTCCTTGTTACTGAACCCTAAGTCTGCTAAAATAAAGCATGCTATATTGGAGGCCTTTATTTTTCGTCTGCTTACAGACATCTGTAAATGAGCAAAGTTTCTGCTGTGTTTCTGCCAAAAAATCAGGAAACAGCATTATTTTAGCATATTCATTTTGTAGCTCTGTGTGGTTGCAGACTTAAAACAATGAATGAATGAATGAATGAAAACTTATATAGCGCGGCACATGCGAACTGAATAAGGATTACATTATGATCACAGTAGGTCAAAAACCAAACCATAAAGAGACAAGGTGGAGCACTTGCCCGTGGACACTCTGTGGGCACGCTCCAGCACATAGGTAGGGGGTAAATCCCCCAGGGCCAGCCTAATTGCTTGAAAAAGTGCTCTGGAAACAATGGCTCACCAGTTCCCAAAGATCTTCCATCTGGGCTATATGAGAGGTGGTAATGTCCTCCACATCATAGATTCTCTCCTCTGCTCTGGTGAGCCGACTCCTGATTTTGTCAAGGCAGATCAGAGTGCACTCAGAGGCCAAGTAATCTATGCAAAGCCATTAAGGCAGTTTTACATCTGTCAATGGCATCCAGGATTGGCTTGGTAATGGCCGCTGCCTATGTCTCTGTAGCAAGAGAAGGTGGAGAAACTGTGAGATCAGGCAATTGCTCCGGAGCGTCACTCATTGTGAGCACTGTGGTAGTTCATTCATTCTTCCTGCCTACAGGTAAGCCTTAATCTAGGCTTACCTGTAGGTGAAAATGTGTGGTTGGGTTTACAACCACTTTAACAAATAGTTTACTGGGGATTTTTGTTTTCATTTTATTTGACTGTACGCAAGGGTTTAAAGGGGTTGTAAACCTTCATGTTTTTTCACCTTAATGCATCCTATGCATTAAGGTGAAAGAACACCTTGCAGTGTCCGGCCCCCTTACCCCCCCATTTTACTTACCTGAGCCACGAATTTCCATGGGCATGTCCCCGCCGTCCTTCTCTTCATGAAGTCTTTGATTGGATAGATTGATAGCAGCACAGCCATTGGCTCTATCTGCTGTCAATCAAATCCAGTGAGACGGGGCGGGCCGAGTCATACACTCAGCGTCTATGGATGCCCAGTGTATGACTCAGGAGCGCACCTGCAAGGTAAACCTCTTATGAGAGCGCTTCTCCTAGGGGGTTATCTAATGTGGGGAGGAGCCGTGAGAGCCACCGAGGGGCCCCAGAAGAGGAAAATCCGAGACACTCTGTGCAAAACGAGCTGCACAGTGGAGGTTAGTATGACATGTTTGTTATTTTTTTATCTTATTTTTTTAAACAAAGCTTTAGTATCACTTTAAAGTGGAGTTTCCATCCCAATTTTTTTTTCATTATTGTGCTCATTAGACCTAAAAAAGAAAAAAAAAATGTTTTTACCCATCTGGAAATGCCTGTTGCTATGCGGTCCCAGAAAATCTTCCCTTGTAATCACCTAGGATTCTGACATCTTCCTCTAATGCTCCTGGGAAATGTGTGTCATCATTTCCCAGGATGCAGTGCGCTGTCCAATTATCACTCCCCATCCAAGACTTCCAGGAAGTAAGTGCTATGTAGGCTTCACAATGCCCACAAGCAAAATGGCAACGGTGTAGACATAGTTTTATAAAACAATCTTTTTTGAATAACTATGCAGAGCGGCGGCGGATTGTAAAATAGTAAGTGACCGGATTTATATTATAAAAACGCAGGATGAAAGGACATACATTTGTGGTTGGAACGCTTTAATACTACGTTAATGAGCATTTCAACTTTGCAGTGCAGGTATGACCCACTGCAAAATGTATTTTAATAATTGAGGTCACCTTTAATAATCAAGGTAGGTACAACAATCTTACACATCTTACTCTTGATCTGTAATATTATGACATTTAATATGATATAACAGGTTTTCTTACAACTGTGCTTTAAATAATAGAAACAACTGAAAAAACCCTCAATAAACATGCACTAAGCATTAGCCAAGTTGGATGAACTACAATTTTCTGAAAATAGCAAGTTTGGGCTTGGAACTGCAGAGCTGAATTCCTGAGACAAGAATGAATTTACAGTCTGCTGAGAGGCAGAAGCCAGTAAGTACATAATGAGTCTGCACCAACAGCTCCTGCACAGTCTGTGATGATTCTTCCAACAAACAAACATAAACACACAGAAAGAAAATTAACACATTCTATGTACGCCGCATAAACACTGAGGACGTTGTGCTTCGCTCTTTTATTTCTCACAGCTGGGGTGTCCTTGTGAGGCTCATTCAGATCAGATACCTACGATTTATTGGTAAAACACTTCCTGCGATGTTTCGACTATTACTGTTTTCCAGAGGTGCATTATGCATTTCGCTGCTCCATCAATATACACCCATGTCAAGAGGCTTGTTTTTCTCCTAATAGTTACACAAGCTGCATTGTTCTCTGTATATGTCAGATGAGCTGCACTTCTCTATGACCACCACTAGGTGGAGCTTGTGATTTATCATAGACTAAACACTTTAAGATCTGGAAATTATGTAACAGGGATGACAATAAGTATGTTAGAGAAATGGAATGGAAGGGTATCAGCTTTTCAGAAAAAAATAAAAATAAAATAAAAACCTTTGACTTTTATTACATCTCTTGCTTGGATATTACTATACAATGGGGTGCAAAATGTAGACAGCATAAGCTCCATGACATAAGGGTTGCATTCATTTTGTTTGCATGCATTTTATCTTGTATATGCAGCTGGTCTGAGGTTTGAAAAATATTGCTTTTTTTTTTTAAATGAATGCCGCAGTAGAACGCAAGGTCTTCATTATCTAAAAACAAGAATCCATTTTGCAGAACAGGTAATATGGAAATGAGAGACAAAGGATTTAAAAAATGGGTTGAGTAAGGAAAAGGTTGGCATGCTGAGGTTACAAGAGAGAAAGAACAGTGGAATAATGGCCATAGGCACAGGGGTTGTAGCCACTTCAAGTCAGTATGAAGCAAAATAAAATCATTGGTCCCCTACTTTAGGGCTCCAGTGTACAGTATATGGTAGATTGGTAGTATGTTCTGTCTGTTAATTGGAATCTGGCATCATGCAAAGCTCCTGTGTGATTAGGCACCACAGGAAGCAGACATTACCACATTACTCCACATACTTCGGGACAAGGAATCTAAAGCAATTCACCAAGTTACTGCTATGCAGGGGTGTTGCTAGGTATCGAAAAGACCAGGGGGGGTATGCGCGGGCTCGGTGGAGTGGCGCGTTTTTTTGGCTGAGCAGTGGGGTTGTGTGACCTACCTGACACATACCCTGACCTACATACACTGACCTAAATGTCAGTGTGTGCATGTCAGTGTGTGTGTGCATATGTCAGTGTGTATATATTATATATAAATAATGTCAGTGTGTATATATGTCAGTACACACACACACACACACACACTGACATACACACACACTGACATACACACACTGACATATAAACACACACACACACTGACATACACACACACTGACATACACACACTGACATATAAACACACACACACACTGACATACACACACACTGACATACACACACTGACATATACACACACACACTGACATATACACACACTGACATATATATACACACACACACACTGACATATACACACACACTGACATATACACACACTGACATATACACACACACTGACATACTGTATACACACACTGACATATATACACACACACTGACATATATACACACACTGACATACACACACACACTGACATATACACACACACACACTCTAAGTCAGTGTGTTCAAGTCAGTGTGTGTTTGTATGTCAGTTACACATGAAATAAGCATGTGAGGAAGCTCTTAGGGACACACAACATTATGACATCTGAAAAGAGCTTAATGTTGTCAGCTAAGTGCATTAGCAATTAAAAGGCTTACCTCAGGACACAGCGGTGTGGAGATTGCAGGCAATCGTGACTGGGAAGTTGGACATGGAGGTTCCATGCTGTGGAGGGCTGTGTGCAGAGCGCGAGGAGCCGCTTTAAGCTGACGAGCTGCCGCCGGAGCCATCTTGTGCATTCGACTGCTCCGAGGCAGGGGGGGTGAAGAAGTGTGGCAGGCAGCTTCTTGTTAGAAGCTCAAGCTGCATGCCATGTCCGCGGGTTCCCGGTCACACTGTGCACACTGCACTGCAGGCAGTCTGCTGAGCGGCGCTGCGCTGTTATCCCTGGGATGGTGGAGGAGCTGAACGATCAGCAGTACCCACGCACCGGATTTGTAATTCCCGCCTTCTGGAGCTCTGCAGCACCTATGATGGACGTCACACGTCCCGCGGACATGGCATTGGACCAGTGGGACATCCATCACAGGCGTTGTACTGGCTCCAGAAGGCGGACCTGCTGCTATGGCACTCGGCTGCATTCGGCAGCGCTTTGGATCAGAATTCAGTCCCGGCGCTGACTGTTCACTCGGGGCTAATAATTCAGACCTGCGGCCATGAGACTCGGGGCTTTTCGGGGGCACATTCGGGGCTCCAGCCCCCCTAGCCAGGGCCTAACGACGCCTCTGCTGCTATGGAAAGAGTCTAATATCTTTGAGTCTGGAAATGGCTGCTTCTATGTGACAATAATATTGTGTTTCAGAGTTGTGATTCCATTCTAATTTTCTTTCTTAACATACTCGTCCCAGAGTCTCAGAATATACAAAGCCAGCTAGGAAACTAGCATTTTGAAATGCAATGGTAGCCTCCTCATTCCTTTCTCTACCACATCGGTTTATTCCAAAAAGGAAAAAAGTAATCATAATTGGGTTGGTCTCAGGCCGCGTACACACGACCGAGAAACTTGACGGGCGAAACACATCGTTTTCCCCGTCGAGTTCCTTGTTCGGCGGTCAAAAAACTTGTCGAGCCAAATTTTCCCATTGCCCGTCAAGGAAATAGAGAACATGCTCTCTTTTTGGCTCGACGAGTTACTCGACAGTTTGCTCGGCGAAAAGTGTACACACGACCGGTTTCCTCGGCAGAATACGCCTCCCATCGAGTTTCTTGCTGAATTCTAGTGTTGAGCAGAATATGCCATATTCGATTTCGCGATATATCACGAATATATAGTCGAATATTCGTGATATATTCGCTAAATACGAATATTCGTGATATATTTTGGAAATGAAATCATTGCGAATTTTCGCTATCGCGAATGCGATTGCGAATGCGAATGCGAATATTCGAGAAATGCGGAATGGAGCACTCTGATTGGCTCAGAATATTTGTGATATATTACAATATAAAATAATTGCGAATATTCGAGAAATGCGGAAGGAGCACTCTGATTGGCTCAGAATATTCGTGATATATTACAATACACAATAATTGCGAATATTCGAGAAATGCGGAAGGAGCACTCTGATTGGCTCAGAATATTCGTGATATATTACAATATAAAATAATTGCGAAATTTCGAGAAATGCGGAATGGAGCACTCTGATTGGCTCAGAATATTCGTGATATATTACAATACAAAATAATCACGCGATATCGCTATTGCCGAATAATCGCATTGCGATTTTTCGGCAATATAAAATGAGCGCTGCAGCTACTCGGCCCAAGGTCTCTAATCATACCAGCAATGCTTTTACACGTCGATGGGGATCTCTAGGATGTGATCTGTTCTAAAAAATTTTTTAAAAAATACGAATATTCGAAATAGCGAATATTCGCCGCGATATTCGCGTTATTCGCGAATACTCGAATATGCAATATTCGTAGCGAATATTCGCTATGCGAATATTCGTGAGCAACACTACTGAATTCTGCCGAGGAAACCGGTCGTGTGTACGGGGCCTCAGAATTTAAAGGTAAAACAAAGAGATATGCTTGGTGACAGATTATTTAAAATTCTGAGACCAACCCAATTATGGTACAGGGGAAGGGGGTCCCCAGGGGCCCGGATGGGAACCCCCTCTTTTTTTATTTATTTTTTATTAAACAAAAACATTTTTAAATATATTTTTATTTTATTTTTTATTAAAGGGACAATTTTTTTTTTTTTTTTTTTTTTTTTAGAGGTCCGGAGGTCCCCAGGGCCCCGGATAGCAACCCCCCTTTTTTTTATTTATTTTTTATAAAAAAAAATATATTTTTTAAATATATTTTTATTTTATTTTTTTATTAAAGGGCCATTTTTTTTAGGGGTCTGGAGGTCCCCAGGGGCCTGGAGATCCCCAGGGCCCCAGATGACAACCCCCCTTTTTATATATATATATATATATTATTACTATTAAAGGGCCCAGGGCCCCTGGATGACAACCCTCCTTTTATTTATAAAAATGTTTTACATTTTTTTATATTTTATTTCTTTCTCTTTCATTTTTTTTTATTTATAGAGAGAGAGAGAGAGAGAGAGAGAGAGAGAGAGAGAGAGAGAGAGAGAGAGAGAGAGAGAGAGAGAGAGAGAGAGAGAGAGAGAGAGAGAGAGAGAGAGAGAGAGAGAGAGAGAGAGAGAGAGAGAGAGAGAGAGAGAGAGAGAGAGAGAGAGAGAGAGAGATTTTTATTAAAGGGCTCAGAGGTCCCAGGGCCTCATATGTCAGACCCCCTTTTTTATAACTGTTTTTTTATTTTTGTTTTATATATTTTTTTTATTAAAGGGCCCAGAGGTCCTCAGGGCCCTGGAAGGCAACCCCCTTGTTTTTTTTATAAATGTTTATTTATTTTTTATATATATATTTTTTTGTTTATTTTTTATTAAAGGGCCCAGTGGTCCCGGATGAAAAGCCCCATTTTTTTGTAATTTCTTTAAAAAAAAAAATGATTAAAGGGCCCAGAGTTCCCCAGGGCCCCAGATGGCAACCACCCTTTTAAAAAAAAATATATATATATATATATATATATATATATATATATATATATATATATATATATATATATTTATTTTTTTTCTCTCTGTTTTTCTTTTTTATTAAAGGGCCCAGAGGTCCCCAGGGCCCCAGATGGCTACCCCCTTTTTTATATATATTTTTCTTTATTTCTTCTTTTCTGCTCCAGGGGGCCCATGCCTGAAGCTGTGTAAGGGGCCCCAAAATTTCTGATGGCGGCCCTGGATCTGGTAGAGAAAGGAAACAGGACGCTACCATTGCATGTTTCCTAGCTGAGTTTGTGCATTCCAAGACTCTGGAACAAGTATGTAGCTAAAGAAAGTCAGACTGGAATCATAACTCCCAAACCTGCATACATGTGTCAGGTCGGTAACAAGCAATTGCACAATCTTTGCATAAAACCCAGGAAACTAGTGTTTCGTAAGGCAGGTCAGCAGTGACAGCCTTTATGTCTGACCCACTATAGGTTTATTTTTTATTTATTTTTTTGCACAAAGGTTTATTGAAAAATAAGAAAAAAAAATACATACATAAATGCATTACATGTAGTCAAAAATAATATCAATTAAAGATGTGTACAAGAAATAAAATGCATTGTTAATCCAATCTAAATTGTATATTTTATTTGATATATTTCAGCTATAAAGAGAAAAAGTGGTAACATCTAAAAGAAAAATATTTTATATGAATTACCCAGCATAGTCTTCATCTTTAGGACTAGTAGAAAAAAGAGAGAGGAAAAATAGCTTATGAATAATGGGTGAAGTGCCACAGTAGAGAGGTTAACGATAAAATCAGAACTTAGCATGTTAAAGACACTTCTTATAGGTTTATTTTAACATATTTTGGACAAAATTTGTTCACAGTATATATTTAGTTTGATACAACCATTTTAGTAGTTGTATGCGGGGCCGATCCTAGGCAGGGTGCACAGGGTGCATTGCACCCAGGTGCCTGCAGAGCTGGGGGTGCCAAACATCTAACAGACACTCATACAGAAGCCCTCTCTGTGTCCATTAGAGAGGCCCCCCTCCAGGTCCCAATAAAGTACTCTCTTGTGCTTCTCTTCTTGTATTTTGTTTATTGTTAAAAGATCATGTAAGGATCCCAAGTTAATGAAGACTTTGTGGGGGAGCATCTCTGTGGTTGAGTCATTGCCATAGAAACATTTGTAAAGGGGAGGAGTTAGTAAAATGGCGGCGCCCATGTGGGGGCACCAAAAATATTTCTGCACCCAGGCGCCTGTGATCCTAGGATTGTCCCTGGTTGTGTGTCCTGATATCAGCCTTATAGAGCCATCTGCACCTACACTTAAAAAGTTCATCGCAACCTCTAAGTAGACTATAACTCACCATGACACCTACTCTGCTATACTACTTGTTTGGGCTCCTGATTGGCTGAAGGGAGTTTTTGTTTTCGTATCCCTTATATTGCTTAACCAAGATGATAAGTATTTAAGTATTTGTTAAGTATATGTTAATTAAGTTAGTGTGTAATATAAGAAAGCAACACATATACCATATTTATCGGGGTATTGCGCGCTCCGGCGTATAGCGCGCACCCCTGATGTGGACCTGTAAACATTTTTTTTAGTACTTACCGTTTTGGTGTCTTGCGCGGCATCCATCGTCCGGTCCGACATCCGTCTTCGGCTTCTGTGGTGTCCTCCCGGCTTCTCCAGTGCTCCGGCGAGTTGAATCCCCGCTTCCCGCGCTCAGTTTGAACGCCTCCGCCAACATATACCGAGTGCAGTACACTCGGGTACATTCGGCCAGGCTCAGCTTCGCTCATGCTCACGCTCTGTGACGTTTATGCGTGAGCACGAGCGAAGCCGAGCCTGGTCGAATGTACCCAAGTGTACTGCACTCGGTATATGTCGGCAGGTCAATTCAAACTGAGCACGGGAAGCGGCTATCGGCATATATCGCGCACCCACGATTTCCCTCTTATTTTAAGGGGAAAAAAGTGCGCGGTATACGCCGATAAATAAGGCAAAATGTCTTCTTTGGTTTTTGGATGGAGAGGCCGGGAGGGATTAGAACACCTGTCAGATTGCATTTGATGTCGGTGCTCCCGTTAGGGAGATTCACCTTCTCTGTATATCTGATTAACCGTTATCACCAAGAGTAGAAGTAAAAGATCATCCCAAATTTTTGATTGTCACCAGTACAGAAATAGAGGGAAAATCTTCCAATCAAGGCACTAGATCTGGTGACAAAGAGGAATTCCCTCACTTTGGAGGGATTTCATCTCACTTCCTGTTTTGCCTATGGGACAGGAAGTGAAGGAACATCAACCTAAAGTGTTGCTAAACCCACAACAGTAAAATCAGTCTGTGTATGCAGTAAAGCATGCTTAAAGTACTTACTGTGGAACCTAAGGGGTTAATCCCCTGCATTGTGTACAAAGCCTGTTTGATCCTTGAGCCCTTATTTTATTGTTCCCAATCCATCTGCTCATAGAACACAGCCTTTGAGGAACTCTCCACATGCTCAGTTTGGTGTATATTGCTAGAGAGGTTTTTTTTTTGTTTTTTGTTTTTAGAAGGTGCATGTGATCAGCACAGGACCAATCAGCACTTTCCAGACAGAGGGTCAGGGGCCCTGCAGTCTCATAGGACAAGGACAGTCAGATTAAAATGAAAACTCCTCCTACAAGCTTTAACCAGACACTGACAGAAGTCACAAGACTGCTATATACTGCTGAAGAGAAAAGGTATTTAGCAGTCTATATTTACAAAAATTATTAAATTGCCATGTTCTGTGTACTGTGGGAGGCAAGATATGGTGAATGCAGGGTCCTGGGTTTATTAACACTTTAATGGGATACAGATAGAAAAAACTAACAGGGGTTATAACCCTACCGTACACTATCCATAATTTAAAAAAAAATATGTTTTTCCTTTGTGTCTACTATAAATAAAATAAATTAAAAGTATAAGTTTGCCTGAAAAAATAGAAGAGGAAAAGCATTCAAAAGAATATAGAAAATGTTTTGCTGACTGCACTGGCCAGTCTTATAGCACGGTTTATCACATCTTGTTCAGAGAGCGATGTACAAAAGTAGTAATGCAGTCACTGTACAGTATTCCACTCCATAAGAATGTATCAACAAGAAATGAGGTGAGTATGTTTTTTTTTAACTGTCATTTGGGGCAGTAGGGACATTCACAGAGCAGTTTTTGCACTACCCAGCTAGCCTGTGCAGTCATTTTAAAGCCACATGTGAATATATAGACACTGGTCATGCACTAGCATCAGATTTTCCAGACTACTCAGTTATGTGACCCCCCCCCCCCAAAAAAAAAAACCTCTACAGCAGTGGTCATCAACCCTGTCCTGCAGGGCCCACTAACAGGCCATGTTTGCAAGATAACTCAAATGCCTGGCCTGTTAGTGGGCCCTGCAGGACCGGGTTGATGACCACTGCTCTACAGTACTGGAGATAGCAAAATGTCTAATAGAGCCCATACAAACCTACATACACTTTTGACTATGATCTCTGGGGTATCAGCTAGCAGCTAATAGAGTAACTATATTTTGCCACCAGGTTGCTCTGCATAGATATTATGAGTCCTGCAGTGTCCCACATACAATGATGTGAGTAGGGTGACCACATTTCTAAACTACCATTCAGGGACACCCTCCTGTCCCACAAAATCAGCGTGTGCTGTAACTGATCACAGCACAGTGATTGGACACAAGAGGTGGGATTTATGATTTCTCCAATCACAAGCAGGGGGCGGGATTGTGCTCCTCCAGGCATTCCTGGCCAGGACAAGTACCGTCAGTGAGTAAAGCGGTGATGTGGAGGCCTTTTTTGGGGGCAGCAGATTGACCTGGGGGTGGCTGTGTCAGTTTCATTCCGGGACACTGTATTGTCCTGGAATAAATTGTGCCCATCACAGACCTGCAAAATGTGGTGATCCTAGATGCGAGTACTATCTGTAGTGCACAGCCCACACTTTAGATTCACAGTTCTAGCTGATCAGGTCCATCACCATGACCATTATGCCACGTACACATAACCGGTTTTCGGGTTGTGAAAAAATGTCATTTTTAATGGTCTAGAAAAAACAACGTTTTTTTCAACCCGATCGTTAAAACGGCCTTGCCTACACACAATCTTGAAAAAAAAATCTCTAGCAAAGCGCAGTGACGTACAACACGTACGACGGCACTATAAAGGGGAAGTTCCATTCGGATTGCGCCACCCTTGGGGCTGCTTTTGCTGATTTCATGTTAGTAAAAGATGATTTGCGCTTTTCAGTCTGTTACACCGTGAAAAATGTAACCATTACGAACGCTAGTTTTTCCAGAAGACGTTAAAGCCCACACACGACCATTTTTTACAATGTTAAAAACGTTGTGAAAAATTAGAGCATGTTCTAATTTTTTAATGCCCATTTTTTACATTGTGAAAAATGCTCTGGAGCCCAGACACGATCGTTTTTAATGACATTAAAAAAAAAAAACGTAATTTTTCACAACCCGAGAAACGGTCGTGTCTATGCGGCATAAGTTGCTTATGTGGCCTCAAGACCATATTATTCTTTAATTATAGAGTTTTCAGATGACCAATGTTGAGTGGCATCAATAGCCTACATTACACCATACTTGCCAATGGAGTTTTAGATGAATACAGCTATAAGAATTGTTCCTGTACACATTCTGAATAATGTCATCTCACAAGAACAAAAACATGCCTTGGTCAGGGTCATTGCAAGGACAAAACAATCAAATTTGCTGTAGCAACTATTCCAGGTAAAGTATGTACAACTCATAGACCTAAAATATACCAGGCTGGTCCTCCTTTATAGGGGTATCTAAAACATGTTGGGGAAGGAAGAGTGGACGTGCTTCTCATGAAAACCTGTCACACTCCCTTCCATTTTCTCATCTGCTGTAGAAACAATAAAAAGCATTGTGATGGGCTGCCATAAAGAGACCATGCTAACTCTGCTTCACGGTTCATAAACGTGATTCTTGTAGCTGTCCATCTTATATTCTCTTCATTCTCAGTATTTTTCTCTGAGAACATGTGGCCTTTGCAAAATTAAGTGTTGGAATAATGGCCTCAGTAAAGTTTTAAAGGACAGATCATTCTCATTCATTTTCTAAATTGATCAGTTCAAGAAGGGTAAATTGCAGGACACGGAGACTAGGACACCGCACAATAAGATGGTCAATGACTATTTATTGATCTGCTGTAATAAATTCAGAGTGCAGCCTACAATGGGACAGGTTGAATGCATTGTGTCTGCTAACTGGAAAAGTTACATCTAAAGAGTGTGCGGGATTATTATTTTTGTCTAATTATTCGAGCAGCTGAGAGGCAGTGAGGTTCAAGGTCTGTGAAAGCTTTTGGATATGAATGACAGTGGTGACAGCTGATGGCAGTGTTATATTTAGCATCAAGCATTATGCAGAGTGGACAAACAAAATCTATGCCTGTTTGTTTTGGAGACAATGAATGCCTTTTGGGTTACTATTTCAGAGAGACGTAAGTGAATACCAGGCTGGGGTGACCAGGCACTGAATTCCCTCTACCTCTCTGTGACAAATTTCCAGGCACCTCGTCCCTCCTCCTCCTCTCCAGCCCATTTTTATCAACCCAGCCACAACAAACTGTGCTAATGACATTCTGATTGGAAGGTATAATTAGTCACAGCGAGGACCTGCCTCACATCCTTGTGCTGCTTATAAAACAGGAACACAACCTGCAATTATCAGGAATTGTCAGAAGATGAGGGGTCTGGATCAGATTCCTCCCTTGACATACAGATTTAACACCTTCCTGTCCCATATGGCAGATTCAGTCTAGCAAATATATGCAAATTATCCCTTAAATACGTGATGCTCATTAAGCGGATCTCAGCTGTGCATGCCAAGTCCTAATATAGGAGTTTTAAATTAATACACAGTATGTAACACTCATTAAAGGTAAAACATATATTAAAGGGTCACTAAAGGAAACATTTTTTTTTTTGTTTTTGCTGAAATTACTGTTTACAGGTATAGAGACATAATAGTTAACTGATTCCTTTTAAAAATGATTAAAAATAGATAAAAATCAATCATATAACGTGCCTGCAGTTTAGTTTCATTTTTAAACTGGTTTCATGTTTCTGTGGAGTAAAGAGACACACATAACAAAAACAAACAAATACAGGGCAGTGTTTTGTTTTTAAAATTAATCTGAGGAGTTTTAGACACACAGTAATGACAGCTTGGACCACAGTGAAAAGCTGCCATGAGATTTTTCATAAGGAGCCAGACAAGCAGGAAGTGTGGAGATCAGAGCAGAATTACAGCAACTTCAAAGCAAAAACGAACAATGATGACATGAAACCAGGACTGCAGTAAGGTAAAGGAAGCTATTTAGCTAAAAAAACAATTCCTTTAGTGATCCTTTAAGCTCTATAGTAGAGGTAATAAATATACTTATGTAGCGCTACCCCATTCAGGAGCCGCTGGATTGTTTTGGGATCAGCAAATTAAGTTACCCCAGCTTGGTCTAGGGATGCACCAGAAGAACTAAGTAGTAAACGGAGGTCCACACAGTCAATAAAGATTTTATCAATGCTTTAATTCCATGCCAACATTAGCCAACATCAACTTTGGTGAAGGAAAAATAGGTTGATGAGAGAAGAGAAAATTTTGATGTCAGGCCTGGATATACACAAGGCAGATCCGCCCTTAGTAACACAATTTTCACACGTCGCCACTCCTATGAGACTGAGTGGGTAAGGTGTCCCCAGACAGGTGGCTCTCACACAGACCTGGCAGCCGAGACGCCACCTTGAATTTTAGCTGGGAGGAACGGGTCTCTCTCTCAGGCCCAGCTCTAGACCTCTGCCACAGGCCAGTTGATTTGGATAGACTAAATGTGCGAACAGAGCAAATCCTCCCAGTAATTTCTCAGTATAAGTCACTGTTATTGTTTTAACAGACAGCAAAGCGTACCTGTCAGCATCCCGGGCACAGAATCCCCTTCTGGGATTCTCTTAAAGGATCACTAAAGGAATTTTTTTTAGCTAAATAGCTTCCTTTACCTTACTGCTGTACTGGTTTCATGTCTTTCTCACGATGGTTTAAGCTGTCATTACTGTGTGTCTAAAACTTCCCAGAACCAATCAGATTCATTTTATAAAAAAAAACACTGCCCTGGATTTGATTGTTTTTGTTCTGTGTGTCTATCCTTACTTTGCAGAAACATGAAGCCAGTTCAAAAGTGAAACTAACCTTCAGGCACATTATATAATTGATTTTGATCTATTTTTAATCATTTTGAAAATGAATCAGTTAACTTTTATGTCTCTATACCCTGTAAACAGTAATTTCAGCAAAAAAAATGTTTTCCTTTAGTGACCCTTTAAGCTTCGGGACCTCTGCCACAGGCCAGTTGATTTGGATAGACTAAATGTGCGAACAGAGCAAATCCTCCCAGTAATTTCTCAGTATAAGTCACCGGGTGACAGCAAAGCGTACTTGTCAGCATCACGGGCACAAAATCCTCATCTGGGATTCTCTTAAGCTTTGGGAACCCAATAAGTCACTGAGGTCCCTTGATTCTCGTCTCCAGCTGAGACTCAGGAAGGCCCAGGAACCTAGCCAGGCAGGCCGCGCCGGTGGGGTCCATGGGCACGCACACCCTGAAGGTGGATGCCGCACCCCAAGTCCGGGACCCCCGCGCACGTGAAGAAGAAGAACCCCGAAGACCAGACCTAGGTTGCCCATATACCCCTCCCCAGCATGCCCAGCGAGGAAAAACCCTCTCCAATTGGCTGCTGAGAAAGACTCCATCCGCCAGAAGTCCCGCTGGCTCCCACTGCCAGCCAAGGATGAAATGACATCCCCAGAATGCAGTCCGAGCCAGTAGACCCTTTCAGAATGACATAGGTCAGCAACCTAAACAAATCACAACTAGGAGCAACTTAACTCTCCTGGTTAAACTAGTTTTAACATAGCGCCCATGCAAAAAGCAAGGGGGCGCTACACTTATATATGTATATAGTATATGTGTGTACATTGTGTGTGTTGTAATAGTGAGGGTCCCTGTCACCATGGAGACGCAGCAAAAATGGACACAGAGTCTGCATGTCAGCAGACTGCAGAACTACACAGCATAGTTTTTAAATGGAGAAAACTGCTCTGTCAGTTTTTTCCAGGTTTTGATAGTTTTGAATGGGGCTGTGTAGTTGGAGATCCTGCAGAGACTTTCGCGGGATGGGATATCCAACCCTGTGTCCAGATCTTACAGACAGCCAGCAGGTTGGGTTCCCAGCTGAACGCTGACAATATAATCAGGGACTGGTCAGAACAGAGGGGGAGAGAGAGAGAGATGGAAGGTGTGCAGCTGGCTGTTGCTGCAAGACAGACCTGTATGTGGGGATCTGTCTGTCTGTCTGCCTGCCTGCCCTGGAGACTACATCCCTGGTGTGGGGGGACTTCGTGCCTGAGGGACTGGGAGGCTGGTAGACCTGAGGTGACTAGCGAGTCCAAGAGAGGCTAAAGGAAGTCCGGAAGTCTGGGAGACAGTGGGCTGGAGAACCTGTTGAGGCCAGGAGTGGGCCAGGTTAGCAGGTACAGTAAGCCTAGGAGCCAGGAGGCTTTGTATTTTTGAGTTCTGTGAACATTACTGGAGAAGAACCCCTGCGTGGGAAATCCTGTGTGTGAACTGTTTATTTTGCCTTTTTAATAAAAATGGGCTGCCATGCCCTCAAACTGAACAACTGCCTACTGTGGACTCGCTAAAAAATCGCATTTTGCCACTTGAGTTAAACCCCCAATGTTTACAGTGTGTATAATAGACATGTGCATTTGTTTTCGTCCGAATTTCAGGTATTTTCGTTATTGTTTTAACAAACGATAACAAAAGTGCAGAATCGGAAAACCGAAAAAGATCCGACATTTAAAAAATGCTTAATTTTTTTTTTCATTGCGACAATACTTCGATATAGATAGGAGATTTGACATGATGCTGACAACAACAATCTGTGTCTATCGAACCTGTGGTCGAATGTGCCTAACCTTAAAGAGGTTGTAAAGGTTTGTTTTTTTATTTTCTAAATAGGTTCCTTTAATCTAGTGCATTGTTGGTTCACTTACCTTTTCCTTCAATTTCCCTTCTAAATGTATTTTTTCTTTGTTTTCTTTGTCTGAATTTCTCACTTCATGTTTTCTCCTCAGTAAGGTGTTAAATAAGCTGTTCTAAATGACTTTCTACTGCTCGGATGATGGTGGAAAGCTTACTGAGGAGAAACAGTACGTGAGAAATTCAGACAAAGAAAACAAAGAAAAAAAACATATAGGGCCAGATTCAGTAAGAAGTTGCGCGGCTTATCTCGAGATGCACGGCGTAAGTGTAAATATGCGCCGCCGTATCTATGCGTCGTACCCACAAAACTAGATACGCCTGAAAATAGGCTTCCTCCGACCGACCTAACTTTCCTACGCCGGCGTATCGTAGGCGGATATTTACGCTGGACGCATCTGGCGCTCCCATTGATTTCCTATTCAAATATGCAAATGAGGGAGAAACACCAAATCGCAAAGGTACGCACGCCCGGCGCAGGCTACGCGCGGTGCGCGTAAGTCGTACGTCCGGCGTGAAGTTATTCCAACAAATGGCTGGTTTATTTTTGCACCAGACGTGCACAGGTCAGCTGGAGAGCAGATACAGCAGCACTGTTATGAACGAACTTAGCAAGCTGAGCAACCCCACTTGCAGGACAACACATCTGTCTGCCAACATGCCAGGGGCAGCCGTGGTCCTAGCACTACTAATAGGTTCACTGGTACGGAGGAGGAGGGCACGTGAGAGGATATACCACACGTGCATGAGCCTCTTTGGCATGGGTGATGAGGAGGTGTATTGCATCTTTAGATTCAGTCCTGAAGCCATCCTGGAAATAACCACAGCCCTAAAAGATGACATCACCAGCAAGACACACCGCTCACAAGCAGTGCAGCCACTGGTCAAGGTACTGGCAACACTCCTTATATATATATTATGTATATTGAATGAATTCCTTTTTCTGTTCGTATTATGTATTCAAAATACTGAAGGCAAATCTGTTGTTATAGGTGTCATATCAACATACGAAAATAACAAAAGAAAACGGATTCAAATGCAAATCTTTTGTTTATCGTTTTTTTGAATGGCCAGAGAGTTAGGCTGGCCATACATGATACAATTTTCTGTGCAATTTTCTGTACAATTTTCTATAGATTTACCTTCCAACTATGTAGTGCAAGGGCCTGCCTGATTGCATACAAATGAAAGTGTTGTTTAGTTTGACCTCATATTATATGGTTTTTGGTAAATCTAAAAGAAAATTGTACAAGAAAATTGAACATGTATGGCCAGCCTCAGTGGATATATATATAAGGAGTAAGGTGCGCAACAATGTAACATATATATAAAAAAATGTTATAAATTAGAAAAAATGTAAGGTGAAAGTGATACACCTAATTACAATGCAATATCCCAAGTACAATTCAAATAGTGATGTGCTCAGGACAGTCTCCATTGATACACAGTTCATAGGAAAAATATATATGGTCTTCTAATGGTATTGGGGAGTGGTGGATAATTTAGTTGACAGACCGCATCTGCTCGATTAAGAAGTAATAGATGGCCGCTTACCACAATGCTGGACCCTTTGGGGGGTCAGTAGGGCACTCAACACTATTATCCACGGCTCAATCTCGGGGTTTCCTCCACTGCTGTCAGCACGGGACTCCTCCGGAATGCTGAAGGTTTCCTACTTCCAGACAGGGCTCAGAAGATCTTTGAACTCAGATGGATTGAGTGTATAGCATAGAAAATAAAAAAAGGAACTTCATAGTGTAGCGGGTTTAAAATAATGACATTTATTCAGCTTGCACTGACATTAATAAAACAGTCTTTCACCCTGCACATATGTGAGTCCTTTGATGAACTGGAAAAGAAGGTGTGCAGATACTTCCAGCTACAGGTTTGGTTGATCTGATCGATCAGCTGGTAAGCTAGTGAACGTTGTGACGTCTGCAATGCTTGGCTCCACCCAACGCGGCGTTTCATCCAAACGGGCTTCTACAGGGAAAGGAGGCTCAGCATTGGACGTCACACACCTCGTTCTTATTTATACACTTAGGCAGGTGAGTGACACCGGAACAGCTAAATGCCCGATCGTACTTTGCACTGCAGCCAACATATTGCTTTGAATCAGAGCGGGGTCTCCGCACCAACTAAGAAGACACCGCTCAGATCAAAACCTTGGGATTGTGACCACTTTCTCTTGGAATATAGCCATTGCTGTCGGTGTTTTTAAAGTAGGCCCTAGTGAGGAGGGAGTTATGTTCCTTAAAAATCACCAAGTCAAGGAAATTGACAGACTCTGCACTAGATTCATAAGTAAATTTTATGCCACAGTTGTTGTCATTTAAACTGGTCATAAACTCCACCAAAGAGGGTGTGTCACCTTTCCATAGGAAGAAGGCATCATCAATGTAGCGTCGCCTAAAAAGGGGGCGGGGCTCCCCGAGAGAAAAGAGGCAATCATTTTCCCACAAGGCCTTAAAAAGTCCAGCAAGGCTGGGGGCAAATTTGGCCCCCATGGCAACGCCAGTACATTGCAAATAGAAAGATCCGCCATAATAAAAATAATTATGTTCCATTGCGAAACTTAAAAGTTTCATCACAAAGTCTAAGGTGGAAGGTTTAATGGTAGGATTCTTTCTCAAAAATGTTCGGCTGCCAAATACCCTAAATGATGGGGAATGATAGTGTATAGGGAAGGCACATCGGCTGTTACCAGCAAAGTGTCCTCCTCTATACAAAGTTCCGATATTTCCTTAATGATTTGCATTGAGTCTCTCAGAAATGCCGGAGTTTTGGTTACAGCTGGTTGCAAAAAATGGTCAACATATTTCCCCACTCTCAAAGTAAGGGAATCTATGCCACTTATAATGGGGCAACCTGGGGGCTTGGTGGGATTTTTGTGTACTTTGGGAATATAATACATGATGGGGTTTTAGGTGCCAATGGGATAAGGAAATCTTTTTCTTTTTCATTTATAATCCCTTTTCTATGGCCCTCTTTTACTAAACCACTGAGGGTTTTCTTATATTTACCCAAAGGGTAAAGGTGAAAATCCACAGAAATGTTTATTTGGCTTTACTGTAGATTTTCATCTGAAGGGAGATCAGTTGGCCAGATCTCCCTGAAAATTTGAACAGAAAAAAGGATTTTCATCATTTTTGTACTTTCCTAAATATATTGCGGGATTCGCAGCACTTTCAACACGCGGCTCATCCATGTTAACTATTGTTAAGCCTCATACACTTGGTCAGACTGTTTTAACAACAAACATAAAAACGATCGTTTTCCGATCATTCTCAGAAAATTTGTTCGTTTTTAAACTGCATCAGAAAACCATTTTTGGGTTCAAAAGTCTGGCCAACTGATCTCCCTTCAGATGAAAATCCACAGAAAAGTTTATTTGGCTTTACTGTACTAGTATACTCACTATTCAGCACAAAACAGAAGCTGCTTTCAGTCACTGAGGCTGGCCATACATGTTCAATTTTCTTGTACAATTTTCTTTTAGATTTACCAAAAACCATATAATATGAGGTCAAACTAAACAACACTTTCAGTTGTATGCAATCAGGCAGGCCCTTGCACTACATAGTTGAAGGTAAATCTATAGAAAATTGTACAGAAAATTGCACAGAAAATTGTATCATGTATGGCCAGCCTAACTCTCTGGCCATTCAAAAAAACGATAAACAAAAGATTTGCGTTTGAATCCGTTTTCTTTTGTTATTTTCGTATGTTGATATGACACCTATAACAACAGATTTGCCTTCAGTATTTTGAATACACAATACGAACAGAAAAAGGAATTCATTCAATATACATAATGAAATTATTTTGTTATAGATGTCATTGAACAATGAACATACAACTGAAAACGGAATGCAAATCTTTTGATACAGATATCATTTTTCTTATTTTGCCATTTTCGTTTTTTCCCGTCGGATCGTTCGTTCGTATCTGCGGTCCTTCGTTATGCGGCTCATCCGTTATCCCGTCGTTTTCGTATTCTGGTGCTTTACCGTTTTCGTATGTACACATTATCCCGCGGGTACGAAAATGAACATTTTCGTACAAAAATAACATTCGTACGAACGGGAATGCACATATCCAATGACTAATATCCTCCTGTCTTTTGCCTTCCAGGTGACTCGGCATATGCACTTGGGCCCCATCTCATGACTCCATACCGGAATCCCCAAACCAGAGGAGAGAGAAACTACAATGCTGCACTCATACGTACCTGTGCAGTGGTGGAGCAAATATTTGGCCTCCTGAAGTCCCGTTTCCGATGCCTGGATAAGTCTGGGGGGGCCCTGTTGTATTCCCCAAACTTTGTGTGTCAGATCATCGGTGCATGTTGCATGCTGCACAACTACGCCATGATAAAGGGCCTGCAGATTGACATACGTGATGACCTGACCCCCAAACCACACAGTCCCTCCCCTGCCCGAGGTTACCCCGTGTGCTGAGGGAAGAGCAGTCAGGAGGGTCCTTGCGGTAGGCATCTTTGGACATTAAACAAACACATTCAGCATGGCACACGGACAATGCACGCATGCACACCACTGTGGTCCCTAGATCGCACACACCACATCCACATCACATTGGATTAGCCCAAGTCCAACATGTAGGACTTGGGAGCAGCAACGCCGCGCCAAGGCCCCAATGGTGTCGCTGTTCATTCATACTACATTCACACAGCCGTGGGGATAACTTCTCCCCAATGACTGAGGGTGACACCCCTTGCTGGCAGGAGTGTCACCCCCACATTCACACTTTAGTCTGCACTACTGTCTGTGTGCAGTATGAAAATAAAAAGGCTCATGACCTGAGCAAAACTAAAATAAAAAGGCTAATGACCTGAGCAAAAAGATACAAAAAAAACCCCCAGAGCCAAAAAAAAAAGCTTATTTGGCCTGACGGGGGCTCCGTCTCGTGCCACCTCTCTGGTTCCTCAGCTGCCTGGAGGGAGCCTCGGGTGGGGCAGCTGGAGGTGGCTCATCCCTGGGTGGGCCGCTCCTGGCAGGTGTTGGCTGCATGGCCTCCAAGGCCACGGCAATCCGGCTCAGAAAATAGTTGGTCTGTTCCTGCATCCTCAGCTGCCGGTTGACATTATGCCGCTGGTCACGCTGCCTCTGCCTCCCCTCTTCCCGGATGGCAGCCGTGTTGGCATGGACTGCCGCAGTAAGGGTGCGCATGTCTGCCTGCACCTCCCCCAGGCTGGTGACTACTGCAGCGCAGTTGCAGCTGACATCCTGCACTGCATCTGTTATGGAGGCCAGGCTGTCAGCTACCCGGTCCAGGTGCCCGACTAGATCCCCAATATGCCGGGTCTGCCGGGCCTGGTCCCCTGCCATCTCGTCGTGGACGACATCAGACACCCCCCTGGTCTTCCGTGTCGCCTTCCTGGGCCCAGACGACGGATGGACCCGGGTATAAGGTGTCACCCTTGAGGGGCTCCCCCTGATGGTGGTGGAGCCTGAGGGGCTTCCCCTGATGGGGGAGGAGGTGCGAGAGGGCCCAGGCAAAGAGGAGGAATCTTCCAAATAAAGCCATGCCTCATCAGAGATCACCGTCCCCTCCTCATGTCCCCTCCGCATGTCTTGGTGTATTTATAGACTGGGCGTAAGACGGTATGCCGGCAAATCCCAGGAAGTTGGGCCGGCGTATTTGTGAGCATGCGCACAGGGAAGCACTCGTACGTCGACGTCACTGCGCATGCTCCGTGGATTATGCGCCGGGCGTAAGTCTCTGTGCCAGGCTCAGGCCATCATTTACATAAGGTCACACCCACTTCCACTTACGCCGGCTTGCGCCTTCACATTTAAGTTATGCCGGCGCAAAGTTGTGAGCAAGTGCTTGGTGAATACTGTACTTGCCTCACTACTTTGCGTCTGCGGAACGTATATAAGCTGTGCTGCGCCGGCACAAAGATGCGCCCATCTAACTGAATCTACCTTAGAAGGGAAATTTAAGGAAACGGTAAGTGAACCAACAATGCACTAGCTAAATTCTAAGAAGATTCGACAAGCAGTTAAACTGTACGATGCTGCAATCATACATGTCCGATCAAATGCTCCGCCCATAGGCTATAGAAAAATTCTAATGTTGGTTGACTGGTTGGTTGGTAGTAATAATAATTAATACATTTAATTATTACTAACATTAGAATTCTACTATAGCTTATAGATGGAACATTCAACAGGAAATGTACGATTGCGGCGTCAAACAGTTTAGCTGCTCCGTCGAATCTTCTTTGAACATTCGACAGACACAATAAGCCTTCAATGACAGATTCTACCTTAATTAATTAAAATTTTCTGATGAATGCAATTTTTAACGAAAAACAAAATAAATAAAAACAAATTACCTTACACTGGTCTGAATGTATTTAATTTGTTAAGGTCTTTTTTTGACCATTTTTGTCTACAGTTTTTGACTTATTTGTTTTTAAGCAAAGCTAGTGCCCTAAAGAGCTCAAAAGAGCTTAAAAAAGCTAAAAATGCATGAAAACAAGCACAAACATTTGTTCCAGCTTTTTGTTTTGTTTATAGAGTGGTTAAGAAAGTTATATTTAGGAAAGAATTTGTGACAAAAAAACACTTCGGAGGAGCTCAAAGAAGTGGCTCCGACAGGCTTTTGAGCTCTTATTGTTTTCTCCCTAGAAATGCCCTGCCTCACTATGAGGGAGGTGTCAGTTCATTGTGCTCTGATCATCCTGTCTGTGCCAACGGTTCCTGTAGTGATCTTCAGCTGCAAGACTGACCCCGGCTTCTGACCTTTGGCTTATGTACCTTGGATTGCTGCTGTCTCCTGTCCTTTGACCCTGGCCTGTACCTTCGGACTTCCTCTGCCGTCTCCAGCCCTTGACCCAAGGCTTGTGCCCCGGACTTGTCTTTGGTTCCTGTTTGCGAACCCTGAACTTTCTGTCGGTATTTACCTGACTCTCTGCTGTCATCAGTGTACTACGTCTGCTCAGCTACAAGACTAGCCCCCGTGCACGGACTCACAGCCCAGGTAGTGTCTACCTTATTACTGTGGGCTGTGTGTACCTGCAAGGGTGAGCTTACAATCTGCAGAATGGACTCCACTCAAGGTAAGCCCTCACAGCGCACCCCCTGAATCCTGCACGTCGCACACGTCGCACCAATTCGACTCTGCACATCGCACACAGCGCACCCCCTCAACCCTGCACGCCGCACACAGCACACCCCTCTCAACCCTGCACACCGCACACAGCGCACCGCCTCAATCCTGCACATGGTGCACCCCCTCAACACCGCACACAGCACACCCCCACACACAGCGCACTCGCGCAACCCTGCATGCCACACACAGTGTACACCCTCAACCCTGCACGCCACACACAGCACACCTACGCACCCAGTGTACCCAGTCAACCCTGCACGCCACACACAGCACACCTCCACACACAGTGGACCCCCTCAACCCTGTACGTCGCACGCAGCGCACCCCCCTCAACCCTGTACGTCGCACGCAGTGCATCCCCTCAACCCTGCACACCGCACACAGCGTACCCCCTCAACCCTGCACGCTGCACATGGTGCACCCCCTCAACCCTGCACACCACGCACAGCACACCCCCACACACAGCGCACTCGCGCAACCCTGCATGCCACACACAGTGTACCCCCTCAATCCTGCACTCCACACACAGCGCACACACAGAACACAGTGTACCCCCTCAACCCTGCACGCCACACACAGCACACCTCCGCACACAGCAAACCCCCTTAAACCTGCACACCGCACACAGCGCACCCCCTTAAACCTGCACACCGCATACACTCAGAAGGGAGTGCTAAAATTCAGCGGATTATGGGGCGCACATTTCTTGCCTTCCCCCAGAGCTGACAACCCACTCTATGCCACTGCCCGGGAGCAAATCAAAAGTGTCCCGGGAGCAAATCAAAAGTGTCCCGGGAGCAAATCAAAAGTGTCCCGGGAGCAAATCAAAAGTGTCCCGGGAGCAAATCAAAAGTGTTAAGGGAGCACAACAAAATTGTTAAGGGAGCACATCAAGAGTGTCCTGAAAGCAAAACAAAAGGGTCCAGGGAGAAAAACAAAAATGTCAAGGGAGCAAAACACTAGTGTCCCTGGAGCAAATCAAAAGTGTCCCTGGAGCAAATCAAAAGTGTCCCAGGAGCAAATCAAAAGTGTCCCGGGAGCAAATCAAAAGTGTGCCGTGAGCAAAACAAAAGCGTCCCAGGAGCAAAACAAAAGTGTTAAGGGAGCACAACAAAATTGTTAAGGGAGCACAACAAAATTGTTAAGGGAGCACATCAAGAGTGTCCTGAAAGCAAAACAAAAGTGTCCAGGGAGGAAAATAAAAATGTCAAGGGAGCAAAACACTAGTGTCCCTGGAGAAAATCAAAAGTGTGCCGTAAGCAAATCAAAAGTGTGCCGGGAGCAAATCAAAAGTGTGCCGTGAGCAAAACAAAAGCGTCCCAGGAGCAAAACAAAAGTGTTAAGGGAGCACAACAAAATTGTTAAGGGAGCACAACAAGAGTGTCCTGAAAGAAAAACAAAAGTGTCCAGGGAGGAAAACAAAAATGTCAAGGGAGCAAAACACTAGTGTCCCTGGAGAAAATCAAAAGTGTGCCGTGAGCAAATCAAAAGTGTGCCGTGAGAAAATCAAAAGTGCCGTGAGCAAAACAAGTGTCAAGGGAGCAAAACAAAAGTGTCAAGGGAACACATCAAAAGTGTCCTGGAAGCAAAACAAAAGTATCCAGGGAGCAAAACAAAAATGTCCAGGGAGCAAATCACAAATGTCCTGGGAGCAAAACAAAAGTGTCCAAGAAGCAAAACAAACGTGTCCAAGAATCAAAACAAAAGTGTCCAAGAATCAAAACAAAAGTGTCCAAGAATCAAAACAAAAGTGACCAGGGAGCAAAACAAAAGTGTCCCGGGAGCATAACAAAAGTGTCCCAGGAGCAAAACAAAAGTGCCCAGGGAGAAAAACAAAAGTGTCCCCGGGAGCAAAACACTAGTGTCCCGGGAGCAAAACAAAAGTGTCCCGGGAGCAAAACAAAAGTGTCCCGGGAGCAAAACAAAAGTGTCCCGGGAGCAAAACAAAAGTGTCCAGGGAGCAAAACAAAAGTGTCCAAGGAGCAAAACAAAAGTGTCCCGGGAGCAAGACAAAAATGTCCAGGGAGCAAAACACTAGTGTCCCTGGAGAAAATCAAAAGTGTCCCCGGAGCAAAACAAAAGTGTCCCCGGAGCAAAACAAAAGTGTCCCCGGAGCAAAACAAAAGTGTCCCCGGAGCAAAACAAAAGTGTCCCCAGGAGCAAAGCAAAAGTGTCCCGGGAGCATTTTTGTTTTGCTCCCTGGACACTTTTGTTTTGCTCCCTGGACACTTTTGTTTTGCTCCCTGGACACTTTTGTTTTGCTCCCTGGACACTTTTGTTTTGCTCCCTGGACACTTTTGTTTTGCTCCCTGGACACTTTTGTTTTGCTCCGGGGACACTTTTGTTTTGCTCCTTGGACACTTTTGTTTTGCTCCCTGGACATTTTTGTTTTGCTTCCTGGACACATTTGTCTTGCTCCCTGGACACATTTGTCTTGCTCCCTGGACACATTTTTCTTGCTCCCTGGACACTTTTGTTTTGCTTCTGGAACACTTTTGTTTTGCTCACAGGACATTTTTGTTTTGTTCCCGGGACATTTTTGTTTTGCTCCCGGGACACTTTTGTTTTGCTCCCGGGACACTTTTGTTTTGCTCCCGGGACACTTTTGTCTTGCTCCCTGGACATTTTTGTTTAGCTCCCTGGACATTTTGTTTTGCTCCCTGGACACTTTTCTTTTGCTCCTTGGACATTTTTGTTTTGCTCCCGGTACAATTTTGTTTTGCTCCCTGGACAGTTTTGCTTTGCTCCAGGGACACTTTTGTTTTGCTCCCTGGACACTTTTGTTTTTACTCCCTGGACACTTTTGTTTTTACTCCCTGGACACTTTTGTTTTTACTCCCTGGACACTTTTGTTTTGCTCCCTGGACACTTTTGTTTTGCTCCCTGGACACTTTTGTTTTGCTCCCGGTACAATTTTTTTTGCTCCCTGGACAGTTTTGCTCCCTGGACACTTTTCTTTTGCTCCTTGGACATTTTTGTTTTGCTCCTTGGACATTTTTGTTTTGCTCCCGGTACAATTTTGTTTTGCTCCCTGGACAGTTTTGCTTTGCTCCAGGGACACTTTTGTTTTTACTCCCTGGACACTTTTGTTTTTACTCCCTGGACACTTTTGTTTTGCTCCCTGGACACTTTTGTTTTGCTCCCTGGACACTTTTGTTTTGCTCCCGGTACAATTTTTTTTGCTCCCTGGACAGTTTTGCTTTGCTCCCTGGACAGTTTTGCTTTGCTCCCTGGACACTTTTGTTTTGCTCCCTGGACACTTTTGTTTTGCTCCCTGGACACTTTTGTTTTGCTCCCTGGACACTTTTGTTTTGCTCCCTGGACACTTTTGTTTTGCTCCCTGGACACTTTTGTTTTGCTCCCGGTACAATTTTTTTTGCTCCCTGGACAGTTTTGCTTTGCTCCCTGGACAGTTTTGCTTTGCTCCCTGGACACTTTTGTTTTGCTCCCTGGACACTTTTGTTTTGCTCCCTGGACACTTTTGTTTTGCTCCCTGGACACTTTTGTTTTGCTCCCGGTACAATTTTTTTTGCTCCCTGGACAGTTTTGCTTTGCTCCAGGGACACTTTTGTTTTTACTCCCTGGACACTTTTTTGTTTTGCTTCCTGGACACTTTTGTTTTGCTCTCGGTACACTTTTGTTTTGCTCCCTGAAAACTTTTGTTTAGACATGTGCATTTAGTTTCATTGCGAATTCGAATTCGGACACATTTTTCATTATTAGGAAATTCGGATGCATCCGAATTTCCGAATTACAAAATTAACAAATTTAAACAAATTCGAAAAAACGCAAAACGAAATTAGAATTCGAATCGAATTTGAATCGAATTCTAACACAAATTCAAATCAAATTTGCATTCCGTGCAAAACAAAAGTGTCCAGGGAGCAAAACAAAAGTGTCCAAGGAGCAAAACAAAAGTGTCCAAGGAGCAAAACAAAAGTGTCCCGGGAGCAAGACAAAAATGTCCAGGGAGCAAAACACTAGTGTCCCCGGAGCAAAACAAAAGTGTCCCCGGAGCAAAACAAAAGTGTCCCCGGAGCAAAACAAAAGTGTCCCCAGGAGCAAAGCAAAAGTGTCCCGGGAGCATTTTTGTTTTGCTCCTTGGACACTTTTGTTTTGCTCCCTGGACATTTTTGTTTTGCTTCCTGGACACATTTGTCTTGCTCCCTGGACACATTTGTCTTGCTCCCTGGACACATTTTTCTTGCTCCCTGGACACATTTTTCTTGCTCCCTGGACACTTTTGTTTTGCTTCTGGAACACTTTTGTTTTGCTCACAGGACATTTTTGTTTTGTTCCCAGGACATTTTTGTTTTGTTCCCGGGACATTTTTGAAATTTTGCGAAATTTCGCTAATGCGAAAATGATTGCGAAACTCTCATAAACGGAGATAATTTCCTGTATTACTAAACTAATATGCACTAAACACTAACTCTACACTAACTCTACTTAAAAGAAAGGAGAATAAGGGGGAAAAGAAGGGCGGAGAAGATAATCGCGCAATATTCCTATATTCCTTTTGCCGAATATTCAAGTTATTCTGATTGGCTCTGATGCAAAAGAAGGGCGCATCAGAGCCAATCAGAATAACTCGAATATTCGGCAAAAGGAATATTGCGCGATTATCTTCTCCGCCCTTCTTTTGCATCAGAGCCAATCAGAATAACTTGAATATTCGGCAAAAGGAATATCGCGCAATATTCCTTTTGCCGAATATTCAAGTTATTCTGATTGGCTCTGATGCAAAAGAAGGGCTGAGTAGCTGATGCGATTCTTTTATGTTGCCGAAAATTCGCAATTCGCATCAGCTACTCGGCCCAGGGTCTATCTCTAAACATATCAGCAATGCTTTTAGACGTCGATGGAGATCACTAGGATGTGATCTGTTTTAAAAATAAATTTGAAAAAATACGAATATTCACCATAGCGAATATTCGCCGCAGTATTCGAGTTATTCGCGAATACTCGAATATGCAATATTCGTAGCGAATATTCGCAATGCGAATATTCGTGAGCAACACTAATAACCATTTACAAAAATTCAAATTTCATATAGAATGAAATTGAATTGGAATAGAAAAGATTAGAATAGAATAGAAAATAATAGAATAATTAATAAACTAGAAAAAAAATAGAACAGAATAGAATCAATTATAATATATATTATATTTTATTCTATTATCTTGTTTTTCTATTCTATTCCATTCTAATCTTTTCTATTCGAATTTGAATTCATTTTATACGAAATTCGAATTTCTTATTGAATGAAATCGAATTTGAATAGAAAATATTATAAAAGATTAGTTTCATATTACAATTTGAAAAAATTTGGACCAAATTCCTAAAAAGTTGATCTACTGCATTCGAAAAAATTCTACCGTATTTGAACACAATCTACAAAATTAGAAAAAACTACTACATTCAATTTTTTTTTACATATAACCATTTTCCAAAATTCGAATTTCATATAGAATGGAATCAAATTGGAATATATATATATATATATATATATATATATATATATATATATATATATATATATATATATATATATATATATATATATATATATATATATAAAAAATATCTTTTTTTTTTATTCTGTTCTATTGTTTTTCTATGCTATTATTTTCTATTCTATTCTAATTTTCCAATTGGAATTCAATTTCATTCTATACGAAATTCGAATTTCAGAAGATGTTATAATTTTTATATATATATATATATATATATATATATATATATATATATATATATAAAATATTTTTTTCTGTTCCGTGCTATTTTTTTCTATACTATTCTTTTCTATTTTTTTCAATTATAATTACATTTTTTCTATTCAAATTCGATTTCATTCTATACGAATTTCGAATTTCAGGAAATGGTTATATATAGTTTTGTTTAAATGTGGTTGCATTATTTCCAATCTGATCGTTTTTCAAATTCGGTAGATTTGTTTTCGAATGCGTTAGGATTATTTCAAATGCGGTAGAATTTTTCAAATACGAAATGAATCCCAAAAAAGAATGTAATGAATGCAACAAACCTAACTGAACACATTTAATTAAATAACGAATCAAAACTAAACAAAACAAATGTTTTCATCCTGCACATGTCTAATCAAGACGATCAAATAGTTTTCTAGGCGAAGTTGACCCGTTAGATGCGGCAGAAATGTATTTTTTTTTCTTGATTATCAACAACATTAATGCCATGTGTGTGTCTTTCCAAATCAAAGGAACACAAGCTATTTTTCACAAAGGAAGCCTGGCATTGAAAATTTCACCAAAACTCATAATCATTCCTCTCCACAGAAATCTTTATTAAAAGGCAAAAGATTCATTTATTCTGAAAAGATTTCAGAGTATAACCCGGCAGAACACAGATGCTGTTCAACTCATGTTGACTCCAAGACAACCTAATTTGCATGTCTGCGCAGGTACATGGAAGCAGGAATCAGCAGGGATGCGTAATAATCGGCTTCATCAAAACAATATAAGACGCACGGCCATAGAATGGGGGGCAAATATATGCGCAGGTAGAACAAGACCTTCAAATAGCTTTCTAGGCCAAATCGACTACCAACAACATTAATGCCATCTGTGTGTCTTTCCAAATCAAAGGAACACAAGCTATTTTTCACCAAGGAAGCCTGGCATTAGCCAGGCATCAAAAAATTTCACCAAAACTCATAATCATTCCTCTCCAGGAAAATCTCTATTAAAAGGCAAAAGATTCATTGATTCTAAAGAAAATCCAGAGTATTACCCAGCAGAACACAGATGCTGTTCAACTCATGGTGACTCCAAGACAGCCTAATTTGCATGTCTGCACAGGTACATGGAAGCAGGAATCAGCAGGCATGCGTAACAATTGGCTTCATCAGAACAATATGAGACACACAGCCATGGAATTGGGGCAAATATATGCGTAAGTAGATCAAGACCTTCAAATAGTTTTCTAGGCCAAGGTGACCACCAACAACATTAATGCCATCTGTGCATCTTTCCAAATCAAAGAAACGCAAGCTATTTTTTACCAAGGAAGCCTGGCACTAGCCAGGCATCAAAAATGTCATCAAAACTCATGGTCAATCCTCTCCATAGAAATCTTTATTAAAAACAAAACTATTTAATCATTCTAAAGCGAAACCAGAGTATATCCCGGCAGAACACAGATGCTGATCAACTCATGGTGACTCCAAGACAGCCTAATTTGCATGTCTGCACAGGTACATGGAGGCGGGAATCAGCAGGCACGCGTAACAATCGGCTCAATCAGAACAATATAAGACACACGGCCATCGAATTAGGGGGCAAATATAGGCGTAGATAGACCAAGAACTTCAAATAGTTTTCTAGGCCAAATCGACTACCAACAACATTAATGCCATCTGTGTGTCTTTCCAAATCAAAGGAACACAAGCTATTATTCACCAAGGACGCCTGGCATTAGCAAGGCATCAAAAAATGTCACCAAAACTCATAACCATTCCTCTCCACAGAAATCTTTATTAAAAGTCAAAAGATTCATTCATTTTGAAGAGAATCCACAGTATAACCCAGCAGAACACAGATGCTGTTAAATTCTTGGTGACTCCAAGACAACCTAATTTGCATGTCTGCACAGGTACATGGAGGCGGGAATCAGCAGGCATGCATAACAATTGGCTTCCTCAGAACAATATAAGACGCACGGCCATAGAATTGGGGGCAAATATATGCGTAGGTAGATCAAGACCTTCAAACCTTTTTCTAGGCCAAGTTGACCACCAAATTCCATTAATGCCATCTGTGCATCTTTCCAAATCAAAGGAACGCAAGCTATTTTTCACCAAGGAAGCCTGGCATTAGCCAGGCATCAAAAAATTTCACCAAAACTCATAATCATTCCTCTCCAGGTAAATCTCTATTAACAGGCAAAAGATTCATTGATCTAAAGAAAATCCAGAGTATAACCCGGCAGAACACAGATGCTGTTCAACTCATGGTGACTCCAAGACAACCTCATTTGCATGTCTGCGCAGGCACATGGAAGCAGGAATCAGCAGGCATGCGTAACAATCAGCTTCATCAGAACAATATGAGACACACGGCCATGGAATGGGGAGCAAATATATGTGTAGGTAGATCAAGACCTTCAAATAGATTTCTAGCCCAAATCGACTACCAACAACATTAATGCCATCTGTGCATATTTCCAAATCAAAGAAACGCAGGCTATTTTTTACCAAGGAAGCCTGGCATTAACCAGGCATCAAAAAATTTCACCAAAACTCATAACCATTCCTCTCCACATAAATCTTTATTAAAAGTCAAAAGGTTCATTCATTTTGAAGAGAATCCACAATATAACCCAGCAGAACACAGATGCTGTTAAATTCTTGGTGACTCCAAGACAACCTAATTTGCATGTCTGCGCAGGTACATGGAGGTGGGAATCAGCAGGCATGCATAACAATCGGCTTCATCAGAACAATATAAGATGGACGGCCATAGAATTGGGGGCAAATATATGCGTAGGTAGATCAAGACCTTCAAACCATTTTCTAGGCCAAGTTGACCACCAAATTCCATCTGTGCATCTTTTTCCAAATCAAAGGAACGCAAGCTATTTTTCACCAAGGAAGCCTGGCATTAGCCAGGCATCAAAAAATTTCACCAAAACTCATAATCATTCCTCTCCAGGGAAATCTCTATTAAAAGGCAAAAGATTCCCTGGAATCGCTGAATAATCCACACATGAGCCATGGCTTAATGCTGAATGTAACAGGACACACTTTAATGAAAGTACACAGCACACTTTATACAGGATTTGGAACATCCCGCCCCCAACAACCGCTTTCTTATTGGTCCATTGTAAAGTATGCAGTCATCAATCTGGTCCTCTTAAACCATGCAAATGAGGACTTGAAAATGTCTCAGCAGAGATTGGTCCCAAAGCTTGAATAGCCTGAATATGTGTGTTCAGACAAAAGCCCCAGGGGGTCAATCAACGTACACAATAGCCAGCCCCAGAACAATGGAACTGTCTGGAGACCAGAGACAGGGCAGAAGTCATTTACACCTGATAATAGAAAGGCTTTAAACAGGGTTATCACACAATGGACAATAAGTATCACTTATGAGTCTGTTGACCTGGCTGGGGTTCAGAATCAAATCTGTAATACATGAATTAGGATTTCAGTATTTCATGGTCCATGACACTCATGGTCAATCCGCTGCACGGAAATCTGTATTAGAAACAAAACTATTTAATCATTCTAAAGAGAAACCAGAGTATAACCCGGCAGAACACAGATGCTGTTGAACTCATGGTGACTCCAAGACAACCTAATTTGCATGTCTGCGCAGGTACATGGAGGCGGGAATCAGCAGGCATGCATAACAATCGGCTTCATCAGAACAATATGAGACACACGGCCATGGAATGGGGGGCAAATATATGCGTAGGTAGATCAAGACCTTCAAACTTTTTTCTAGGCCAAGTTGACCACCAAATTCCATTAATGCCATCTGTGCATCTTTCCAAATCAAAGGAACACAAGCTATTTTTCACCAAGGAAGCCTGGCATTAGCCAGGCATAAAAAAATTTCACCAACACTCATAATCATTCCTCTCCAGGGAAATCTCTATTAACAGGCAAAAGATTCATTGATCTAAAGAAAATCCAGAGTATAACCCGGCAGAACACAGATGCTGTTCAATTCATGGTGACTCCAAGACAACCTCATTTGCATGTCTGCGCAGGCACATGGAAGCAGGAATCAGCAGGCATGCGTAACAATCAGCTTCATCAGAACAATATGAGACACACGGCCATGGAATGGGGAGCAAATATATGTGTAGGTAGATCAAGACCTTCAAATAGATTTCTAGCCCAAATCGACTACCAACAACATTAATGCCATCTGTGCATATTTCCAAATCAAAGAAACGCAAGCTATTTTTCACCAAGGAAGCCTGGCATTAACCAGGCATCAAAAAATTTCACCAAAACTCATAATCATTCCTCTCCACATAAATCTTTATTAAAAGTCAAAAGGTTCATTCATTTTGAAGAGAATCCACAATATAACCCAGCAGAACACAGATGCTGTTAAATTCTTGGTGACTCCAAGACAACCTAATTTGCATGTCTGCGCATGTACATGGAGGCGGGAATCAGCAAGCATGCATAACAATCGGCTTCGTCAGAACAATATAAGATGGACGGCCATAGAATTGGGGGCAAATATATGCGTAGGTAGATCAAGACCTTCAAACCATTTTCTAGGCCAAGTTGACCACCAAATTCCATCTGTGCATCTTTTTCCAAATCAAAGGAACACAAGCTATTTTTCACCAAGGAAGCCTGGCATTAGCCAGGCATCAAAAAATTTCACCAAAACTCATAATCATTCCTCTCCAGGGAAATCTCTATTAAAAGGCAAAAGATTCCCTGGAATCGCTGAATAATCCACACATGAGCCATGGCTTAATGCTGAATGTAACAGGACACACTTTATTGAAAGTACACAGCACACTTTATACAGGATTTGGAACATCCTGCCCCCAACAACCGCTTTCTTATTGGTCCATTGTAAAGTATGCAGTCTTCAATCTGGTCCTCTTAAACCATGCAAATGAGGACTTGAAAATGTCTCAGCAGAGATTGGTCCCAAAGCTTGAATAGCCTGAATATGTGTGTTCAGACAAAAGCCCCAGGGGGTCAATCAATGTACACAATAGCCAGCCCCAGAACAATGGAACTGTCTGGAGACCAGAGACAGGGCAGAAGTCATTTACACCTGATAATAGAAAGGCTTTAAACAGGGTTATCACACAATGGACAATAAGTATCACTTATGAGTCTGTTGACCTGGCTGGGGTTCAGAATCAAATCTGTAATACATGAATTAGGATTTCAGTATTTCATGGTCCATGACACTCATGGTCAATCCGCTGCACGGAAATCTGTATTAAAAACAAAACTATTTAATCATTCTAAAGAGAAACCAGAGTATATCCCGGCAGAACACAGATGCTGTTCAACTCACGGGGACTCCAAGACAGCCTAATTTGCATGTCTGCGCAGGTACATGGAGGCGGGAATCAGCAGGCACACGTAACAATCGGCTCAATCAGAACAATATAAGACACACGGCCATCGAATTAGGGGGGAAATATAGGCGTAGATAGACCAAGAACTTCAAATAGTATTCTAGGCCAAATCGACTACCAACAACATTAATGCCATCTGTGTGTCTTTCCAAATCAAAGGAACACAAGCTATTTTTCACCAAGGACGCCTGGCATTAGCAAGGCATCAACAAATTTCACCAAAACTCATAATCATTCCTCTCTAGGGAAATCTCTATTAAAAAGCATAAGATGCAGTTATTCTGAAGAAAATCCAGAGTATATCCCGGCAGAATACAGATGCTGTTCAACTCATGGTGACTCCAAGACAACCTAATTTGCATGTCTGCGCAGGTACATGAAGGAGGGAATCAGCAGGCACGCGTAACAATCGGCTCAATCAGAACAATATAAGACACACGGCCATCGAATTAGAAGGCAAATATAGGCGTAGATAGACCAAAAACTTCAAATAGTTTTCTAGGCCAAATCGACTACCAACAACATTAATGCCATCTGTGTCTTTCCAAATCAAAGGAACACAAGCTATTTTTCACCAAGGAAGCCTGGCATTAGCCAGGCATCAAAAAATTTCACCAAAACTCATAATCATTCCTCTCCAGCAAAATCTCTATGAAAAGGCAAAAGATTCATAGATTCTATAGAAAATCCAGAGTATAACCCAGCAGAACACAGATGCTGTTCAACTCATGGTGACTCCAAGACAGCCTAATTTGCATGTCTGCGCAGGTACATGGAAGCAGGAATCAGCAGTAATCAGCAGGCATGCGTAACAATCGGCTTCATCAGAACAATATGAGACGCACAGCCATGGAATGGGGGCAAATATATGCGTAAGTAGAACAAGACCTTCAAATAGTTTTCTAGGCCAAGGTGACCACCAACAACATTATTGCCATCTGTGCATCTTTCCAAATCAAAGAAACACAAGCTATTTTTTACCAAGGAAGCCTGGCACTAGCCAGGCATCAAAAATTTCATCAAAACTCATGGTCAATCCTCTCCATAGAAATCTGTATTAAAAACAAAACTATTTAATCATTCTAAAGAGAAACCAGAGTATATCCCGGCAGAACACAGATGCTGTTCATGTCATGGTGACTCCAAGACAGCCTAATTTGCATGTCTGCGCAGGTACATGGAGGCGGGAATCAGCAGGCACACATAACAATCGGCTCAATCAGAACAATATAAGACACGGCCATCGAATTAGGGGGGAAATATAGGCGTAGATAGACCAAGAACTTCAAATAGTATTCTAGGCCAAATCGACTACCAACAACATTAATGCCATCTGTGTGTCTTTCCAAATCAAAGGAACACAAGCTATTTTTCACCAAGGACGCCTGGCATTAGCAAGGCATCAAAAAATTTCACCAAAACTCATAATCAGTCCTCTCCAGGGAAATCTCTATTAAAAGGCAAAAGATTCATTGATCTGAAGAAAATCCAGAGTATAACCCGGCAGAACACAGTTGCTGTTAAATTCTTGGTGACTCCAAGACAACCTAATTTGCATGTCTGCACAGGTACATGGAGGCGGGAATCAGCAGGCATGCATAACAATCGGCTTCATCAGAACAATATAAGACGCACGGCCATAGAATTGGGGGCAAATATATGCGTAGGTAGATCAAGACCTTCAAATAGTTTTCTAGGCCAACTTGACCACCAAATTTCATTAATGCCATCTGTGCATCTTTCCAAATCAAAAGAACGCAAGCTATTTTTCACCAAGGAAGCCTGGCATTAGCGAGGCATCGAAAAATTTCACCAAAACTCATAATCACTCCTCTCCAGGAAAACCTCTATTAAAAGGCAAAAGATTCATTGATTCTAAAGAAAATCCAGAGTATAACCCAGCAGAACACATATGCTGTTCAACTCATGGTGACTCCAAGACAGCCTAATTTGCATGTCTGCGCAGGTACATGGAGGCGGGAATCAGCAGGCACGCGTAACAATCGGATCAATCAGAACAATATAAGACACATGGCCATCGAATTAGGGGGCAAATATATGTGTAGGTAGATCAAGACCTTCAAATAGATTTCTAGCCCAAATCGACTACCAACAACATTAATGCCATCTGTGTGTCTTTCCAAATCAAAGGAACATAAGCTATTTTTCACCAAGGAAGCCTGGTATTAAACAGGCATCAAAAAATGTCACCAAAACTCATAATCATTCCTCTCCACAGAAATCTTTATTAAAAGTCCAAAGATTCATTCATTTTGAAGAGATTCCACAGTATAACCCAGCAGAACACAGATGCTGATAAATTCTTGGTGACTCCAAGACAACCTAATTTGCATGTCTGCACAGGTACATGGAGGCGGGAATCAGCAGGCATGCATAACAATCGGCTTCATTAGAACAATATAAGACGCACGGCCATAGAATTGGGGGCAAATATATGCGTAGGTAGATCAAGACCTTCAAATAGTTTTCTAGGCCAACTTGACCACCAAATTCCATTAATGCCATCTGTGCATCTTTCCAAATCAAAAGAACGCAAGCTATTTTTCACCAAGGAAGCCTGGCATTAGCGAGGCATCGAAAAATTTCACCAAAACTCATAATCATTCCTCTCCAGGAAAACCTCTATTAAAAGGCAAAAGACTCATTGATTCTAAAGAAAATCCAGAGTATAACCCAGCAGAACACATATGCTGTTCAACTCATGGTGACTCCAAGACAGCCTAATTTGCATGTCTGCGCAGGTACATGGAGGCGGGAATCAGCAGGCACGCGTAACAATCGGATCAATCAGAACAATATAAGACACATGGCCATCGAATTAGGGGGCAAATATATGTGTAGTTAGATCAAGACCTTCAAATAGATTTCTAGCCCAAATCGACTACCAACAACATTAATGCCATCTGTGTGTCTTTCCAAATCAAAGGAACACAAGCTATTTTTCACCAAGGAAGCCTGGTATTAACCAGGCATCAAAAAATGTCACCAAAACTCATAATCATTCCTCTCCACAGAAATCTTTATTAAAAGTCCAAAGATTCATTCATTTTGAAGAGATTCCACAGTATAACCCAGCAGAACACAGATGCTGATAAATTCTTGGTGACTCCAAGACAACCTAATTTGCATGTCTGCACAGGTACATGGAGGCGGGAATTAGCAGGCATGCATAACAATCGGCTTCATTAGAACAATATAAGACGCACAGCCATAGAATTGGGGGCAAATATATGCGTAGGTAGATCAAGACCTTCAAACCATTTTCTAGGCCAACTTGACCACCAAATTTTATTAATGCCATCTGTGCATCTTTCCAAATCAAAGGAACGCAAGCTATTTTTCACCATGGAAGCCTGGCATTAGCCAAGCATCAAACATTTTCACCAAAACTCATAATCATTCCTCTCCAGGGAAATCTTTATTAAAAGTCCAAAGATTCATTCATTTTGAAGAGAATCCACAGTGTAACCCAGCAGAACACAGATGCTGTTAAATTCTTGGTGACTCCAAGACAACCTAATTTGCATGTCTGCACAGGTACATGGAGGCGGGAATCAGCAGGCATGCATAACAATCGGCTTCATCAGAACAATATGAGACGCACGGCCACGGAATGAGGGCAAATATATGCGTAAGTAGATCAAGACCTTCAAATAGTTTTCTAGGCCAAGTTGACCACCAACAACATTAATGCCATTTGTGCATCTTTCAAAATCAAAGAAACACAAGCTATTTTTCACCAAGGAAGCCTGGCAGTAGCCAGGCATCAAAAATTTCACCAAAACTCATCGTCAACCCTCTGCATGGAAATCTTTATTAAAAACAAAACTATTTAACCATTCTAAAGAGAAACCAGAGTATATCCCGGCAGAACACAGATGCTGTTGAACTCATGGTGACTCCAAGACAGCCGAATTTGCATGTCTGCGCAGGTACATGGAGGCGGGAATCAGCAGGCACACATAACAATCGGCTCAATCAGAACAATATAAGACACACGGCCATCGAATTAGGGGGCACATATAGGCGTAGATAGACCAAGAACTTCAAATAGTTTTCTAGGCCAAATCGACTACCAGCAACATTAATGCCATCTGTGTGTCTTTCCAAATCAAAGGAACAGAAGCTATTTTTCACTAAGGAAGCCTGGCATCAAAAAAATTCACCAAAACTCATAATCATTCCTCTCCAGGGAAACCTCTATTAAAAGGCAAAAGATTCATTGATTCTGAACAAAAAATATAGAGTATAACCCAGCAGAACACAGATGCTGTTCAACTCATGGTGACTCCAAGACAGCCTAATTTGCATGTCTGCGCAGGTGCATGGAGGCAGGAATCAGCAGGCACACGTAACAATCGGATCAATCAGAACAATATAATACACACCGCCATCGAATTAGGGGGCAAATATAGGCGTAGATGGACCAAGCACTTCAAATAGTTTTTCTGGCCAAATAGACTACCAACAACATTAATGCCATCTGTGTGTGTTTCCAAATCAAAGACAAACTATTTTTCACCAAGGAAGCCTGGCGTTAGCCAGGCATCAAAAAATGTCACCAAAACTCATAATCATTCCTCTCCAGGGAAATCTCTATTAAAAGGCAAAAAATTAACTCATTCAGAAAATAATCCAGAGTATAACCCGGCATAACACAGATGTTGTTGAACTCATTGTGACTCCAAGACAACCTCATTTGCATGTCTGCGCAGGTACATGGAAGCAAGAATCAACAGGAATCAGCAGGAATCAGCAGGAATCAGCAGGCATGCGTAACAATCGGCTTCATCAGAACAATTTGAGACGCACGGACATGGAATGGGGGCAAATATATGCGTAAGTAGATCAAGACCTTCAAATAGTTTTCTAGGCCAAGTTGACCACCAACAACATTAATGCCATCTGTGCATCTTTCCAAATCAAAGAAACACAAGCTATTTTTCAGCAATGAAGCCTGGCACTAGCCTGGCATCAAAAATTTCACCAAAACTCATGGTCAATCCTCTGCACAGAAATCTTTATTAAAAACAAAACTATTTAATCATTCTAAAGAGAAACCAGAGTATATCGAGGCAGAACACAGATGCGGTTGAACTCATGGTGACTCCAAGACAGCCTAATTTGCATGTCTGCGCAGGTACATGGAGGCAGGAATCAGCAGGCCCGCGTAACAATCGGCTCAATCAGAACAATATATGACACACGGCCATCGAATTAGGGGGAAAATATAGGCGTAGATAGACCAAGAACTTCAAATAGTTTTCTAGGCCAAATGGACTACCAACAACATTAATGCCATCTGTGTGCCATTCCAAAACAAAGGAACCCAAGCTATTTTTCACCAAGAAAAATATATCAAAGAAAATTACCGCGCTTAACAAGCAGAAATGACAATAAATTACAAGCAGCAACCACTAGGTGTTACACACACACTAAATAGTACAAGAAAGAAAAGATGGAGTTGCGCTAAAAATAAAAAATAAATGAAAACAAAAGTATTGAGTGATGACCAAATGGTTATAATACCATGTGCAAGAAAAATATTATGTGAATCTAAAGTCCAGGTGTACTCAAAAAATTGATGAAAATCAAAAGAGTATAAGTGGAAGACCAAAAAAAAACGTTAAAGAGTCCTTGATGGGCAGTTGTGTGAAAAAAAGTTGTTTACTCTGCTACAAAACTGTAAATATGATAAACAATGGAGGCTTACCAGAAGGCAAGCATAACGTGCTTGCGGCTACAACCCAGCCAGGGCCTTTAGGAGTCCACAGTAGGTTGATACAGCAGGAAAGAGGGTTGAGAGGTTATGGGTAGCTCCAGGTGTATCAGCAGTTAATTGCCAAAAAAAGTTATTAAATAAACATAGTGAAGTACATCAAACCAGCACATTGAACAATAAAAAATAATATATAAGGATGTCCTAGATAGTGACTTGAAATAACACCACCACCGTGTCACCAAATAAATTGAAGGCTTACCAGAAGCCAGATAGATGTCGCATAGGAGAGGAAGCCTTGATTAAAAAAAACAGTGGAGCAGCTGTTGCCAGGGTGTATTAAAGATCATTTGGAGCTTGGCAGAGAAACAGTCCAGGAACGCCGTTATTTAGTCATCCAGCCCTACTCACTGTCTTCTATGGCATATACAGCGCCAACACCGTCCCATAGTTCAAGAAAAGAAGAGTAACCCCTGGAAGTCGCCAAGGAAGCCTGGCATTAGCAAGGCATCAAAAAATTTCACCAAAACTCATAATCATTCCTCTCCAGGAAAATCTCTATTAAAAGGCAAAAGATTCATTGATTCCGAAGAAAATCCAGAGTATAACCCTGCAGAACACAGATGCTGTTCAACTCATGGTGATTCCAAGACAACCTAATTTGCATGTTTGCGCAGGTACATGGAGGTGGGAATCAGCAGGCATGCATAACAATCGGCTTCATCAGAACAATATGAGACACACGGCCAAGGAATGGGGGCAAATATATGTGTAGGTAGATCAAGACCTTCAAATAGATTTCTAGCCCAAATCGACGACCAACAAAATAATGCCATCTGTGTGTCTTTCCAAATCAAAGGAACACAAGCTATTTTTCACCAAGGAAGCTTGGCATTAACCAGGCATCAAAACATTTCACCAAAACTCATAATCATTCCTCTCCAGGGAAATCTCTATTAAAAGGCAAAAAATTCATTCATTTTGAAGAGAATCCACAGTATAACCCAGCATAACACAGATGCTGTTAAATTCTTGGTGACTCCAAGACAACCTAATTTGCATGTCTGCACAGGTACATGGAGGCGGGAATCAGCAGGCATGCATAACAATCGGCTTCATCAGAACAATATAAGACACACGGCCATAGAATTGGGGACAAATATATGCGTAGGTAGATTAAGACCTTCAAACCATTTTCTAGGCCAAGTTGACTAACAACAACAATAATGCCATGTGTGCGTCTTTCCAAATCAAAGGAACACAAGCTATTTTTCACCAAGGAAGCCTGGCATTAGCCAGGCATCAAAAATGTTCACCAAAACTCATAATCATTCCTCTCCAGAGAAATCTCTATGAAAATACAAACGATTCATTGATTCTGAAGCAAATCCAGATTATAACCCGGCAGAACACAGATGCTGTTCAACTCATGGTGACTCCAAGACAACCTAATTTGCATGTCTGCGCAGGTACATGGAGGCGGGAATCAGCAGGCATGCATAACAATCGGCTTCATCAGAACAATATGAGACACACGGCCATGGAATGGGGGGCAAATATATGCGTAAGTAGATCAAGACCTTCAAATAGTTTTCTAGGCCAAATTGACTACCAACAACATTAATGCCATCTGTGCATCTTTCCAAATCAAAGAAACGCAAGCTATTTTTCACCAAGGAAGCCTGGCATTAACCAGGCATCAAAAATTTCACCAAAACTCATAATCATTCCTCTCCACAGAAATCTTTATTAAAAGTCAAAATATTCATTTATTTTAAAGAGAATCCACAGTATAACCCAGCAGAACACAGATGCTGTCAAATTCTTGGTTACTCCAAGACAACCTAATTTGCATGTCTGCGCAGGTACATGGAGGCGGGAATCAGCAGGCATGCATAACAATCGGCTTCATTAGAACAATATAAGACGCACGCCCATAGAATTGGGGGCAAATATATGCGTAGGTAGATCAAGACCTTCAAACCATTTTCTAGGCCAAGTTGACCACCAACAACATTAATGCCATGTGTGTGTCTTACCAAATCAAAGGAACACAAGCTATTCTTCACCAAGGAAGCCTGGCACTAGCCAGACATCAAAAATTTCACCAAAACTCATGTTCAATCCTCTCCTGGAAAATCTCTATTAAAAGGCAAAAGATTCAATGATCTGACGAAAATCCAGAGTATAACCCGGCAGAACACAGATGCTGTTCAATTCATAGTGACTCCAAGACAACCTAATTTGCATGTCTGCGCAGGTACATGGAGGCGGGAATCAGCAGGCATGCATAACAATCGGCTTCATCAGAACAATATGAGACACACGGCCATAGAATGGGGGGCAAATATATGCGTAAGTAGATCAAGACCTTCAAATAGTTTTCCAGGCCAAATTGACTATCAACAACATTAATGCCATCTGTGCATCTTTCCAAATCAAAGAAACGCAAGCTATTTTTCACCAAGGAAGCCTGGCATTAACCAGGCATCAAAAATTTCACCAAAACTCATAATCATTCCTCTCCACGGAAATCTTTATTAAAAGTCAAAAGATTCATTCATTTTGAAGAGAATCCACAATATAACCCAGCAGAACACAGATGCTGTTCAATTCTTGGTGACTCCAAGACAACCTAATTTGCATGTCTGCGCAGGCACATGGAGGCGGGAATCAGCAGGCATGCATAACAATCGGCTTCATCAGAACAATATAAGATGCACGGCCATAGAATTGGGGTCAAATATATGCATAGGTAGATCAAGACCTTCAAACCATTTTCTAGGCCAAGTTGACCAACAACAATAATGCCATGTGTGCGTCTTTCCAAATCAAAGGAACACAAGCTATTCTTCACCAAAGAAACCTGGCATTAGGCAGGCATCAAACAATTTCACCAAAACTCATAATCATTCCTCTCCAGAGAAATCTCTATTAAAATGCAAACTATTCATTGATTCTGAAGAAAATCCAGAGTATAACCCGGCAGAACACAGATACTGTTCAACTCATGGTGACTCCAAGACAACCTAATTTGCATGTCTGCGCAGGTACATTGAGGCGGGAATCAGCAGGCATTCGTAACAAACAGCTTCATCAGAACAATATAAGACCACCAACAACATTAATGCCATCTGTGCGTCTTTCCAAATCAAAGGAACGCAAGCTATTTTTCACCAAGGAAGTCTGGCATTAGCCAGGCATCAAAAATGTCACCAAAACTGGGGGGGCGTGTCCGGACGTGAGGGGGGCGTGTCCAGATGTGAGCGGGGATAGACACGTTTTTGTGGAGCTCCACCAGGCCTGAGGAAAAGCTAAAGCCATCCTCACTCAGTTTACACCGAACTGTCCACCAAATCCCCCATCCTTGCCCCCCAGTGGCCCCAAGCACACTTACCCAGCTGAATTGTGCCACTAGGAAGGATGTCTGCAGTGTAGCCCGTGCTGAAGCTGGCTCCAGTTGCTGGGTCCCGCCGCCATCTTGCGGCCTTCGAGTCCTCCGAGACCACCAGGCTCGCGTTCTGCGGATGCGGGATGTACGGGGACGCCCATCGGACACATCCGAGGCTGCCTCTGAGTTGCCGTGGATGGCTCCATTCCACCGGACTCCGGTGCCATCCTGAGGCCTACGGGGCCCCCGCGCACACCGCACTAGAGCGCCGCCTTCGCGGACCAAACAACAGCCGTTTCCAGGCCCAACTACTGCCGCTCTTCCGGACCGGGAGAAAGGCAAGACGAGCCGACAGAACGGAGGGGGCACCCTATAGAAGACAGCGCTCCGTGTACTGAGGTGAGCGGCGGCCATCTTGGTACACCTAAGGCCCTCCATTAACTTTACCTTGCCAGCATTCTTGAGCCCCAGAGCTGGTTACTTAGCCCTCGCCCGCGGGGTGGGCGACCCGGGACACAGAATACATAAACCCGTTACCTGAGAGTGGCCCTGATCCCTATATAGCGGTCATCTTACTGCTCCCATTGGGACAAGTAACTTGCACAGCCCGGCGGCCATCTTGCTTCACCCAGCCTGAACAGTCACATTTACAACAGGCTCCATAGGCCTCCTCATACCTGGCTCTTCTGGCTATCGACCCCACTCACAAACAAGGGGGCACCCTTCACGTCCGGATACTGTAGGACTACAAGAAGACCTCCTGTCCTGGTCACATGCAGGTCAGATACCGTGGACCTGTAGCACACCTAATTTCCTTTGATTCAGATTACTGGTCCCTACACGCACAAGACCTGGTTCCATCAATTTATAGCGGAATGGCTCGCGCACGACTATGGACACGTGAGATGTGAACTCCGCAAACGTGACCGGACAACAATCGACGATCGGGTGCCATTACCTCCGCTAACAGTGTGACAAACTCTACCCCGTTTCCCCTGAGCTCTGCAGCCACGATGACTCACAAGCGGTCACAGGACCGTGGCCCCAAAAAGCTGAAAACGTTCTCCTTTCAACCTCGCCGTAAGCCCCAAAATGGCAGCTACTGGAGTTCATGGGCCTCCCTGGCACCCATCCACAGGCATCACGAGCCACGTTTCAGCACTCCCCTCCATCTGATTACTCTCCTGCTACCCCGGGAACGCAGAGTCCGGCGAAATCCAAAATGAGGATGGACCTCCCAGATTAGGTCCCGACCGCAGTGAGCACTGGCCTGCATGGCGAATCTGCCATATCTTCTCTTCAGTCTTCTATAGCATAGTTTCCAACCACGGGGCAACCGGTGTTGGACACGACTATGAAAGACATGCTGGTGACTTCGCAGTCTTCCCTCATGTCTAACTTGTCATCGCTGATGAATACGTTTTCACTGGAAATGAAGCATATGGATAATAGAATAAATGAGAAACTTATATAGCGCGGCACCTGCGAACTGAATCGCCTCTGGTGACATATAGAAACCAAAATGGAGGAATGCACTGAAACGGTTAATGAGTTGGTAGATGCTTATACCGAACAAAAAGATGACACTCTGTGGATCAAAGCGAAACTTGCGGACCTCGAGGACCGCTCCAGACATAATAACCTTAAAATCCGTGGGATCCCTGAATCCGTCCAGCCCAAAGAGTTGCTCAATTTTTCCAGCACAATGTTTTCCAGCATGCTCCCTGAGCTCTCTCCAATTGCACTGACTATTAACCGTATCCATAGACTTCCTAAACCCCGCCTTCTCGATGCAGATATACCCTGTGATGTCCTCCTGAGGATTCATTTTTTCCAGGCTAAAGAGCAGATTCCTATGAAGGCGAGAGATCTCTCCCCGCTTCCAGAGCCATACTCATATATTTAAATCTATGCAGACCTGTCATGTTATACACTTCAATTGAGGAGACAGCTGAAGTCCATCACAAAAGCTCTAAATAATCACAAAATCACGTATAAGTGGTGACATCCAGCCACCATCTTGGTCACTTACAATGGCATTCCTCACACCGTCTCCACCCTGGAAGGAGGTATGAAGCTTCTGCACTCCTGGGGAATTCTCCCAGAACCCCCCCGATACCCATCCTGGCCCTGCCGGAGTTCCTAACCTGTTCACCTTTGGTCTCAGTGGGGAAAAATACACAAAGCAATACCCGACACTGCGTCAATGAGCGACTGTACCTTGTCCGGTCTGGTCGTGCACTTCTTCATTTGCTTGCTAAACTTTCCCTCATTTTTTTTGGTCAGCTGCTCAATTGAGCCACCCAATGCTGACACACCTGTTCTGTACATGTTCTATTTTTGCATTATTTCTATTGTTTTCCCTTTCTAGTACTCGACAACAGTTGAACTACCAATATTTTGTCCTGAGCACACACATCTGATTGTATTGTATCCAACGAGCTATCACCCTGTTTTGCCTTGAACCTTCCTGGTAACCGGATAATACCACGATTCTGGTACTGCTAAAGGATCGTCTCCGTCCACTGAACCCACTACATCCAGCTTCCTCTGGTCTGCCACCTTTCCATGAACCATGGGAATCAACATCCTGTCCCTCAACGCCAAAGGGCTAAACCATCCAGTAAAACGTGCATCTTTATGGAAGACAGCGACTGCCCTTAATTGTGACGTGTTATGCGTCCAGGAAACACACTTCGTCTTGAACGCATCCCCTAAATGCCAACATAGACAATTTCCACATGTGTTCCAAGTCTCCTACTCCAAAAAACAACGAGGAGTGATGATTGCCGTCAGGGAATCAGTTCTGTTCCAACTTCAGCAATGTGTCATGGATCTGGAAGGTCGGTACATTTTTCTGAACTGTACAATTAACAATGTGCCATATACTCTAGTGTCTCTGTATGCACCAAATTACGGGCAACTACCCTTTCTTAGGAAAACTCTGAAGGCTGCCAGAAAGGTCCAACAAGGACACTTGTTATTGTGTGGAGACTTTAATATAGTCCCAAATTACACGCTGGACTCCACAGGGGGTTCCAAGAGACGCACACCTTCCTTGGATGCTTTTATATCTGCCAATGACTTGTATGATGTATGGCGGTGTTGTCATGCGATCGAGCGGGACTATACGTTCCTCTCGCCGCGTCACAACACCTACTCAAGAATAGATCTGTTTTTTTTTTCCAATTAAATCTTTATTGAAAAGTTTCTATTTTTACAAACATACTGAAAAAATAAGTCATAAGTCGTAATTCCAGAGAGAAAACAGGAACATAACAAGAGTGTTTGACATAAGAGTGGGACCTCTTAGCCGCCACAGCATATATAGAACAGGATATATAATAAGATATATGTACTGAATGGCGAAAAGCCACCACTTCTAATAGACAGCCCTGCATACTCCGTCACTGACATATCAGGAAGGGAACAAAATATCAGTAGGCGACTTACAACAGAGGGAGAAGGGCAACAAATATTAAAATGAAATAAAATAAAACATAATAAAACTGTAATAAAGCTGGATCAAAATAAAAGGGGTGGGAACAGAACAAGGGTGAGATGGACCCCAAGAAAAAGGTAAGATACTGAGTAGTAATCATACCAGGGCATGACGGAAGCCTCTGCCAGCTATACGTTATCATCAAGAAAACAGTGCACCAGAGGTAAGTTCACACTCTATCCCATTCCCTCCAGACCTGCCATTTTTTATCAAAGCTTCTCCTCTGACCAGCTCTCGAGGCAATTTGGGATTCATACACATAATTATTACGGGTGAGAGCAATTACATCGGAGAGAGCAATTACATCGGAGAGATTTGGGACAGTTACATAGTTACATAGTTACATAGTTAGTCAGGTTGAAAAAAGACACAAGTCCATCCAGTTCAACCATAAAAAAATAAAAAAATAAAACAAAGTAAAACACAGTACATCCTCCCATACACCCAACTCCATACCCACAGTTGATCCAGAGGAAGGCAAAAAACCCCAGAAGAGCGATGATCCAATTTGCTACTGGAGGGGAAAAAATTCCTTCCTGATCCCCCGAAAGGCAATCGGATTTACCCCGGATCAACTTTACCTACAAAACTTAGTACTCAGTTATATTATGTGTGTTGGACTTCCAATTCCGAGTGATCAGTGATCTCGCCGCTAGTAACAGATGAGTCACTACCGTACGGAACTGGGGGGGAATGAGTCGATGTTCAAATTTAGCAGGGCCAATGCGGGTCTTGGCCTAGTAAGAACTCCCGTAATGGAGGATATGCATCTGAACACACTATTCCAGAAACTTGTTAAGTGTTTGCACTTCCAGAAGACATGCATAATGTTACCCACCTCTCCACAGTCCCTCCAGCACAGAGGGGAGTTGTCTTGAGAGAACTTTGACATTCTGTATGGCGTAAGGTACCATCTTAGGATAATCTTCTGGGCAAGTTCCCAGTGGTTAGTACATTTGGAGGCCTTATATACAGAGTTGAGAGCAGCGTGCCACTGAGGCTCTGTAAAGGAGGTACCCAAATCCTCTTCCCATTTCAGGAAGAAGACTGTAGAAAAGGGGGATCCCCTTAGTGGAGGGACTAGTGGGCATGTAGAACTTCCAGACCCGGTCAGGGAGAAGTATCCTACACTCGCTGACAGATTTAAGGAAATGAGATACTTGGCGGAATTTAAACACATCTGCTTGAGTGAGGTTGTATGTAGCTTGAAGGGATTGGAAGGGGGAAACATGGTTTGCACTAAAAAGATGAGAGACATGAGTAATACCCCTGTCTCTCCAGCTCCTAAGTCTGAGATTGGGAATCGCACTCTCCAAGGTCTCAATAGGAACTGGTATCTCCACCAACACATCGCGGGGGTCAGAAATGTAGCCAAGGTCCCTCCAGGCCTCCAAGGAGGCCCGAAGAGACAAGGGCAACTGGTGCAGAGGATAAGGTCTCATCCTGTCCAGGTATAGCAGGGAGGTCAAGTCTTTAGTGGGGCTCAAATCTCTTTCAATACTACACCAGGGGGACACCGGGGGGTCTGTAAACCACAACTTAAGTTGGTTTAGAAGGGAGGCACAGTAGTAGTCCCTTATGTCCGTGAGACCCATACCTCCTACAGATCTGTGTCTAGTCAACAATAGCTTTGAACACCTGGGTCTACGTGAGCTCCAAACATGGGACCTAAGGATGGAGTTCAATGATCGGAGATGTGGGGGTTTCAGAGGAATAGGGAGTGTGCGAAAGATGTACAGGATCTGGGGAAGTAGAAGCATCTTAAAGGAGGCAAGCTGACCAGCCCAGGAGAGTTCTACCTTGGATAAGCGCAACGACTCCTTGGTGAGTTTCGCTATTAGCGCTGGGTAGTTGGCATCAGCTAGTCCATAGGGGTCTGCTGTAATCTGGAGACCTAGGAATGATATGCTTTTCTTAGCCCACGAGTAGGCGACCGCATCTTCTAAATAAGCCTGGGCAGAGGTTGGAAGGTGCATAGGTAGAATAGTTGACTTGGAGGAGTTCACTTTATAGTAGCCACTTCCATACCAGGCACTTACGCACCTTCCCGCCCAAGCCAATTTTCAGCTTTCAGCACTGTCGCAATTTGAATGACAATTGCGCGGTCATGCTACACTGCACCCAAACAAAATTGGCGTCCTTTTTTCCCCACAAATAGAGCTTTCTTTTGGTGGTATTTGATCAGCTCTGGGATTTTTTTTTTTGCGCAACAACTAAAAATAGAGCAAAGATTTTGAAAAAAAAATAAAGTTTTTATTTGTTTCTGTTAATTTTTTTGTAAATGAGTATTCTCTTTCAATTACGGGCACTGATATGGTGGCACTGATGGGCACCGATGAGGTGGCACTGATGGGCACCGATGAGGTAGTTCTGATGGGCACCGATTAGGTAGCACTGATGGGCACTGATAGGCGGCGCTGGTATGGGGCACTGATGGGCACTCATGGGCGGCACTGATGGGCACTCATGGGCGGCACTGATGGGCACTCATGGGCGGCACAGGTGGGCACTCATAGGTGGCACAGGTGGGCACTGATAGGTGGCACAGGTGGGCACTCATAGGTGGCACAGGTGGGCACTGATAGGTGGCACAGGTGGGCACTGATAGGTGGCACAGGTGGGCACTGATAGGTGGGCACTGGGCATGGATTGGCACTGTGGGGTGGCACTGACAGACACTGGGGTGGCACTGATGATCACTGAGGGGTGGCACTGATGGATCAATGTTGCCAATCAGTGCCCATGTGTGGGCACTGATTGGCATCTTTTTTTTACTGCCCCTTTTTTTTTTTCTTGCTGATTTTTTTTTTTTTTGTCATATTTTTTTTTTTTTTGTCTTTTTTTTTTTTTTTTATGTTCCCTGGTGGTCTAGTGTGGGCACTCCCTGGTGGTCCGTGTGGCGATCCGAGGGGGGGCTGCGCTGATAAACAATCAGCGCGAACCCCCCCTGTCAGGAGAGCCGCTGATCGGCTCTCCTGTACTTGCGTCTGTCAGACGCGAGTGAGGAAGAGCCGTCGGCGGCTCTTCCTATTTACATCGTGATCAGCCGTGATTGGACACGGCTGATCACGTGGTAACGTGGAACGTCTGTGTTTAAAAGTGAGATGGGTCGGAAGTTAGAGGGAACATCCGGAGGTTTACCGGGTTTAGGGATTGTGACAATATAGGCAGATAACATCTCAGGAGGGAAACTTGCAGAGGTCATGGCTTGAGAGAAGACTGAGCATAGCGAGGGGGCAAGGGTCCCACTAAACGTTCTGTAATAGTCGTTTGGCAGGCCATCGGGGCCAGGGGATTTACCTAGGGGCATTTTAGCTATCATTTTCTGGATCTCCGCAACTGTGATGGGGGCATTTAAGGCGTTAAGTTGTGTAGGTGACAGGGCAGAGAGGGATACATCAGACAAAAATGTCTGTATATCTTGATCTGAGGGCTGTGGGGTGTTGCTATCCTCTTTGATATTGTATAGGGCCGAGTAGTAATCTGCGAAAGAGTTGGCAATATATTTCGGGTCGTACAACTTGCTATTGCCATTTGGGCTGCGAATGTAGGGAATTTTCGTACGAGTTCTCTGGTCTTCTAGGCGACGTGCCAAAAACTTGCCAGCCTTGTTTCCAGAGGAATAGTACGTTAGCTTCAGGGCGTTAACAAATTTGCTGTGGGATTCTAAGAGTAGCCGCCGAAGGTCACATCTAAGACTAACCAATTTGTTTGACAGATCTAGAGCCGGCGAGGCCTTGTTTTGCACTTCCAGAGATCTAATTTCCCTTAGGAGAAGGTCTATCTTCAGGGTTCTCTGGTGTTTTAGTCGTGAGCTCATTTGGAGTAGAATTCCCCTAATGAATGCCTTGTGGGAGCACCACAAGCCCGCCGGGTCAGAAACCGAACCCTCATTCAACTCAAAGAATTCTTTTAAATGATTGGTTATGGTATTCACCTGAACCTGAGTTTGAAATACCCTGGCATTGGCCCTCCATATGTAAGCAGGGCTGGGGGTCATCTCCTCCGCCAGCGAAATAGAGACAGGCGCGTGGTCTGACCACGAGATATCGTGGATGGCGGAGGAGGTGACCGTCCGAAGCAGAGTCTTATCAACCAGTACCATGTCAATACGTGAGTAAGAGTTGTGCCTGGTCGAATGGAAGGAGTAGTCCCGTTCACCAGAGTGCTGACACCTCCAAACATCATAGAGATCCTCTCTGATGAGAGCAGGAAGTAGAGAAGGGAGTGGGCGTTTGGATTTAGAGGTAGTGTCAACACTGTAGTCAATCGTCATATTATAATCACCACACACAATAACATTACCTTTCTTAACAGCAAGTAGTTTCTTAAAGACCTTGTTGACAAACCTGACCTGATTAGCATTTGGGGCATAAAGATTTACAATTGTATATGTGCGATTGTTAAATTCTCCCACAAGAATCACAAACCTTCCTGCCGGGTCAGAAATCACTTCCTCTAGTTTGAACAAAACAGAGTCTCTAATGATCGTGATGACCCCTCTGTGCTTCTTGTTAGGGGCAGAAGCTCAAAACACATGGGGGTAGTTCTTATGCTTGAAGTAAGGGGGATTTGAGGAAAGAAAGTGGGATTCCTGTACACACAGGATGTCCGCCTGTAGTTTCCGAGCCTCTTTCCACAGTGCTGCTCTCTTAGCAGGGTGATTTAACCCGTGCACATTAAAGGAAACAACGTTAAGCACCATGGGAACGTGGTGTGATGATGTAACAGTACCTCAGGATGAAGAAACTGGCGTAGCATAGATGGAATCCTAGGCGTCGTTTCCGGGAGCGAAGGCTGCGACATAACCTGGTCCACGGGGTGAGGTCCATCTCTTGGTTGGGGGTAAGAAAAAACAATGGAAGAAAAAGGAAAAAGAAGAAAAACAAAACAACGCCACATGGGTTAGTGGTCATCAGACAATAAAACAGTTCGATCAGAACCAACTCGATTAGTAAAAAGGGAGATCCTATGAAGAATCTGAGAGCAGGAGTGCTGCTCATTTAACACGTGGGGGGGGGGGACATCAAAGTCAGTAGGGTGTTAGGTAGTACTATGCTGTAGTCGTAACCAAGGCACTTAGAAGGATCGTTTCTTGCTCTTTTTCTTGCGGGACACCGTGTGCCACAAATCCTGAGTGGCAACTTTGGAGGCCGAGGGCGGGTCACCTTCCATCTGTACCGGCACAATGTCCCAGGAGTGAAGGAGGGCCAGGCCCTCTGTGAGGTTATTGACCACGGAGGAGTGGTTGTCTCTAGTGACGGTGAGTTTGGCCGGATAGCCCCATCTGTACACAATATCATGGTTGCGTAGTGCTTTAGTGACTGGGAGAAGGGCCCTGCGCCTCTGCATTGTGTGTTGGGAAAGGTCTGCAAATAGTTGAATAGATTCATACTGGGCAAGAGGAGTCTTGTTCTTCCTAAAGGACATCATGAAGCGCTCCTTTATTTGGAAGAAATGTACCCGCATAAGAACATCCCTGGGGATGTTATCAGGGAGGTGCGACGGCTTGGGCAGGTGGTGTATTCTGTCTATAGCCAGATCTGCATCCGACAATTCAGGATCCAGCAGCCTCATGAGGTCTTGAGCATATTTTTGCAATTGGTGGGGGAGGACAGACTCAGGAACACCACGGATCTTGACGTTATTCCTCCTGGATCTGTCCTCCAGGTCCGAGACCTTTGCTTTAAGCCAAGCCAGTTCGTCTTCCTGATCATTATGGGCATCCACCAGTGAATTGAAAGAAGATGCAAACTCCCCCATCTTCTGCTCTACATGATCCACTCTGCCCCCCAGCTCCTGAACATCAGCTTTAAAGCTCCTCATGCACTCCATCATATCAGTGTGGAGAGAGCTGCGGAGGGACACTAGCATGTCCTTCAACATGGTGTCTGATAGGGGTTTGTCAGCAGTGGGGAAGGAGTTAATGGCTGCCGCTAGCTCTCTAGTGTCATTCAGGGAGTCCTGCAGTGTGAGTGCCTTCCCACCAGAGGATTCAGGGGAAAGCCGCGGCTTAGACTTTACTGGGCTGCGCACCAGCGGTGTGGAGGCTTCCGGGGACCTGTGCGCCTCTCCTGGCGGCGGATTAGGGCTTGTTGGGGCCGAGCTGGAGCCGCTGGAGGAGGACGGCGAGGCGCCGCCGGCACCATCTTGGAGTAGGCCGCGAGGCGTCGGGGGAAAGAAGTGGGAGAGCTTCTGTACCTGAGGAGCCGTTTTGCGATTGCGGGCCATCCCAGAGTTCTAGTCGGTCCGGCGGAGCGATCCAGGTAGATCGGAGCCGATTTCAGTGCCTCGGTATGTCGAATCCCCTACAGTTGGCATGGAGCTCTCTGCTTAGACGTCCATGCAGAAGCCCGGTAGCCACGCCCCCAAGAATAGATCTGTTTTTGACTGATAAGAGATTGCTACAAAAGATTTCACAGTCCACAATCCACGCCACCACCTGGTCAGACCATGCCCCTGTTAGTATCTCTGTCTCAGATGACTCGTCTCATCCCACCTCCTATGTCTGGAGAGCTAATAATTACCTCCTCAACACCCCTTGCTACTCTACGCCCATCAAACACCACCTTGAAGAATATTTCTCTCTCAATCAAACATCAGTGTCTGACCCGCTGGTAGTGTGGACCGCCCATAAGGCAGTGATCAGAGGGGTATTCCTCCAAATGGGAGCCAGAGCAAAGAAACAGAGGACCCAAAGACTTGACAAACTCACGACTGACATAATAAAATAAGACTAGTCTCTCACCGTGCTTACAAGCCACAATTTTTTCTTTAAGACAGAAACTATGATCCCTTCTTCTTGAAAAACATGAAAAGTTGTTCAGGTTACTTAAAGCCACCTCCTATACTACAGGGAACAAAGCCAGTAAGGCAATGTCCCTTCGAGTCAAGGGTCATAGAAACAAAACTAAAATCCCATACCTATACCACCCACATTCCAATGAAAAACGTCTTAAACCCCACTCAATAGCGAATGCCTTTAGTAAGTACTATGAGGATCTATACAATCTTAACCACTTAAGACCCGGACCAATACGCTGGCAAATGACCCAAGGGGTTTTTGCGATTCGGCACTGCGTCGCTTTAACAGACAATTGCGCGGTCGTGCGACGTGGCTCCCAAACAAAATTTGCGTCCTTTTTTTCCCACAAATAGAGCTTTCTTTTGGTGGTATTTGATCACCTCTGCGGTTTTTATTTTTTGCGCTATAAACAAAAATAGAGCGACAATTTAAAAAAAAATGCAATATTTTTTACTTTTTGCTATAATAAATATCCCCCAAAAATATATAAAAAAACATTTTTTTAGGCCGATACGTATTCTTCTACATATTTTTGGTAAAAAAAATCGCAATAAGCGTTTATCGGTTGGTTTTCGCAAAATTTATAGCGTTTACAAAATAAGGGATAGTTTTATTGCATTTTTATTAATTTTTTTTTTTTTACTACTAATAGCGGCGATCAGCGATTTTTTTCGTGACTGCGACAATATGGCGGACACTTCGGACAATTTTTACAAATTTTTGGGACAATTGTCATTTTCACAGCAAAAAATGCATTTAAATTGCATTGTTTACTGTGGAAATGACAGTTGCAGTTTGGGAGTTAACCACAGGTGGCGCTGTAGGGAATGTGTGCCCTAATGTGTGTGTTTACAACTGTAGGGGGGTGTGGCTGTAGGTGTGACGTCATCGATCGCGTCCCCCTATTACAGGGATGACGCGATCGATGCTCCGGCCACAGAGAAGCACGGGGAAGCCGTGTGTACACACGGCTCTCCCCGTTCTTCCGCTCCAGGGACGGATCGCCGCACTGCAGCGGCGATCGGGTCCGCGAATCCCGCGGTACCGGTCCTAGAGCTTCGGACCGGGTCGCGGGCGCGCGCCCGCGACCCACGGCTGGGTACTAAAACCAACGTATATATACGTTGATGTGCCCAGCCGTGCCATTCTGCCGACGTAAATGTGCAGGAGGCGGTCCTTAAGTGGTTAAAGACGATCCCTCCACCACCCAACCCTCCCCTGTTATGATTAAAACGTTCCTGGACAGTGTCAATCTCCCATCTGTCACTCCTACACAACTCTCCAAATTAAACGACCCTTTCACAGTTAATGAAATTCTGACAGTTATTGACAAACTTCCCTTCTCCAAATCCCCTGGACCAGATGGATTCGCGGGACAATACTATAAGCAATTCAAACAAATCCTAGCCCCCAATCTGTGCCAAATGTTCAATTTGGCTGCCAAGACCGCTTCTTTCCCTGATTAAATGCTCGCAGCTATGGTGGTGACTCTACCGATGCTGGACAAAATCCCAGACTCCCCAAAAAATTTCCGCCCTATCTCGTTGCTCAATACTGATTTAACAATTTATGCCAAACTCATAGCCAACAGACTTGAAGGACTTCTCCCATCCCTTGTCTATCCAGACCAAGCAGGTTTTACCAAAGGGAGCCAAGCCTCGGACGCAACTAGACGAATGATCGATGTTATCCACCACGTCGAGACCACGGGAATGCCTTCTCTGCTTCTATCTCTGGATGCGGAGAAGGCATTCGACAGGGTCCACTGGGGGTACGTCTCGGCAGTGTATACATGATGCGATCATGGTTTTGTACTCTAACCCCTCGGCTCGAGTATTCTCGGCAGGTACCCTCCCAACGCCCTTTTGAATCTCCAACGGTACGAGGCAAGGTTTCCCGTTATCACCCTTGATATTTAATTTGGTTATGGAACCCTTAGCAGAAAGTATCACAACAATAAAAAAAACAAAAAAGAAAATAGACTGCTGCACACCCTTAAGAGTTAACTACAAAAATGTATCAAAAGTATCAAAAAAGAACACATGTATGTCAGGTATAAAAACTCAGGTCCACTATGATATGGTAGACCAACCCAGTGATGGTCCCCCTGGATACCCACTCAAAAACGGCTTATACCAGTAACTAATGCTCGATCATCCCAAGGGGAGATCAAAATCTACAAAAAATAGCGCCCCCACCCTCCACATAACACACAGAAGTCCCCCCCCCCACACTAAATAGCACACCGGAGCCCCAACTATTGGCAATATTTCCTAATGGTTCCCACAAATAGCAGTGATTCCCTGTAATTCAGGTGGAAAGATCACTGGCTAGATGGTGGAATACCACATTATAAATACCTGGAAAAGGGGACATGAAAAAATCCACTAGCTAGTGGTAATAGTAGCACTGATCCAATGGAAACTGATAATGGACAAAAAATCAATGTAACAAAAAGAAGGATATTGAGCCTAATAGCTCACTGAGAAAAAGTTCTTCCGTTGAACTCGCCGTCTCAGGCTTAGTATTATTTCATTATAAGTATAATTGCATTGGTAGATAGATGTAAAGGAGATATTCAAACAGAGACACTGTAATATTAATCTTCACGATAGAATTCACCTGAAATACAATGATATTGCCATAGATAGTGGGCAAGTTCCCATAGCATATGGGTAACGTCCATTCAAAGCTTCAAAGCAAATATATCCATATAGTGCTTATTAATCCTATTAGGCAGCTCACATTCCATGAGATTTGTATCAGCTATTATGGATGGATGATAGGTGATTGGGCATATAATATGCTAGTTGGTAGATGACAGTGTTGTAGTAATATTCCTCAGCAGTGTTAGTGCAGGGTTTACTCACGGTTTTGCTGTCATTCATAGCTCAAAGTAGTAGCTATTTTCTCCAATCACGCACTGCTCAAAGGGATTGCAGCCAAGCCATCCATTTATGCATTTAGATAAAGCTTGAAGCGCTACTCCTAAAGGCAGTAATATCAGGTGAATCGGTATGATAGTATCCAAGGTAGGACAGTGGTAATACAGCGTCTCTGATAGTGAGTTGTTGATTGCAATGTCCAGAATAAAAGTAAAATTATTCAATCTCCAAAGGCAATGGCTGGAAGCCAAGTGTTGTAATTGTCCTCAGGGTGTGCTTTTCATGTCTCCATAAGGGTACCTTTAATTGGTGGTATATCTGCTCAAGGTACAATATTACTGAGCTAATGAAGGAAAAACCGTGAGGCTGAAGTGTGCATAGGGGGGTCCCTGTTCCCAAAGAGTTTACATGTTTCGTTCCGTGGGTATCGGAACTTCTTCAGAACTGGGGAGCTATGGATCAGTGCTTCCTAAATATGGGAGCCAGAGCTATCTGTAATCAACCAAAGTGTCATTCAGGTGTATCCAACCTATTATCTGGTTAACCGTTTCATGAATTACCTGATGCTCTACAAATTCAATCAAAGACTCACATTTTTTTTCAATCAATAGTTTTTATTGTAGAATTTTTCAAGGGGAACAGAAAAGAAAAAGGGGAAATGTAAAAGCACAGGGTAATGGGGGAATGCACAGTATACAAATTGTACGTGAAACATAGTCTAGTACAGGACAGGACAAAATAGGAATAGATGCATTTAAGACAGAGAAAATTCAATGGAACAAATATTCGAGAACCTTATCAGTTTTGGGGCCATATGGACCAACACTGATCAAAATGTCTTGTCGTCAAGGAGTTAAGTGCTATAAGTTTTTCAAAAGTGAAATTCCTGTGGACCTCTGTTATTACATCAGAAATATTCACAATGTTTTTAGATTTCCAATTTCGTAGAATGGACGTACGTGTTTCCAATAAAAGTCTGTATGGTAGGGGGTAAAGAGGTTAGTTTCCAAGGAGACCATTTGTCACTGAGCAACATTATTTTCACGTTAGCCGTCGGTGACAGTGTATTTTCTATGTTCACCCAGGGTGGAACGTCTAGGTCATGGAACCAGTGTTTAAGTTGGTCAAGTCGAGCTGCCCACATATAGTCATGTATGTCGGGTAGACCTGCTCCTCCTACTTTTTTGTGAGACACAAGATTGTTACGTGAACACAATGCCCTTTTACCCTGCCAAATATACTTCCATCCTAATGTTGTGAGGCGATTAAGGTAATGGCACGGTATACACAATGGAATTACACGAAAAAAGTATAGGATTTGAGGCATAATCAGCATTTTAAAAGCAGATATTCTACCCATCCAGGACACTTCCTTCTCAGAGATCCTTTTGAGTTGGGTTTCAATTTTTTCAATCAGTGAGGGGAAATTAGCTTTGATAAGCGTAGAGACACTACTCGTAAGGGTGATACCAAGGTATTTGATAGAGCCCGAGCTCCATGTGTAGGGTAATCGGGATAGTAGGCAACTCTTGACATGAGGTGGTACCCCTAAGTCAAGGATAAGAGATTTTGTAAAATTGACTTTGTAATATGAAACCTTTCCAAGCGACATCAGAACATTGTGAACTTCAAGTAAAGATTCAACAGGGTTGGTCAATATTAATATCACATCATCAGCAAAAAGACTGATGGTGTGATTTTCATGGCCAAATTGAAAACCTGAAATCCTTGGATTAGACCTGATGGCTTCGGCTAGAGGTTCTATTATTAGATTGAAAATTGACGGGAATAGAGGGCAACCCTGCTGTGTACCATTTGTTATAGGGAAAGACTCTGAAAGAAACCCAGAAGAGTACACTCGAGCAGAGGGACATGAGTATAAGGCCAATATCGCAGATAAGATAGAGCCCTGGAAACCAAATTTCTGTAGAACCATTTCCATGTACGTCCAGTGTACTCGATCGAACGCCTTCTCTGCATCAATGGACAACAACAGAGAAGGCGTTCAAGTTTTTCCAGCGTGGTGCACAATATCAATAATACGCCTGGTGGCGTCAGAGGCCTGTCTCCCCCTCACAAAGCCCATCTGGTCGCTTCGAACAAGTGTAGGGATGATATGTTTTAATCTTGTGGCTAAGAGTTTTGCATAAATCTTGGTGTCAGTGTTAAGGAGGGAAATAGGCCTAAAATTTTCGGGAATGTCTGGGGTTTTGCCAGGTTTTGGAATTGTCACTATGTGGGCTCTTAACATTTCTTGGGGAAGTGAAGTGGTGGATATAAAATTGTTGAAGACAGTTGACATATATGGTGTCAAAACTGCATGGAATGTTTTGAAATACTCGTTGGAAAAACCATCGGGACCTGGTGATTTCCCCATGGGAAGGGAGTGTATGACTTTTAGTATCTCCTGTGGAGTGATAGGTAAGTTAAGATCCTCCAATTGTTGGGATGTTAGAGAGGGAAGTTTCAGTGTATGAAGGAAGGATTGAATCTTATGTATGCTAGGTTGGGGAGCATTAGCATCTTTTTTGAGGTTATATAGAGAGCCGTAGTATTTTGCAAATAAATCAGCAATTTTTTGGGGGTTTGTGACTTTGTGTAGGGAGAGTGGGTCAGTGAGAAAAGCTATTCTAGATTTATTGCGCATGACTTTCAATCTATTTGCTAAGTATTTACCTGCCTTATTAGCATTGTTATAATGATTGAGTTTAAGCCTTCTCAAGTGTTTGTCATATTGTTGCGATAATAGTTCCCAAAGTTTTTCTCTAAGGTCTTTCAATTTGGCGGTCAAGGGGGGGGGGATGGTGAATGTTTATTACTGTTCTCAGTATCTTTTAGGTCACTGAGGACATCTTGGATTTCTTTGGATCTTTTTCTTTTTTCTATTGCCCCTATTTGTATGATAATACCCCGTATAACTGCCTTGTGAGCATTCCACAAGGTATTAGGATCATTTACAGAGTTTGAATTGAGTTGGAAATAGTTATTGAGATGTTCGGTAATGGATTTTTGGTGGTGTGGATTCAGTATAGTTCTATTGTTACAGCGCCAGATGGATGAGGAGGGAGAGACCCCTCTTTCAACAATCGACAAGGAGATGGCAGCGTGGTCAGACCACGTAATGTCATGAATTGATGTCTTATCTATGTCCTGTAGTAGCCATTTGTCTGTCAAGAACATGTCTATTCTTGAGTAGGAACCATGTCTCCCTGAAAAAAAAGTATAGTCGCGTTCATTCGAATGAAGGCATCTCCATGCATCAAATAATTCTTCTGAGTGTAGAAGCGGTAGGAGTGTTGGGACTCCTCTTGTCCTTCTAGGTGAGGAGTCAATCATCGGATCTGAAATAATGTTAAAATCACCGCACACCAATGGTCTGCCATATTGTAAAGAATTAGCTCTCTTAAGCACTCTGCGTATGAATCTCAACTGGTGGGTGTTTGGAGCGTAAAGTGAGACTATGGTATATGGTTTAGCATTTATGTCACCAGCAATTATCACGTATCTGCCTTTAACATCAGTGATAACATCTTTAGGTTTGAAAGCTATAGAATTTTTGAACGCTATCAGGACACCTCCTCTTTTGGCCGTCGGGTTGGAAGCAGTATAGATAGTAGGAAAGTCCCTATGAGTAAATTGTGGAGTTTTATTCGCTTGGAAATGTGTTTCTTGCACACATAGGATATCTGCGTTAGATTTGTGAACCTCTTTCCATAGTGAAAATCTTTTTGCTGGGTGGTTTAGTCCCCTAGCATTAATAGAAACATTTTTTATCACCATAGTGAGGTTGGTACAGGAATGTGGTCAACAATTGTGTTTTGGTACTCACATATCAGGTAGGGATTATTGCCGTTGGCACTCACAAAGACAGCCGTGACAAGAAGCGGTTTGGTACCGGACCTTGAAAAGGAGGAGATGTCCTGGGAAAACCTGTGCATATCATGAAAACAAACAAACAGGGTAGGAACAAAAAAAACACAAACAGTTAACCAAACAATCTTAAGAAATGGATCCATTAACTGATCCTATCGCAGACGCTATTAAGTTAACAGGGGAAAAAGGAGCTGCCGTGTAGCAACTCCATACCGGAGATATTCTAGGCAGGGCTTGAGTCAAACATGGGTTTTGTTGCCGTTTGTAGATTTCTTATTTTTCTTGCGGGAGACTACTTGCCAATCGTGTTGAATTCCTTGGGGAACATTCATGGTGCGTGGATCTGTGGTTTGGTCTGGAACTATTCCCCAACGGCGAAGTAGTGTCAAACCATCTTCCAGGTTGGATACTGAAATATCAGAACCGTCATGGGTAATCACCAAGGTAGCAGGATATTTCCATTTGTGTGGCACTGCGTGGTTTCTCAATGCTTTGGTGATTGATAATAGATTTCTACGGCGCTGCAAAGTGTGCCTGGAAAGGTCAGGCAGGACCCTGAGATTTCCGTATTGTTGGGGGAGGCTCCCTGGTCTGCGTGATGTTTGTAAAATGATATCCTTCACATGGAAAAAATGGATCCTGACTAAAACATCTCTAGGGATTTCGTCAGGGAGAAATGACGGTTTAGGGATCCTATGTATGCGGTCGATTAGGAGATCTTGGGCTGTTGCTTCTGGTAGTATTGAGGAGAATAAAGTTTGTGCATATTGGAGGAGCTGATTAGGAGGCACTGTCTCAGGCACACCCCTAAGTTTGATGTTATTCCTCCTAGATCTGTCCTCGAGGTCCGCCATTTTGTCTTTGATCCATGCAATTTCATCTTCGTGACTGGAATGTGCATCCACCATAACATTGTGCGATGAGGCAAAATTCTCCATTCTGTGTTCAATTGTGTCCACCCTGGTACCCAGAATGTGTACCTCTCTCTGACATTCGTTTAAACCTCTGTAAAGATCTGCTTGTAGAGAAGAGAGAGCAGCATTTCCTTGAGCATTGTGTCAGAAATTGGTTTATCAGCTGTAGGAAAATTTGCTATGGGATCCCCTTCTCTTTCCCCAGGGTTAAGAGAGGCCTGAGAGTGGGTGGTCATTTCCATGGCGCATTCTGGCCTATGTGGGGAGTCTCTCCTCAGCTTAGACTTAGCCGGGCTTCTAGTAGTGGGACTTGGGGTTCCTGAGGGAGTATCACTCAGTGTGCCACTCCGGAGCGAGTCATCACGTCGCATACCTTGATTAGAGCAGTGTGGTGCGGCCTGCATATTTCCTCTCACAGAAGCTGCGCCATTTTGAGGAGTCCCGCGCGCCGTGAGGGGAACGACATTTTCCATCTTTTGAGGCTGTAGCGTTTTTTTGCGGTGTCTCCCCATCATCGCGTCGTTCAGTGGAGATTCACGACCAAACGGGACGTGTTAACGATCGAAATGCCCTCGTTGTGCGCTGTTGTGGGCTGAAAATCTCCGGTGTGTCACGGAGCTCCCAGGTTAAGCGGCCATCTTAGAGGCCGGTAGCAAAGACTCACATTTAAAAACCCATAACTAAAAAAACAGTGTCAGTGTGCGCTGCCCAGCAAAATGTATAAACATTTTCACCCAGTACGGGTGCATTCATATCGTGCATTCATGTATCTATATAGCATGTGTCCATTACTTTTATCTAAAAGTGTCACTATTGTAGACCGATAATGGTTATAAGCTTCTCCACACACCATCCAATCACACTAAGAGATACAATCCAAACGGCAGTGTAGTTGTAACATCCAATTGTAACCGATATTGCCCACTAGATCAGGCACTGTGATAGAGTTCACCATACAGTCACTTAGCATATCTCCCTTGGTATTTACTCTTTGGTTTTATACCCTTATTAAGATTCACAGCGCTTCACCATCACCTACCTATAACTGTCATAGAGTACTATGAATTCAAATGAATTCAAATGAAGGTAGATTTATATAACAGGTAAAACATATAAACCCATGGTATCTATAAAACAGATAAACCCATGGTATCTATGCAGTCAAGGTGACACCTCGCACGATAGATATACTTTTCAATGCAAGTATGGTTAGCAGAAAGTATAAGATCTAATGACAAAATCTTAGGAATATCAATAGCAGGCATGGAACACAAAATCAGCCTATTCACAGATGTTGTGATCCTCATGGTCACTGACCCTGATCACTCCCTGCCCGATTTACAGTGGACATTGGCCTGGTTCAGCGACGTGGCTTTTCACAAGGCAAATGAGACGAAATCGTACATACTCAATTTGGGGTTGGATGAACCCACTAGGGATCGGCTAAAATTGCGCTTCCCATACGCTTGGGCAGAAAATAGCATACAATATTTAGGGATCCAACTAACTAATTCGACGAAAACGTTGTTCTCATTCAACTACCTTCCGGCTCGCATGAAACTGCAAGCAGATCTCTCCAGGCTGGCAACCTTTGAGTTCTCGTGGTTGGGCCGTTTAGTGGCATTTAAAATGCTCCATCTTCCCCAAATGCTATATCTATTCCGGACCATCCCCATCCCTATTCCCACGGTCTATTTTAACTCATTACAATCAATCCTATCAAAATTTATATGGCAGAGAAAGAAGGCAAGGTGTAACCATGGACAATTGGTTAAACACCGTCTGGCTGGTGGCCTGGGGCTTGTTAACTTCCATGATTACTATGCGGCGTCCATTCTTACGTAATTGCGGGAATGGTTTATACCCTCCCCCCCTACTACATTATGGGGAAAAATAGAAGAAGGGCGCCCTCTTAAGGACACAGTTTAGCTCCCTATGGGGGTGTCCGGGGGGGGCCTTTTCTCCTCTCATCTCATATTTTAAGTGTTTGCATCTATGTCCACCTTGGAACACTGTGTTAAGCTTCGTTCTGGGATATATTATGTTATATGGTTGATTTCCCGAACTGTGTATCGCGGATTGCATTACCTGCTCAGATGTGGATGCTGTAATGCACTCACTGCACCAACTACCTGATTGTTGTACCGTCCCGTTTACTGTTCTATCTGTTGTCTCGTGCAACAAGACAAATGTCTTGCAAATGTATGTGCCTTATGAAACCTTCAATAAAAAACTATTGAGACTAAAAATTTCACCAAAACTCATGGTCATTCCTCTCCACAGAAATCTTTATTAAAAACAAAAATATTTATTCATTCTGAAGAGAAACCAGAGTATAACCTGGCCGAACACAGATGCCGTTTTAATTCATGGTGACTGCAAAACAATCTAATTTGCATGTCTGCGCAGGTACATGGAGGCGGGAATCAGCAGGCATGCGTAACAATCGGCTTCATTGGAACAATATAAGACGCACGCCCATGGAACGGGGGGCAAATATATGCGTAGGTATATCAAGACCTTCAAATAGTTTTCTAGGAAAAGTTGACCACCAACAACATTAATACCATCTGTGTGTCTTTCCAAATCAAAGGAACACAAGCTATTTTTCACCAAGGAAGCCTGGCATTAGCCAGGCATCAAAAATGTCACCAAAACTCATAGTCATTCCTCTCCACAGAAATCTTTATTAAAAGACAAAAGATTCACTCATTCTGAAGAGAAACCAGAGTTCCTATTGTATTGGCTGAGAGAGGTATGTAGCAGACACTCTCACCTTAGTCTGTTCACCCTAGGGATAGTGAGAGCAGGACGCTCTCAAACGAGTCGGCTCTCCCCAGGGACAGCATCAGTCAGGCAGGCAGGGTTTTTACAGCTCTCTGCTGCAGCACCGGGTCATAACTCCTGGATGAGTACCGCTGGCTTCTTTTTCCTCCACCATTGCCTCCTCCAACAGGCTTCCCTGCCCATCAGCCTCATAGGTAAGGCTGTTTGCCTTCACACCTGCCTTAAACTTTAAAACCTGGCTGTCCCCCTGGGATCAAGGGCGGCCGTCCTTTTCAGGATAAGCCGCGGCTTTTTCGGTCCCGGGAATCAGGCCACCGTCACCCCAGACCACAACCGAGGCATCCCCCCCTCACCGCCTCTCTCCGCCGCTGGTTTCTGTCTTTTTTGACGCTCCGCGCCAGCCTATGCTAGGTCCGCGGCAGCCGCGGCTTAGGAGAGACCGCGGCTTCAACCGTGGCCTAGCAACGCACCTCACAAGCGCCCTGTATCACCCCCAGATTCGCCCAGCATACTCCCCCTCACCCGTGGAAGACCCCATCCAACTTCGTTTCACTCAACCAGCCCCTCTCTGGTGTTTATTCCAGCCAGTTGATAGCCCTCCGGCCTGGGCCCTGTCTCAGGCTGTCGGCCATCCTGGTACACCCCCCCCCAGCATCAGAAACACGTTTCACCCCATCCCCTCACAAATCATCAGCATTTGAGCCAGGGTTTCAACCGATCGCCTCTAAGGGATCAGGAAGGAATTTTTTTCCCTGCCCAGCACATTGGCTTAGCTCGGCCAGGGATTTTTTGCTTTCCTCTGGACCAAAAATAAAGCTGGGAGAGAGGATTCAAGGAATCTTCTCCCCACCGCCATCGGACCATCAACCCCCCCTCCCTGGTGACGGGCCACTATGGCTAATCGGCAGTATTCTCCAGAAACCATTTGGGGCCTGAGGCAATTTGCCACAATACTACCAGCCGTCACCAAAAAGGCCCTAAGAAGTGAGCAACTTTTGAGGATCAATCGACAATCGACTGTCAAAAAATTCAGTCATCCACCTCAACCCAAGCACATATCATGTGCTTTGATCAATACAAGATCGGCAGTAAGACACCGATTAGAAATCCATGATTTCATTCTACAACACGATTTAGACTGCCTCTTTATTACAGAAAGCTGGCTTACAGCCGACTGTAACACCATTCTAGGAGAATTGGTGCCAGAAAACTACCGTATTATCACTGAAAACAGAATAGGGCAAAGAGGAGGAGGCCTGGCAGTGATCCACAAGATTCACCTTGTGATCTCCAAACCAGCCCTTCAGTACTTGCTTCCATTTATGGAAACCCTTACCCTGCAACTGCAAACAAACCCCCAGGAGACTGTCCACATTCTTCTCTGCTATAGGCCACCCGGGCCAAAATCGCAGCTTCTACCATCACTGACGGAGTTCATCTCCACTTACACTCTTAACAGCAAAAACCTTTTGCTGCTCGGGGACTTCAATCTCTGGGCCAACTCCTCACAAAACCCCGTTGCCGACGCCTGTATTGACCACCTGGAAGGATTAGGGCTACAGCAACTAGTATGTGGCCCCATGCATGCTTCAGGTCACACGCTCGATCTTATTTTCAGACAAAATCTGAAAATAAGTATTTTGGAAAATGAACCATTGCCATGGACGGATCACAATGCAATTAAATTCATAATTTCCAAAACTCCCCCATTAATAAAAACACCCAAGCCGGGGACAACACACTGGACTACATCTCAGAAGAAGCTCCATTCGGAGCTCTTCAAATCTACCTTGGTAAATAAAATTAAAACAATTCAACCATCTCGAACAGCCTCAGATACACTGGATGCCATAAATGCATGCAGTCAGCCGACTTAGTAGCGCCGAAACGCAAAGCCCTTATCCGGGAAAACAAGGCAGGCTGGTTCAACAACCAGCTGTCGCTACTGAAGCAAGAGTGTAGAAGGGCAGAAGCTGCCTGGAAAAGAGGCGCTTCTGAGGAGAACCTCTCCATCTACAAAGTAGCAACAAGAAAATACCACAAAGAAATCTTCAAAGCCAAGAAAAAATATTTTTCCAAGGCTATCAACAGCGCCCTGAACCGCCCCCGTGAACTCTTCAAGTTGGTCACGCAGACCATGAATCCAGGATGTCTTGAAGCCCCCAATTCAGTTACCCAAGAATTTTTCAATGAATTGTCGGATTTCTTCATCAATAAAATTGAGAGAATCCGGGAAAGCATTCAGCAAAACAATACCCCCCTCAACCCTCCCCCCCCAATCAACCACTCAACACCCATGGAAACTTCTACAGCAAGCAAAATTCACTCTGGAACCCATCTCCATCGAGGCCACAGAAAATATCATCGGCGCTTTGTGTAACAGCACATCGCCTAATGATATCATCCCCACAAAACTGCTGAAGGAATGTGCCGATATCCTGGCACCTCCCATCACGCAGCTTATAAACCAGTCATTTAAGGAAGGCATCGTGCCCTCCCTGCTGAAAGAGGGCACAATTCAGCCCATCTTGAAGAAACCTACCCTGGGCCCCAAGGACCCAACTCACCGCCGGCCCATAACAATGCTAAATGTTTTCTCCAAGGTAATGGAGAAAGTAGTGGTACAACAGCTGCAACAGCATCTAGATACCCATAATCTAATTGATCCATTCCAATCGGGCTTCTGTCCCGGACACGGGACAGAAACAGCATTGCTCAAAATATGGGACAATGCTCTGGAGGCCGCAGACGAAGGAGAATCTTGTCTCCTGGTTCTGCTGGACCTAAGTGCAGCCTTTGACACGGTAGACCACAAACTTTTACTAACTCAGCTGGCTGAGGTAGCCAGAGTCACAGAAGGTGATTTACCATGGTTTTCCTCCTTTTTGGAAAACCGATCTCAAACAGTGAAACTGGGAACTTTCACTTCCGAAAAATGCACGGTGTCATGTGGAGTCCCTCAAGGATCACCCCTGTCACCGGTGCTATTTAACATCTATCTTCGCCCGATTTTTGAAATCATCAGTAGTCAACAACTACTTTATCACTCATACGCAGACGACACGCAACTGTATTTTCGCATCTGCAATAAAAAGGATCATCATCTCTGTTTAGAGAATTGTCTCTCTTTGATAGAAAACTGGATGACTAAGAGTTATCTCAAACTCAACAATTCCAAAACAGAACTTCTTCTGTTTCATGCCAGTCGCAAGAGTCAACTGGCAACAACCTGGACTCCCCCGCCCATTCTGGGCCAGATCATCACCCTTAGCTCCAAAGTCAAAAGTCTCGGAGTCATCTTTGACACCTACATGACAATGGACGCACAAATAGGGTCCGTAATCAGCGGATCTCACCATCTGCTGCGCCTACTACGCAGACTTATTCCATTTATTCCCAAAGAAGACGTAGCAGTCGTGGTGGGAACAATTGTGAACTCCAGATTGGACTATGCAAATGCTCTCTACCTCGGACTCCCTAAGTACCAAATCACTCGGCTGCAAGTCGTTCAAAATACGGCCGCCAGACTTGTGACTGTGAAAAAACCCTGGGAATCAATCTCACCCTCACTGAGAACCCTTCACTGGTTGCCATTAAAAGACATAATTGCTTTTAAAGCTCTCTGTCTGACTCACAAGTGCATCCATGGGAAAACCCCGCAATATCTTTGCAAAAAAAATAGAAGCCCACAATCCCAATCGCGTTCTGTGATCCACCGACCAAAATTTGGTCAAGGTACCCAAAGCCAGATACAAGTCCAAAGGAGAACGAAGGTTTGCTTTCCAAGGTCCCAGACTATGGAACGCTTGAGTTTTGGTGAAACCAGCATTCAGTTGGAGGAAAACCACCTGAGCTTCAGAAGACAGATAAAAACTCTGCTCTTTTAAGGTCATGAGAGACAGAAACAACCAGCGCCCAGAAGCAATTTAGTTCACATGTGCCACACTATATAACTCTTTCTTTCTTTTCTTTCTTTCCCCCACAGAACACAGATGTTGTTCAACTCGTGGTGACTCCAAGACAGCCTAATTTGCATTTCTGCGCAGGTACATGGAGGCGGGAATCAGCAGGCATGCGCAAAAATCGGCTTCATCAGAATATAAGACGCACAGCCATGGAATTGGGTGCAAATATATGCATAGGTAGATCAAGACCTTCAAATAGTTTTCTAGGCCAAGTCAACCACAAACAACATTAATGCCATCTGTGTGTCTTTCCAAATAAAAGGAACTCAAGCTATTTTTCATCAAGGAAGCCTGGCATTAGACAGGCATCAAAAATGTCACCAAAACTCATGGTCATTCCCCTCCACTAAAAACTTTATTAAAAAACAAAACTATTTATTTGTTCTGAAGAGAAACCAGAGTATAACCCGGCAGAACACAGATGCTGTTCAACTCATGGTGACTCCAAGACAACCTCATTTGCATGTCTGCGCAGGTACATGGAGGCAGGAATCAGCAGGCATGCATAACCATCGGCTTCATCAGAACAAAATAAGACGCACGACCATGGAATTGGGGGCAAATATATGCATAAGTAGATCAAGACCTTCAAATAGTTTTCTAGGCCAAGTTGACCACCAACAACATTAATGCCATCTGTGTGTCTTCCCAAATCAAAGGAACGCAAGCTATTTTTTTTACCAAGGAAGCCTGGCATTAGGAATCAGCAGGCACGCGTAACAATCGGCTTCATCAGAACAATATAAGACGCACAGCCATGGCATTAAGGGCAAATAAACGTGTAAGTAAATCAAGACCTTCATATAGTTTTCTAGGCCAAGTTGACCACCAACAACATTAATACCATCTGTGTGTCTTTCCAAATCAAAGAAACACACACTATTTTTCACCAACGAAGCCTGGCATTAGCCAGGCATCAAAAAATTCATCAAAACTCATGGTTATTCCTCTCCACTGACATCTTTATTAAAAACAAAAATATTTATTTGTTCTGAAGAGAAACCTGAGTATAACCTGGCAGAACACAGATGCTGTTCAACTCATGGTGACTCCAAGACTACCTAATTTTCATGTCTGCGCAGGTACATGGAGGCAGGAATTTAGCAGGCATGCGTAACAATCGGCTTCATCAGAACAAAATAAGATGCACGGCCATGGAATTAGGGGCAAATATATGCGTAGGTAGATCAAGACCTTCAAATAGTTTTGCAGGCCAAGTCGACCACCAACAACATTAATGCCATCTGTGCGTCTTTCCAAATCAAAGGAACATCTACCTTTCACCAAGGAAGCCTGGCATTAGCCAGGCATAAGAAAAAATTCTCCAAAACTCATAATCATTCTTCTCCACAGAAAACTTTATTAAAAGGCAAAAGATTCAGCCATTCTGAAAAGAATCCAGAGTATAACCCGGCAGAACACAGATGCTGTTAAACTCATGGTGACTCCAAGACAACCTAATTTGCATGTCTGCGCAGGTACATGGAGGTGGGAATCACCAAGCACGTGTAACATTCGGCTTCATCAGAACAATATAAGGCGCACATCCATGGAATTGTGGGCAAATATATGCATAAGTAGATCAAGATTAAACATAACCCCATGTTCACGCCTAGCCTCCAATATAAACCCTTCTCAAAATGGAAGGACAAGGGCCTAGTCAGAGTGTGCTCTTTATTCCAGATCTCAGCTGGCAGTTCCAAATCTTTTGCCCAACTTGCGAGGGAATACACTCTACCCCCTACCCATTATTATCAGATCCTACAGTATGTGGACTTTGTCAACATACTTTGCCCCAACAGAATTAGATTTCAGTCCTCCTTCATAGACAGACTTATTACAGAAAAGAAATACTCTATATCGGACATCTATCGACCACTATCCATGGAGGTTGTCAAACCCCTACATTGCACTTCCATGTCTTCCTGGACCAAGGACCTACCCGACCAGATCAACGTTGAAGATGTCATAAGAGGCTATAGGACCACAAGGTCTATCACCCCCTGTGAAACATGGAGAGAAACGCAATTCAAGCTAATGCATAGGGCCTATTACCCGTTTTCCACCTCAAAATCCCCTCACATTGGTCCCGCCTGTCCTTGGTGCCTAACCCATAGGCCTACTTTGCTACACCGCCTCTGGAACTGTCCTCCCATTGATGCTTTCTGGACCTCGATTCTTTGATACGTAAGTGAAGTGACAGAGCACCCCTTGAGGAAAGATCCCCGCCTTCTATTGTTTGGTTGCCCTCCCCAATGCCTAGCATCGCATGAGGAGTTCATCATACTTCCCCAAGGAATTAAGCACTGGATCCTCCTTCTGCTTCTAGTGGCCCGCAGGACCATTTTCAACCACTGGATATCAACTACCCCCCCCACAGGCGGAAACAATAAGACACATTAAGTCCTTGCTATATCGGGAGAACCTGGACTTACAGTCCTTTCCAACGCAATCGAAGGACAAGTTTGACAAGAAATGGGACGCCTTTATTAGATATAGCCTGTCTGAGACTGAGCAACGAGCTCTGCTCTCCTCACCCTTTGCTTTCTTGAGTTGAAACACCGGCCCTGACTGACATCCCACATTAATGGTAATGCCCCCCCTACAGGTCCCTGAGTGGTAAACCCTGTCCGACCCTGGCGTGACACCCTCACAAAGCGAATAGTGCTTCTATTGATTTCTATACTGCATGTACTGAATTTAGGTCTCCCCGCTGTGTCATCCATTCCATCCTACCACCCCTGATCGATCATCTCATTTCTCTCATTATTGAACACCTCCCCCCCCCTTCCTTCCCTTTAATTCTCCTCTCCCCCAACTCCCCCCTTTTTCTCTTTTTTTTCACTTTTTTCTCTTTTCTTTCCCCTCCCTTGCCGTTCCCTCACATTTGTTTAATCAGCTACATATAGTTCCTGTAAACTGGTCTCCAACACCTGTCCACTACCCTTGCAAGGAGACATCATATCTTATAGGGAACTTCTTTTACATTTTCGCTCTCAATATTATCGTATGCTTAAGTGGCCCGAGGGTCGCTCAGTGATCCTCGCTGCTGTTAGATTCTATTTTTGGATCCAGTTAGCGCCTTATTCCCTTCCTATTTTTTTTTTGTTCCTAATAAGTCTTTCAACTGTCATCTCATATTATTTGTATTTGTTTGACTAAGACTAAACATGTGCATTTCGTTACGAATTCAAATTCGGACACATTTTTCATTATTCGATAATTCGGATGCATCCAAATTTCCGAATTACAAAATTAACGAATTGAAACAAATTCGAAAAAATGCGAACGATATTCGAATTCGGATCGAATTCGAAAACAAATTCGAATCGAATTCGAAAACATAGAAAACGATTTTCTAAAACTACAATAGAATAGAATATAAAACAATAAAGCAATAGAATCAAAAATAATAGAATAGAAGTTAATAGAATGTAATAAAATAGAACATGACAGTCTTCCAAAATTCGAATAGTATAAATTTGAATTCTAGAATAGATTGGAAAATAATAAAAATTTATGGAAACTAAAATATAAAAGAGTAAAAAAACAATAGAACAGAATAAAATCAATTAAAATATATATTATATTTCATTCCATTCTCTTGTTTTTCTTTTCTATTCCATTCTAATCTTTTCTATTGGAATTTTAATTAATTTTAATACGAAATTCGAATTTCTTTTTGAATGAAATCGAATTTGAATAAAAAAGATTATAAAAGGTTAGTTTCATATTAGAATTTGGAAAAATTTGGACCGAATTCCTAAAAAGTCGTTCAAATTTGAAAAAATTAATTAGATTAGAAAAAATCTACTGCATTCGAAAAAATTCTACCGCATTTGAAAAAACTTTACTAAATTAGAAAATTCAATTTTTTTTTACATAAAACCATTTTCCAAAATTCAAATTTCATATAGAATGAAATCAAATTGGAATACAATATATATATATATATATATATATATATATATATATATATATATATATATATATATATCTATATATATATATATATATAATATCATTTTTTTTATTCTGTTCTATTGTTTTTCTAAGCTATTATTTTCTATTCTATTCTAATCTTTTCTATTGGAATTTGATTTCATTCTATATGAAATTCGAATTTCAAAAGATGTTATATATATATATATATATATATATATATATATAGAGAGAGAGATATATATATATATATATATATATATATATATATATATATATATATATAGAGATATATAAAATATATTTTTTCTGTTCTGTGCTATTATTTTTCTATACAATTCTTTTCGATTCTAATTTAATTTTTTCTATTCAAATTCGATTTCATTCTATACGAATTTTGAATTTCAGAAATGGGTATATATAGTTTGTTTAGAAGTGGTAGCATTATTTTGAATTTGATTGTTTTTTCAAATTCGGTAAATTTGTTTTCGAATGCATTAGAATGTTTTCAAATGCGGTAGAGTTTTTTTCGAATGCGGTAAAATTGTTTCGAATACTAAATGAATCCCAAAAACGAATGTAATGAATGCAACAAACTTAACTAAACAAATTTAATTAAATAACAAATCAAAACTAAATGAAACTAAACAAATGTTTTCATCCTGCACATGTCTACTTCTGTTTTGCTTCCTGGAAACTTTTTTTTGCTCCCTGGACACTTTTGTCTTGCTCCCTTGACACTTTTGTCTTGCTCCCTGGACACTTTTGTTTTGCCCCCTGGACACTTTCGTTTTCCTACCAGGACATTTTTGTTTTGCTCCCTGGTAGGGATGAGCTTCGTGTTCGAAACGAACGTATGTTCGACTCGAACATCGGCCGTTCGTCAAAATACGGACAAAACGGTTCATTCGCGCCAAACTTGAGTGACGCAAAACGACCCATAATTCACTGTGGCGATGCGCGCTGATGATTGGTCAAGCATGCACCATGACTCTGCATGCTTGGCCAATTACAAGGCCCAAAAAACGAGGAACAATAATTGGCCAAAGCCAGGCTGGCTTTGGCCAATTATGGCTCAGGGGGGGTTTAGTACACGCCCCACACTATAAAAGGCAGCCTGCAAAGCGGCCTCGTGTAGTGTGTTCCGGCTTTGTTACAGAGAGGAGCAGTGAGACAGTTAGAGAGAGAGAGATAGATAGAGACACAGGGCTAGATTCTTAAAAATTTGCGTATCTGGCGGCGTAGCGCATTGTACCGCATTTACGCTATGCCTACGCCAATTACTGGAGCAAGTGCCGTATTCTCAAAGCACTTGCTCCGTAATTTTTGGCGGCGTATCGTAAATGCGGCGTCGTAAGGCCGCGTAATTCAAATAGTGAAGGAGGGGGCATGCTGTATTTAAATTAAGCGTGCCCCAGGCATGCATAACAATCGGCTTTCACCAGGCTTCCTTGGTGAAAAATAGCTTGCGTTCCTTTGATTTAGAATAACGCACAGATGGCATTAAGGTTGTTGGTAGTCATTTGGCCTAGAACACTATTTGAATTTCATGGTCTATCTACGCCTATATTTGCCCCCTAATTCGATGGCCGTGTGTCTCATATTGTTCTGATGAAGCTGATTGTTATGAATGCCTGCTGATTCCCGCCTCCATGTACCTGCATCTGTGTTCTGCCAGGTTATACTCTGGATTTTCTTCAGATCAATGAATCTTTTGCCTTTTAATAGAGATTTCACTGGAGAGGAATGATTATGAGTTTTGGTGACATTTTTTGATGCCTGGCTAATGCCAGGCTTCCTTGGTGAAAAGTAGATTGCATTCCTTTGATTTGGAAAGATACACAGATGGCATTAATGGAATTTGGTGGTCAACTTGGCCTAGAAAATGGTTTGAAGGTCTTGATCTACCTACGCATATATTTGCCCCCAATTCTAAGGTCGTGCGTCTTATATTGTTCTGATGAAGCTGATTGTTATACATACCTGCTGATTCCCGCCTCCATGTACCTGCGCAGACATGCAAATTAGGTTGTCTTGGAGTCACCAAGAATTTAACAGCATCTGTGTTCTGCTGGGTTATACTGTGGATTCTCTTCAAAATGAATGAATCTTTTGACTTTTAATAAAGATTTCTGTGGAGAGGAATGATTATGAGTTTTAGTGAAATTTTTTGATGCCTGGTTAATGCCAGGCTTCCTTGGTGAAAAATAGCTTGTGTTCCTTTGATTTGGAAAGACACACAGATGGCATTAATGTTGTTGGTAGTCGATTTGGGCTAGAAATCTATTTGAAGGTCTTGATCTACCTACACATATATTTGCCCCCATTCTATGGCCGTGTGTCTCATATTGTTCTGATGAAGCCGATTGTTACGCGTGCCTGCTGATTCCCGCCTCCATGTACCTGCGCAGACATGCAAATTAGGTTGTCTTGGAGTCACCATGAGTTGAACAGCATCTGTGTTCTGCCGTGTTATACTCTGGATTTTCTTTAGAATCAATGAATCTTTTGCCTTTTAATAGAGATTTTCCTTGAGAGAAATGATTATGAGTTTTGGTGAATTTTTTTGATGCCTGGCTTATGCCAAGCTTCCTTGGTGAAAAATAGCTTGTGTTCCTTTTATTTGGAAAGACACACAGATGGCATTAATGTTGTTGGTAGTCGATTTGACCTAGAAAACTATTTGAAGTTCTTGGTCTATCTATGCCTATATTTCCCCCCTAATTCGATGGCCGTGTGTCTTATATTGTTCTGATTAAGCCGATTGTTACGTGTGCCTGCTGATTCCAGCCCTCCACAATGCTTCCCAGCCTCCCATCTACCCCAAGTAGCGTCCCCTGAAAGTGCAGTACCATTCGTAGCCACATGCTGGCTGTGTTTGGACGCAGCACCTGACAGCTCCTGACATCCAGAGCTGCACCTCACGCTCCTCTCGCTCTCCCCTGGCGTCTCCCACCTATCTCCCCGGTTTTCTCCCTGGTCCCCTTGCATCCGCCGCTCTCTGCCCTCAGAAAGGTAAGCCCCTAATCTAAAGGGCTCTCCCACCTCCCCGAGCTCCGTTGGCGGCCGTCCTTTTCAGGATAAGCCGCGGCGGAGGCCTTCACGCCATCCCTGGAACCATTCACGGCCGCCACATTCAGGAAAGGCCCCGGCTTTACCCGCGGCCTGGCGGCGCGCCGCTCCATTCACCAGATAGAACCACCACAACCCCCCCGGACACCTGCAGAACCCCCCAGCCACCACCAGCCACCCCCTGAGCTGCCCCCTCACGGAATCCAGCCGCATAGCCCCCCACAGTGACTCGGTATTTCCCCGGCTTGCGGCCCCCCCCTGATACATCATCCACCTGCAGCTACACAGCTATCCCCCCTGGACACCAGCAGGACCCCCTACTTTCCCTAGGGCTAGAACTGCATCCCGGTAGCTACTGGCGCACGCTTCCTAGGAGTAGGACGTGTGGCCCACGGGATGTAGATAGGTAGGGCCCCCCCTCCACCCCCCCTTCACTGCTGCTACCCCGCCAGCCGCACATCTATCCCCCCCTTGACACAGCAGGACCCCCCTCTTCCCTAGGGCTAGAACTGCATCCTGGTAGCTACCGGCGCACGCTTCCTAGGAATAGGACGTGTGGCCCACGAGATGTAGATAGGTAGGGCCCCCTCCACCCCCCCTTTCACTGTCACGACCGAGTGGGCCCCCGCACCCCCCTCCAGATACCAGCTTGCTACCCCCATGTAATTGGGTCACCTACCACCCTCTCCTGACTCAATACCTACCAGTTGGCAATCCCCCCCCCCCTTGAGGTCACCACCCTGGCTCTTGCAGCCGGAGTGGTAGCCATCTTGCAACACCCAAGCCCCATTCCCCCTTCCTCAATACTATTTAAACTTGATCCAGGGTTCGCTCCGATCGCCTCTCAAGGGTCAGGAAGGAATTTTTTTCCCTGTCCTAGCATATTGGCATAGCACGGACAGGGTTTTTTTGCCTTCCTCTGGACCAAGCCAGGATCAAGGATTAAGTTAATCCTTGAAAATCCTCCCCCCCCTTTCCCCCTGGTGTTTGGCGACTATGGTTAATCTGCAATATTCTGCAGAAACCATTCGGGATCTGAGGCAATTTGCCGCAATTCTACCAGCCTTCACCAAAAAAGCCCTAAGAACTGAGCGACTTTTGAGAATCGATCGACGATCGACAATCAAAAATCTCAGCCGTTTACCCCAGCCTAAGCATATATCATGTGCCTTGATTAACACAAGGTCGGCAGTAAAACACTGACTGGAAATCCATGATTTCATCCTACAATATGATTTAGACTGCCTCTTTATTACAGAGAGCTGGCTCACAGCCGACTGTAACACCATTCAAGGAGAACTGGTGCCAGAAAACTATCGTATTTTAACTGAAAACAGAATAGGGCAAAGAGGAGGAGGACTGGCAGTGATCCATAAGACTTGTCTTGCGATCACTAAACCAGTCCTTCAAAACCCTCTTCCATTCATGGAAACCCTTACTCTGCAACTCCTAGCAGGCTCCCAGGAGATCATCCGGATTCTACTCTGCTATAGGCCACCTGGCCCAAAATCGCAGCTTCTACCATCATTGACAGACTTTATCTCCACCTATACCCTTAACAGCAAACATCTTTTGCTGCTCGGGGACTTCAACCTCTGGGCTAACTCCCCGCAAGACCCTATTGCCGACGCCTGCATCGATCACCTTGAAGGATTAGGGCTACAACAACTAGTATGTGGCCCCACACATGCTTCAGGTCACACACTCGATCTCATTTTCAGACAAGATCTGGAAATAGAAATCTTGGAAAATGAACCGTTGCCATGGACAGATCACCATGCAATTAAATTCATTATTTCCGATTTCCGATTTCCCTCCCTTAACTAAAACTTCAAATCCAGTGACAGCACACTGGACTAGATGTCAGAAGAAGCTCCATTCGGAACTCTTCAAAACCACGTTAAGGAAGAAAATAATTACAATTCAGCCGAACCAAACGGCTGAAGAAACACTGGATACCATAAATACAGCCCTATTACAGTCAGCCGACTTAATAGCGTCAAAACGCAAAACCCGCATCCGGAAAAATAACTCTAGCTGGTTCAACAACCAACTGGCGTTACTGAAGCAAGAGCGCAGAAGGGCGGAAGCCGCCTGGAAAAGAAGCTCTTCAGATGAGAACCTCAGCGTCTACAAAGCAACAACAAGAAAATACCATAAAGAAATCTTCAAAGCCAAGAGAAACTATTTTTCTAAGGCTATTAACAGCGCCCTTAATCGCCCACGCGAACTCTTCAAGCTGGTCACTCAGACCATGAATCCAGGATGTCTTGAAGCCCCCAATTCGGACTCACAAGAATTTTGCAATGAATTGTCGGATTACTTCATTAATAAAATCGAAGGGATCCGACAAAGCATTCGGCAAAGTAATTATATACACAACACCTGCAGTAATTCATCACAACCAGGTAAGTTCACGCTGGAACCTATCTCTATCAAAGACACTAATAATATCATCGGTACTTTGCGTAACAGCACCGCGCCGAATGATATCATCCCCACTAAACTGCTGAAGGAATGCGCCGACATCCTGGCACCTTCTATCACGCAGCTTATCAACCAATCTTTCAGGGAGGGCATAGTGCCCTCCCAATTCAAGGAGGGTATAATTCGACCCATTTTGAAGAAACCCAACCTGGACCCCAAGGACCCACTCCATCGTCGTCCAATAACAGCCCTAAATGTACTCTCAAAGGTAATGGAAAAAGTAGTGGTACAACAGCTGCAACAGCATCTACTGTAGATACCCACAAGCTACTTGACCCATTTCAATCGGGATTCCGTCCTGGACACGGGACGGAAACCGCATTGCTCAAAATATGGGACGACGCTCTCGAGGCCGCAGACGAAGGAGAATCTTGTCTTCTGGTTCTGTTGGACCTTAGTGCAGCCTTCGACACAGTAGACCACAAGCTCTTATTGACTCGGCTATCTGAAGTAGCCAGAGTCGCAGAAGGCGATTTATCTTGGTTCTCCTCTTTTTTGGAAAACCGTTCGCAAATAGTGAAGCTGGGACCCTTCACTTCTGCGAAACGCACATTATCGTGCGGAGTCCCTCAAGGATCCCCTTTGTCGCCGGTGTTATTCAACATCTATCTTCGCCCTCTTTTTTGAGATTATTAGCAGCCAAAAACTGCTTTATCACTCATAATGCAGACGACACGCAACTGTATTTCGCGATTTGCAAGAAAAAAGGATCATCACTCAATCTAGAGACATGCCTCTCTTTGATAGAGGACTGGATGACAAAGAGTTATCTTAAACTCAATGGAGCGAAAACAGAACTCTCTCCTGTTTTCACGCCAAGTGTATGAATCAACCTGCAACAACCTGGACCCCCCCGCCCATTCTGGGCAAAATGATCACCCCTAGCGACAAAATCAAAAGCTTGGGGTCATCTTTGACTCCTACATGACAATGGACGCACAACATAGGATCAGTAGTCAGCGGAATCTCACCATGCTGCTGCGCCTACTACGTAGGCTTACTCCTTTTATTCCCAAGGAAGACTTGGCGGTCGTGGTGGGAGCAATTGTAAACTCCAGACTGGACTATGCAAATGCCCTTTACCTCGGACTCCCCCAAGTACCAAATCGCTCGTCTACAAGTCGTTCAAAACACGGGCCGCCAGACTTGTGACTGGAAAAAAACCTTGGGAATCAATCTCACCTTCACTGAGAGCACTTCACTGGTTGCCAGTAAAAGACAGGGTCACTTTTAAAGCACTCTGTCTAACGCATAGATGTATCCATGGGAATGCTCCCCATTATCTATGCGAAAAAATAAAAGCTTATAACCCCAATCGCGTTCTGCGATCCACCAATCAAAAACTGCTACAGATACCGAAAGCCAACTACAAGTCCAAGGGAGAAAGAAGATTCGCGGTCCAAGGTCCCAGACTATGGAACGCTTTGCCAACCAGTATTCGGTTGGAGGAAAATCATTTAGCGTTCAGGAGAAAGATCAAGACTCAGAAAGGTAAGCCCCTAATCTATAGGGCTCTCCCACCTCCCCGAGCTCCGTTGGCGGCCGTCCTTTTCAGGATAAGCCGCGGCGGAGGCCTTCACGCCATCCCTGGAACCATTCACGGCCGCCACATTCAGGAAAGGCCCCGGCTTTACCCGCGGCCTAGCGGCGCGCCGCTCCATTCACCAGATAGAACCACCACAACCCCCCCGGACACCTGCAGAACCCCCCAGCCACCACCGGCGCACGCTTCCTAGGAGTAGGACGTGTGGCCCACGGGATGTAGATAGGTAGGCCCCCTCCACCCCCCCTTTTCACTGTCACGACCGAGTGCCCCCCGCACCTCCCCTCCAGATTACCAGCTTGCTACTCCCAGTGTAATTGGGTCACCTACCACCTCTTCCTGACTCAATAACTACCAGTTGGCAATCCCCCCCCCCCCTTGAGGTCACCACCTGGCTCTTGCACCGGAGTGGTAGCCATCTTGCAACACCCAAGCCCATTCCCCCCTTCCTCAATACTATTTAAACTTGATCCAGGGTTCGCCCGATCGCCTCTCAAGGGTCAGGAAGGAATTGTTTTTCCCTGTCCTAGCATATTGGCATAGCACGGACAGGTTTTTTTGCCTTCCTCTGGACCACCAGATCAAGGATTAAGTTAATGCTTGAAAATCCTCCCCCCCCTTCTCCCCTGGTGTTTTGGCGACTATGGTAATCTGCAATATTCTGCAGAAACCATTCGGGATCTGAGGCAATTTGCCGCAATTCTACCTCCTTCACCAAAAAAAGCCCTAAGAACTGAGCGACTTTTGAGAATCGATCGACGATCGACTATCAAAAATCTCAGCCGTTTACCCCAGCCTAAGCATATATCATGTGCCTTGATTAACACAAGGTCGGCAGTAAAACACTGACTGGAAATCCATGATTTCATCCTACAATATGATTTAGACTGCCTCTTTACTACAGAGGAGCTGGCTCACACCGACTGTAACACCATTCTAGGAGAACTGGTGCCAGAAAACTATCATATTTTAACTGAAAACAGATAGGGCAAAGAGGAGGAGGACTGGCAGTGATCCATAAGACTTGTCTTGCGATCACTAAACCAGTCCTTCAAAACCCTCTTCCATTCATGGAAACCCTTACTCTGCAACTCCTAGCAGGCTCCCAGGAGATCATCCGGATTCTACTCTGCTATAGGCCACTGGCCCAAATCGCAGCTTCTACCATCATTGACAGACTTTATCTCCACTATACCCTTAACAGCAAACATCTTTTGCTGTTTGGGACTTCAACCTCTGGGCTAACTCCCGCAAGACCCTATGTGCCCGACGCCTGCATCGATCACCTTGAAGGATTAGGGCTACAACAACTAGTATGTGGCCCCACACATGCTTCAGGTCACACTCACTCGATCTCATTTTCAGACAAGATCTGGAAATAGAAATCTTGGAAAATAAACCGTTGCCATGGACAGATCACCATGCAATTAAATTCATTATTTCCGATTTCCGATTTCCCTCCCTTAACTAAAACTTCAAATCCAGTGACAGCACACTGGACTAGATGTCAGAAGAAGCTCCATTCGAACTCTTCAAAAACCACGTTAAGGAAGAAAATAATTACAATTCAGCCGAACCAAACTGGCTGAAGAAAACACTGGATACATAAATACAGCCCTATTACAGTCAGCCGACTTAATAGCGTCAAAACGCAAAACCCGCATCCGGAAAAATAACTCTAGCTGGTTCAACAACCAACTGGCGTTACTGAAGCAAGAGCGCAGAAAGGGCGGAAGCCGCCTGGAAAAGAAGCTCTTCAGATGAGAAACCCCAGCGTGTCTACAAAGCAACAACAAGAAAAATACCATAAAGAAATCTTCAAAGCCAAGAAAAACTATTTTTCTAAGGCTAATTAACAGCGCCCTTAATCGCCCACGCGAACTCTTCAAGCTGGTCACTCAGACCATGAATCCAGGATGTCTTGAAGCCCCCAATTCGGACTCACAAGAATTTGCAATGAATTGTCGGATTACTTCATTAATAAAATCGAAGGGATCCGACAAAGCATTCGGCAAAGTAATTATATACACAACACCTGCAGTAATTCATCACAACCAAGGTAAGTTCACGCTGGAACCTATCTCTATCAAAGACACTAATAATATCATCGTACTTTGCGTAACAGCACCGAGCCGAATGATATCATCCCCACTAAACTGCTGAAGGAATGCGCCGACATCCTGGCACCTTCTATCACGCAGCTTATCAACCAATCTTTCAGGGAGGGCATAGTGGCCTCCCAATTCAAGGAGGGTATAATTCGACCCATTTTGAAAAAACCCAACCTGGACCCCAAGGACCCACTCCATCGTCGTCCAATAACAGCCCTAAATGTACTCTCAAAGGTAATGGAAAAAGTAGTGGTACAACAGCTGCAACAGCATCTACTGTAGATACCCACAAGCTACTTGACCCATTTCAATCGGGATTCCGTCCTGGACACGGGACGGAAACCGCATTGCTCAAAATATGGGACGACGCTCTCGAGGCCGCAGACGAAGGAGAATCTTGTCTTCTGGTTCTGTTGGACCTTTGTGCAGCCTTCGACACAGTAGACCACAAGCTCTTATTGACTCGGCTATCTGAAGTAGCCAGAGTCGCAGAAGGCGATTTATCTTGGTTCTCCTCTTTTTTTGGAAAACCGTTCGCAAATAGTGAAGCTGGGACCCTTCACTTCTGCGAAACGCACATTATCGTGCGGAGTCCCCTCAAGGATCCCCTTTGTCGCCGTGTTTTATTCAACATCTATCTTCGCCCTCTTTTTGAGATTATTAGCAGCCAAAAACTGCTTTATCACTCATATGCAGACGACACGCAACTGTATTTCCGCATTTGCAAGAAAAAGGATCATCACCTCAATCTAGAGACATGCCTCTCTTTGATAGAGGACTGGATGACAAAGAGTTATCTTAAACTCAATGGAGCGAAAACAGAACTTCTCCTGTTCACGCCAAGTGTATGAATCAACGCAACAACCTGGACCCCCCGCCCATTCTGGGCAAAATGATCCCTAGCGAGCAAAGTCAAAAGCCTTGGGGTCATCTTTGACTCCTACATGAACAATGGACGCACAAATAGGATACAGTAGTCAGCGGATCTCACCATCTGCTGCGCGCTACGTTAGGTAGGCTACTCCTTTTATTCCCAAGAAGGAAGACTTGGCGGTCGTGGTGGGAGCAATTGTAAACTCCAGACTGGACTATGCAAATGCCCTTTACCTCGGACTCCCCAAGTACCAAATCGCTCGTCTACAAGTCGTTCCAAAACACCGGCGCGCCAGACTTGTGACTGGAAAAAAACCTTGGGAATCAATCTCACCTTCACTGAGAGCACTTCACTGGTTGCCAGTAAAAGACAGGGTCACTTTTAAAGCACTCTGTCTAACGCATAGATGTATCCATGGGAATGCTCCCCATTATCTATGCGAAAAAATAAAAGCTTATAACCTCAATCGCGTTCTGCGATCCACCAATCAAAAACTGCTACAGATACCGAAAGCCAACTACAAGTCCAAGGGAGAAAGAAGATTCGCGGTCCAAGGTCCCAGACTATGGAACGCTTTGCCAACCAGTATTCGGTTGGAGGAAAATCATTTAGCGTTCAGGAGAAAGATCAAGACTCATCTCTTTTGATACCAAAAGAGGACAGGAACAACAAGCGCCCAGAGGCGATTAAGTTCGCATGTGCTGCGCTATATAAGTTTTCATTCATTCCCGCCTCCATGTACCTGCGCAGACATGCAAATTAGGTTGTCTTGGAGTCACCATGAGTTGAACAGCATGTGTGTTCTGGCGGGTTATGCTCTGGATTTTCTTCAGATTCATGAATCTTTTGCCTTTTAGTAGAGATTTTTCTGGAGAGAAATGATTATGAGTTTTGGTGAAATTTTTTAATGCCAGGCTTCCTTGGTGAAAAATAGCTTGTGTTCCTTAGATTTGGAAAGATGCACAGATGGCATTAATGGAATTTGGTGGTCAACTTGGCATAGAAAATGGTTTGAAGGTCTTGATCTACCTACGCATATATTTGCCCCCTAATTTGATGGCGGTGTGTCTTATATTGTTCTGATTGATCCGATTGTTAAGCGTGCCTGCTGATTTCCGCCTCCATGTACCTGCGCAGACATGCAAATTAGGCTGTCTTGGAGTCACCATGAGTTGAACAGCATCTGTGTTTTGCTGGGTTATACTCTGGATTTTCTTCAGAATCAATGAATCTTTTGCCTTTTAATAGAGGTTTTCCTGGAGAAGAATGATTATGAGTTTTGGTGAATTTTTTTGATGCCTGGCTAATGCCAGGCTTCCTTGGTGAAAAATAGCTTGTGTTCATTTGATTTGGAAAGACACACAGATGGCATTAATGTTGTTGGTAGTTGATTTGGCCTAGAAAACTATTTGAAGTTCTTGGTCTATCTACGCCTATATTTGCCCCCTAATTCGATGGCTGTGTGTCTTATATTGTTCTGATTGAGCCGATTGTTACGCGTGCCTGCTGATTCCCGCCTCCATGTACCTGCGCAGACATGCAAATTAGGCTGTCTTGGAGTCACCATGAGTTCAACAGCATCTGTGTTCTGCTGGGTTATACTGTGGATTCTTTTCAAAGTTAATAAATCTTTTGACTTGTAATAAAGATTTCTCTGGAGAGAAATGATTATGAGTTTTGGTGAAATTTTTTGATGCCTGGCAAATGCCATGTTTCCTTGGTGAAAAATAGCTTGCGTTCCTTTGATTTGGAATGATGCACAGATGGCATTAATGGAATTTGGTGGTCAACTTGGCCTAGAAAATGGTTTGAAGGTCTTAATCTACCTACGCATATATTTGCCCCCAATTCTATGGCCGTGTGTCTTATATTGTTCTGATGAAGCCGATTGTTATGCATGCCTGCTGATTCCCGCCTCCATGTACCTGTGCAGACATGCAAATTAGGTTGTCTTGGAGTCACCAAGAATTTAACAGCATTTGTGTTCTGCTGGGATATACTGTGGATTCTCTTCAAAATGAAAGAATCTTTTGACTTTTAATAAAGATTTCTGTGGAGAGGAATGATTATGAGTTTTGGTGAAATTTTTTGATGCCTGGTTAATACCAGGCTTCCTTGGTGAAAAATAGCTTGTGTTCCTTTGATTTGGAAAGACACACAGATGGCATCAATGTTGTTGGTAGTCGATTTGGGCTAGAAATCTATTTGAAGGTCTTGATCTACCTACACATATATTTGCCCCCTAATTTGATGGCCATGTGTCTTATATTGTTCTGATTGATCCGATTGTTACGCGTGCCTGCTGATTCCCGCCTCCATGTACCTGCGCAGACATGCAAATTAGGCTGTCTTTGAGTCACCATGAGTTGAACAGCATCTGTGTTTTGCTGGGTTATACTCTGGATTTTCTTTAGAATCAATGAATCTTTTGCCTTTTAATAGAGGTTTTCCTGGAGAGGAATGATTATGAGTTTTGGTGAATTGTTTTGATGCCTGGCTAATGCCAGGCTTCCTTGGTGAAAAATAGCTTGTGTTCCTTTGATTTGGAAAGACACACAGATGGCATTAATGTTGTTGGTAGTCGATTTGGCCTAGAAAACGATTTGAAGTTCTTGGTCTATCTATGCCTATATTTGCCCCCTAATTCGATGGCCGTGTGTCTTATATTGTTCTGATTGAGCCGATTGTTACGCGTGCCTGCTGATTCCCGCCTCCATGTTCCTGCGCAGACATGCAAATTAGGCTGTCTTGGAGTCACCATGAGTTCAACAGCATCTGTGTTCTGCTGGGTTATACTGTGGATTCTGTTCAAAATTAATAAATCTTTTGACTTTTAATAAAGATTTCTGTGGAGAGGAACGATCATGAGTTTTGGTGAAATTTTTTGATGCTTGGTTAATGTAAGACTTCCTTGGTGAAAAATAGCTTGTGTTCCTTTGATTTGGAAAGACACACAGGTGGCATTAATGTTGTTGGTAGTTGATTTGGCCTAGAAAACTATTTGAAGTTCTTGGTCTATCTACGCCTATATTTCCCCCCTAATTCGATTGCCGTGTGTCTTATATTGTTCTGATTAAGCCGATTGTTACGTGTGCCTGCTGATTCCCGCCTCCATGTACCTGCGCAGACATGCAAATTAGGCTGTCTTGGAGTCACCATGAGTTGAACAGCATCTGTGTTCTGCCGGGTTATACTCTGGATTTTCTTCAGATCAATGAATCTTTTGCCTTTTAATAGAGATTTTTCTGGAGAGAAATGATTATGAGTTTTGGTGAAATTTTTTGATGCCTGGCAAATGCCAGGCTTCCTTGGTGAAAAATAGCTTGCGTTCCTTTGATTTAGAATGATGCACAGATGGCATTAATGGAATTTGGTGGTCAACTTGGCCTAGAAAATGGTTTGAAGGTCTTAATCTACCTACGCATATATTTGCCCCCAATTCTATGGCCGTGTGTCTTATATTGTTCTGATGAAGCCGATTGTTATGGATGCCTGCTGATTCCCGCCTCCATGTACCTGTGCAGACATGCAAATTAGGTTGTCTTGGAGTCACCAAGAATTTAACAGCATATGTGTTCTGCTGGGTTATACTGTGGATTCTCTTCAAAATGAAAGAATCTTTTGACTTTTAATAAAGATTTCTGTGTAGAGGAATGATTATGAGTTTTGGTGAAATTTTTTGATGCCTGGTTAATACCAGGCTTCCTTGGTGAAAAATAGCTTGTGTTCCTTTGATTTGGAAAGACACACAGATGGCATTAATGTTGTTGGTAGTCGATTTGGGCTAGAAATCTATTTGAAGGTCTTAATCTACCTACACATATATTTGCCCCCTAATTCGATGGCCATGTGTCTTATATTGTTCTGATTGATCCGATTGTTACGCGTGCCTGCTGATTCCCGCCTCCATGTACCTGCGCAGAGATGCAAATTAGGCATTCTTGGAGTCACCATGAGTTGAACAGCATCTGTGTTCTGCTGGGTTATACTCTGGATTTTCTTCCAGAATCATGAATCTTTTGCTTTTAATAGAGGTTTTCCTGAGGAGAGGAATGATTAATAGTTTTTTTGTGAAATGTTTTGCTTGGCTAATGCCATGCTTCCTTTGGGAAAAATAGCTTGTGATCCTTTGATTTGGAAAGACACACAGATTGGCATTAATGTTGTTGGTAGTCGATTTGGCCTAGATCAACTAATTTGAAGTTCTTTGCTCTATCACCCTATATTTGCCCCCTAATTCGATGGCCGTGTGTCTTATAATTGTTCTGATTTTTACCGCGTGCCTGCTGTTTTCCATCCTCCCTGTACCTGCGCAGCACATGCAAATTAGGCTGTCCTTGGAGTCCACCCATGAGTTCAAACAGCATCTGTGTTTTCCTGCCGGGTTATACTCTGGATTCTTTTCAAAATTAATAAATCTTTTGACTTGTAATAAAGATTTCTGTGGAGAGGAATGATCATGAGTTTTGGTGACATTTTTTGATGCCTGGTTAATGTCAGGCTTCCTTGGTGAAAAATAGCTTGTGTTTCTTTGATTTGGAAAGACACACAGGTGGCATTAATGTTGTTGGTAGTTGATTTGGCCTAGAAAACTATTTGGAAGTTCTTGGTTCAATATCAGGCTCCTTTATTTCCCCACTAATTCCGAATGGCCGTGTGTCTTATAATGTTCTGATTAAGAAGCCGATGGTTAAGTGTGCCCTGCTGATTCCCCCGCCTCCATTACCTGCACAGAACATGCAAATTAGGCTGTCTTGGAGTCACCATGAGTTCAACAGCATCTGTGTTCTGCTGGGTTATACTCTGGATTTTCTTCAGAATCAATGAATCTTTTGTTTTTTAATAGAGATTTCTCTGGAGAGAAATGATTATGAGTTTTGGTGAAATTTTTTGCTGCCTGGCTAATGCCAGGCTTCCTTGGTGAAAAATAGCTTGTGTTCCTTTGATTTGGAAAGACACACAGATGGCATTAATGTTGTTGGTAGTCGATTTGGCCTAGAAAACTATTTGAAGTTCTTGGTCTATCTACGCCTATATTTGCCCCCTAATTCGATGGAAGTGTGTCTTATATTGTTCTGATTGAGCCGATTGTTACGCGTGCCTGCTGATTCCCGCCTCCATGTACCTGCGCAGACATGCAAATTAGGCTTTCTTGGAGTCACCATGAGTTCAACAGCATCTGTGTTCTGCTGGGTTATACTGTGGATTCTTTTCAAAGTTAATAAATCTTTTGACTTGTAATAAAGATTTCTGTGGAGAGGAATGATCATGAGTTTTGGTAAAAAAATTTGATGCCTGGTTAATGTCAGGCTTCCTTGGTGAAAAATAGCTTGTGTTCCTTTGATTTGGAAAGACACACAGGTGGCATTAATGTTGTTGGTAGTTGATTTGGCCTAGAAAACTATTTGAAGTTCTTGGTCTATCTACGCCTATATTTCCCCCCTAATTCGATGGCTGTGTGTCTTATATTGTTCTGATTAAGCCGATTGTTACGTGTGCCTGCTGATTCCTGCCTCCATGTACCTGCACAGACATGCAAATTAGGCTGTCTTGGAGTCACCATGAGTTGAACAGCATCTGTGTTTTGCTGGGTTATACTCTGGATTTTCTTCAGAATCAATGAGTATTTTGCCTTTTAATAGAGGTTTTCTTGGAGAGGAATGATTATGAGCTTTGGTGAATTTTTTTGATGCCTGGCTAATTCCAGGCTTCCTTGGTGAAAAATAGCTTGTGTTCCTTTGATTTGGAAATACACACAGATGGCATTAATGTTGTTGGTAGTCGATTTGGCCTAGAAAACTATTTGAAGTTCTTGGTCTATCTACGCCTATATTTGCCCCCTAATTCGATGGCCGTGTGTTTTATATTGTTCTGATTGAGCCGATTGTTACGCGTGCCTGCTGATTCCCGCCTCCATGTTCCTGCGCAGACATGCAAATTAGGCTGTCTTGGAGTCACCATGAGTTCAACAGCATCTGTGTTCTGCTGGGTTATACTGTGGATTCTTTTCAAAATTAATAAATCTTTTGATTTTTAATAAAGATTATTGTGGAGAGGAATGATCATGAGTTTTGGTGAAATTTTTTGATGCTTGGTTAATGTCAGACTTCCTTGGTGAAAAAAAGCTTGTGTTCCTTTGATTTGGAAAGACACACAGGTGGCATTAATGTTGTTGGTAGTTGATTTGGCCTAGAAAACTATTTGAAGTTCTTGGTCTATCTACGCCTATATTTCCCCCCTAATTCGATGGCCGTGTGTCTTATATTGTTCTGATTAAGCGCCGATTGTTACGTGTGCCTGCTGATTCCCGCCTCCATGTACCTGCGCAGACATGCAAATTAGGCTGTCTTGGAGTCACCATGAGTTGAACAGCATCTGTGTTCTGCGGGTTATACTACTGGAATTTTCTTCAGATCAATAAATCTTTTGCCTTTTAATAGAGGATTTTTCTGGAGAGAAAATGATTATGAGTTTTGGTGAAATTTTTTTGATGCCTGGCAAATGCCAGCTTCCTTGGTGAAAAATAGCTTGCGTTCCTTTGATTTGGAATGATGCACAGATGGCATTAATGGAATTTGGTGGTCAACTTGGCCTAGAAAAAGGTTTGAAGGTCTTAATCTACCCTACGCATATATTTGCCCCCAATTCTATGGCCGTGTGTCTTATATTGTTCTGATGAAGCCGATTGTTATGGATGCCTGCTGATTCCCGCCTCCATGTACCTGTGCAGACATGCAAATTAGGTTGTCTTGGAGTCACCAAGAATTTAACAGCATTTGTGTTCTGCTGGATATACTGTGGATTCTCTTCAAAATGAAAGAATCTTTTGACTTTTTAATAAAGATTTTCTGTGGAGAGGAATGATTATGAGTTTGGTGAAATTTTTTGATGCTGGTTAATACCAGGCTTCCTTGGTGAAAAAAGCTTGTGTTCCTTTGATTTGGAAAGACACACAGATGGCATAATGTTGTTGGTAGTCGATTTGGGCTAGAAATCTATTTGAAGGTCTTGATCTACCTACACATATATTTGCCCCCTAATTCGATGGCCATGTGTCTTATATTGTTCTGATTGATCCGATTGTTACGCGTGCCTGCTCCCGAATCCCCCGACTCATTACCCTCCACCTTGTGCCTTCTACCTGCTCCGCCAGTTGAGATGCACTCAATTAAAGGCCGAGCCGCTATTCTTAACGGAGATCACTACACTGAGTTCTCTTCGGAACAGCATCTGATGTTTTCCTGCTTGGGTAGAATAACTCTGGATTTCTCTTTCACAAACAAACCCAATGACTCTCTTAACATTGCCTTTTAATAGAGGTTTTCCTGGAGAGGAATGATTATGAGTTTTTGTGAAATTTTTTGCTGCCTGGCTAATGCCAGGCTTCCTTGGTGAAAAATAGCTTGTGTTCCTTTGATTTGGAAAGATACACAGATGGCATTAATATTGTTGGTAGTCGATTTGGCCTAGAAAACTATTTGAAGTTCTTGGTCTATCTACGCCTATATTTGCCCCCTAATTCGATTGCCGTGTGTGTCTTATATTGTTCTGATTGAGCCGATTGTTACGCGTGCCTGCTGTTTCCTCCTCCATGTACCTGCACAGACATGCAAATTAGGCTGTCTTGGAGTCACCATGAGTTCAACAGCATCTGTGTTCTGCCGGGTTATACTCTGGATTCTTTTAAAAATTAATAAAGCTTTTGACTTGTAATAAAGATTTCTGTGGAGAGGAATGATCATGAGTTTTGGTGACATTTTTTGATGCCTGGTTAATGTCAGGCTTGGTGAAAAATGGCTTGTGTTCCTTTGATTTGGAAAGACACACAGATGGCATTAATGTTGTTGGTAGTCGATTTGGCCTAGAAAACTATTTGAAGTTCTTGGTCTATTTACGCCTATATTTGCCCCCTAATTCGATGGCCGTGTGTCTTATATTGTTCTGATTAAGCCGATTGTTACGTGTGCCTGCTGATTCCCGACTCCATGTACCTGCACAGACATGCAAATTAGGCTGTCTTGGAGTCACCATGAGTTGAAGAGCATCTGTGTTCTGCCGGGTTATACTCTGGATTTTCTTCAGATCAATGAATCTTTTGCCTTTTAATAGAGATTTCTCTGGAGAGAAATGTTTATGAGTTTTGGTGAAATTTTTTGATGCCTGCCTAATGCCAGGCTTCCTTGGTGAAAAATAGCTTGCGTTCCTTTGAATTGGAATGATGCACAGATGGCATTAATGGAATTTGGTGGTCAACTTGGCCTAGAAAATGGTTTGAAGGTCTTAATCTACCTACGCATATATTTGCCCCCAATTCTATGGCCGTGTGTCTTATATTGTTCTGATGAAGCCGATTGTTATGGATGCCTGCTGATTCCCGCCTCCATGTACCTGTGCAGACATGCAAATTAGGTTGTCTTGGAGTCACCAAGAATTTAACAGCATTTGTGTTCTGCTGGGATATACTGTGGATTCTCTTCAAAATGAAAGAATCTTTTGACTTTTAATAAAGATTTCTGTGGAGAGGAATGATTATGAGTTTTGGTGAAATTTTTTGATGCCTGGTTAATACCAGGCTTCCTTGGTGAAAAATAGCTTGTGTTCCTTTGATTTGGAAAGACACACAGATGGCATCAATGTTGTTGGTAGTCGATTTGGGCTAGAAATCTATTTGAAGGTCTTGATCTACCTACACATATATTTGCCCCCCATTCCATGGCCGTGTGTCTCATATTGTTCTGATGAAGCCGATTGTCATGCATGCCTGCTGATTCCCACCTCCATGTACCTGCGCAGACATGCAAATTAGGTTGTCTTGGAGTCACCATGAGTTGAACAGCATCTGTGTTCTGCTGGGTTATACTGTGGATTTTCTTCAGAATCAATGAATCTTTTGCCGTTTAACCACTTAAGGACCCCCGCACGCACATATACGTCCACAGAATGGCTCGTACGGGCACAAGGGCGTAAATTTACGTCCCCGCCTTCGTGCGGTTCGGGGGTCCCATCGGGACCCTCTCCGCGGTGTGCGGGGGTCCCCTGGCTCTGGGAGCGATCCGGGACGAATCGGGCGGATGTCGGCGTTTACCGGCCCCCCTGCGATCGCTCCCAGCCAGTGGGAGCGCTCCCCCTTCGTGTAACTTCCTCCTCCTGTGTTTACACAGGAAGGAGGAAATGATGTCACCTCTCATCGCTGCGGTGTTTCCCACCGCTGCTGATGAGAGAAGACATCACAAGTAAGTGTGCACCAACACAACACTGACACACACTCACATAGGCACATTAATCCCTTGTGATCGCCCCCCCCCACCCCCCTGTCACAGTGTCACTGAATGCAGTGATCTAATCACTGCATTTAGTGTCAGTGTGACAGGCAGTGTAAAATCAGTTAGTGTTAGGTTCAGGATAGCCCCCCCACCCCCCCTAATAAAGTTTTAACCCCCTGATCACCGCCCTAGTTAACCCTTTCACTCCCTATTGCCAGCGTCACTAAGCGATCATTTTTCTGATCGCTATATTAGTGTCGCTGTTCCCGCTAGGTAGCTATTTTTTTTTATTGCGATTTTTTTTTTTACTAAAGACATGTGGCTTAATAAATTTTGGCCTAAATGTTTGACTAAAATTTAGTTTATTTGATTTTTTTTAACAAAAGGTAAAAAATAGTGTTTTTTTTTCAAAAATGACGCTCTATTTTTGTATATAAAGGTAATGGGTGGAAAATCTCGCGCCAATGAGGGGGAGGGGTGAGAAAATTAGATTTAGAAAAGCTGCTCCCTGAATAAATCAAATGGATTGAATTATAATAATTGTGTGCATGTAATAGGGGCGCTAAAAGAAAAATAAATAGGTGAATCAATACAACCTATCCCAATATGAACATAAATCCTTATTACAAATGGTATTATAAAATGTGAAATGTGCATATAAAAAATCAATGATAATGACAGCACCTGCAGTGAAGAAGTGTGCAATTATATATGAGTGAATATGAAAAGACAATATACAATACACGGTGAAATGTATAGTGACCATAAATAATATTAATGTGCTCCGTGCTCAAAAAGTCCTTGTGGTAGGTTCCACCTTCACCAATGGGACACCTCAAGTGGGGATGGATGGCTCCTTACCAGATGAAGTTGACCTAAACTAAGGTCAATAGAGCCTGGGTAACACCACCTTGCGCATGGGGGATTCCAATGATGTTGAACGAATAATGCCGATGTCATAAGAAAAAAGGAAGAACAGCTCCCATAGTGTAAAACTATTTATTTAAGATATAAAAACAAATACACAGTGCCAAGTGGCCCCTTACTTGAATGGGTGCCCGTATCCCGGCACTGAGGCTGTAGGCTTGTAGGTATGGAGAGAGAAGCGAAGACCGGCGTGCGTTCCACTGCTGTGTGCGAGGAAACCAGATAACCGGAAGTAGGTAATCAGTGCGTGCCCAGGTACCGCCTCGACATATGTTTCGATATGATCGTCATCAGGAAGCGTACCTGGCGCACGCTAAGGGCTAGTATTATAGGCCTGTCAATCACCGGATGGGGGGGGGGGCAATGCGATACTACAACAGCCTCTGTTCCGGTTGTGGCAGCCATTCAATACAATCGTAATACAGAAATTAAACAAAGCGTTCGCAACCATTTGCAGTGTGCAAACATAACTGCAGATTCGAGATGCAAAACCATACTCAAGTGGCAAACATATCTACAGATAATTGTAACAATCAGCAGATACAAATGAGCAGTGTCAGTCTCCAAGCCACAGTTAAAAATAAAAAACAAATGTGCATATACATATAAATAAAGAATGTATACATTTTAACTGGGTGATGCCATCCTATAATCAAAAATAGAGACAAACCCTTGCACGTATGCCAATAATAAATCATTGGCATATCAATATTACTTAAACCAACTAAATGTAAAATATTATTTAAAATAATATTAAAATTATAATTATATTAAAATATATATTTTTATGGACAGAAAAAATATATATATTACATTAAAAATATTATATAAATGAAATTCCAGTTTTAAAAAGACCTAATCATTTATATTAAATTACAATTTAAAATTTAAAAACCCTCATTATTAATCGGTCAAAAAACAATTGAGGTCCAGCTCAATGTTGAGGCCCAGGGGCCTCATCGTCCTAAGGCGATGGATCCACTGGGTCTCATTCTGGGATACCGCCTTAGTCATGTCGGTTCCACGCCAATGATTGGTAATTCTATCTATCCCATAAAAAGTGAGTAAGCTGGGATCCCTGTTATGGTAAAGATCAAAATGTTTAGACACACTATGATCAGAATATCCTTTTATAATGTTGGCCACATGTTCATTAATTCTAATTTTGAGTTCTCGGGTAGTGCGGCCCACATATTGGAGGTTACAGGGACATACCAATACATAGGTAACAAACTTAGAATGACACGTGATCAGTGGTTTGATGGTGTATTCACGGTTGGTTACACTAGATTTGAATTTGCTAACCTTTTTTCCTTGCCTTTTTTGTTTTTTTGCATGATCTGCATCGGGTACAATAATGGAAACTAGACCCATCAAGAAAGGTAAGGGGTTTTGCCGGAGGATCTGGGACATTGGCTGCCACCATATTTCTCAGCCCTGGTGCTCGCCGGTATATAAAGGTAGGACATACGGGTAGGATCTTGGCCAAATCACTATCTTTGAGTAGGATTGGCCAATACTCTTTAATAATTTTTTCTATATTCCTATATTGCCTATGATATCCAGACAAAAAAGGCACATCTTCTTTTTTTGGAGGTTTAACCTTACTTCCTAATAAGGCTTGTCTGTCCATGTCCAAAACTTCTTTTTGGGCCTTCTGTAATTGGTTTGGGCAATAACAAAAAGGCAAGGAAAAAAGGTTAGCAAATTCAAATCTAGTGTAACCAACCGTGACCTGGGTTCTGAACAACGTTTTCCAACATTAAATTGAATATTGGTCTTTAAAATGATCGTTTTTGAATTTGAACGTTCGAGTCCCATAGACTTCAATGGGGTTCTAAATGTTCGCGCCAACCCGTGGTCTGTTCGAACGTTCTGGTGCAAACCGAACGCGGGTATGTTTGGCTCATCCCTACTCCCTGGACACTTTTGATTTGCTCCGTGGACACTTTTGTTTTGCTCCCTGGACACTATTGTTTTGCTCCCGGGACACTTTTGTTTTCCTCCCTGGACATTTTTGTTTTGCTCCATGGACATTTTTTTTGCTCCCTGGACACTTTTGATTTGCTCCCGGGACACTTTTTCTTTGCTCCCGGGATACATTTTATTTTGCTCCCGGGACACTTTTGTTTTGCTCCCTGGACACTTTTGTTTTGCTCCCTGGATATTTTTGTTTTGCTCCCTTGATATTTTTGTTCTGCTCCTTAAAAACTGTTGTCTTGCTCCCTGGACATTTTTGTCTTGCTCCCTGGACATTTTTGTTTTGCTCCCGCGACACTTTTATTTTGCTCTCTGGACATATTTGTTTTGCTCCCTGGACACTTTTGTCTTGCTCCCTGGACACTTTTGTCTTGCTCCCTGGACATTTTTGTTTTGCTCCCGGGACATTTTTGTTTTGCTCCCGGGGCATTTTTGTTTTGCTCCCTGGACCCTTTTTTTTGCTCCCGGGACACTTTTTTTTGCTCCCGGGACACTTTTGTCCTGCTCCCTGGACAGTTTTGTTTTGCTCCCGGGACACTTTTTTTTTCTCCCTGGACATTTTTGTTTTGCTCCCGGGACACTTTTGTTTTGCTCCTGGGACACTTTTGTTTTGCTCCAGAGACACTTTTGTTTTGCTTCGTGGACACTTTTGTTTTGCTTCTGGGACACTTTAGGTTTGCTCCTTGGATATTTTTGTTTTGCTCCCTGAAAACTTTTGTCTTGCTCCCTGGACATTTTTGTCTTGCTCCCTGGACATTTTTGTCTTGCTCCCTGGACATTTTTGTCTTGCTCCCTGGACATTTTTGTTTTGCTCCCGGGACACTTTTGTTTTTCTCCCTGGACACTTTTGTTTTGCTCCCTGGACACTCTTGTTTTGCTCCCTGGACACTTTTGTTTTGCTCCCTGGACATTTTTGTCTTTCTCCTTAGACATTTTTGTTTTGCTCCAGGGACACTTTTTTTTTGTTCCCTGGACATTTTTGTTTTGCTCCCAGGACACTTTTGTTTTGCTCCCTGGACATATTTGTTTTGCTCCCTGGACACTTTTGTCTTGCTCCCTGGACACTTTTGTCTTGCTCCCTGGACATTTTTGTTTTGCTCCCGGGATATTTTTGTTTTGCTCCCGGGGCATTTTTGTTTTGCTCCCTGGACACTTTTTTTTGCTCCCGGGACACTTTTTTTTGCTCCCGGGACACTTTTGTCCTGCTCCCTGGACAGTTTTGTTTTGCCCCTGGACACTTTTTTTTTCTCCCTGGACATTTTTGTTTTGCTCCCGGGACACTTTTGTTTTGCTCCGGAGACACTTTTGTTTTGCTTCGTGGACACTTTTGTTTTGCTTCTGGGACACTTTAGGTTTGCTCCTTGGATATTTTTGTTTTGCTCCCTGAAAACTTTTGTCTTGCTCCCTGGACATTTTTGTCTTGCTCCCTGGACATTTTTGTCTTGCTCCCTGGACATTTTTGTCTTGCTCCCTGGACATTTTTGTTTTGCTCCCGGGACACTTTTGTTTTTCTCCCTGGACACTTTTGTTTTGCTCCCTGGACACTCTTGTTTTGCTCCCTGGACACTTTTGTTTTGCTCCCTGGACATTTTTGTCTTTCTCCTTAGACATTTTTGTTTTGCTCCAGGGACACTTTTTTTTTGTTCCCTGGACATTTTTGTTTTGCTCCCGGGACACTTTTGTTTTGCTCCCTGGACACTTTTGTTTTGCTCCCTATACATTTTTTTTGCTCCCGTTACACTGTTGATTTGCTCCGTGGACACTTTTGTTTTGCTCCCTGGACACTATTGTTTTGCTCCCGGGACACTTTTGTTTTCCTCCCTGGACATTTTTGTTTTGCTCCATGGACATTTTTTTTGCTCCCTGGACACTTTTGATTTGCTCCCGGGACACTTTTTCTTTGCTCCCGGGATACATTTTATTTTGCTCCCGGGACACTTTTGTTTTGCTCCCTGGACACTTTTGTTTTGCTCCCTGGATATTTTTGTTTTGCTCCCTTGATATTTTTGTTCTGCTCCTTAAAAACTGTTGTCTTGCTCCCTGGACATTTTTGTCTTGCTCCCTGGACATTTTTGTTTTGCTCCCGCGACACTTTTATTTTGCTCTCTGGACATATTTGTTTTGCTCCCTGGACACTTTTGTCTTGCTCCCTGGACACTTTTGTCTTGCTCCCTGGACATTTTTGTTTTGCTCCCGGGACATTTTTGTTTTGCTCCCGGGGCATTTTTGTTTTGCTCCCTGGACACTTTTTTTTGCTCCCGGGACACTTTTTTTTGCTCCCGGGACACTTTTGTCCTGCTCCCTGGACAGTTTTGTTTTGCCCCTGGACACTTTTTTTTTCTCCCTGGACATTTTTGTTTTGCTCCCGGGACACTTTTGTTTTGCTCCTGGGACACTTTTGTTTTGCTCCAGAGACACTTTTGTTTTGCTTCGTGGACACTTTTGTTTTGCTTCTGGGACACTTTAGGTTTGCTCCTTGGATATTTTTGTTTTGCTCCCTGAAAACTTTTGTCTTGCTCCCTGGACATTTTTGTCTTGCTCCCTGGACATTTTTGTCTTGCTCCCTGGACATTTTTGTCTTGCTCCCTGGACATTTTTGTTTTGCTCCCGGGACACTTTTGTTTTTCTCCCTGGACACTTTTGTTTTGCTCCCTGGACACTCTTGTTTTGCTCCCTGGACACTTTTGTTTTGCTCCCTGGACATTTTTGTCTTTCTCCTTAGACATTTTTGTTTTGCTCCAGGGACACTTTTTTTTTGTTCCCTGGACATTTTTGTTTTGCTCCCGGGACACTTTTGTTTTGCTCCCTGGACATATTTGTTTTGCTCCCTGGACACTTTTGTCTTGCTCCCTGGACACTTTTGTCTTGCTCCCTGGACATTTTTGTTTTGCTCCCGGGACATTTTTGTTTTGCTCCCGGGGCATTTTTGTTTTGCTCCCTGGACACTTTTTTTTGCTCCCGGGACACTTTTTTTTGCTCCCGGGACACTTTTGTCCTGCTCCCTGGACAGTTTTGTTTTGCCCCTGGACACTTTTTTTTTCTCCCTGGACATTTTTGTTTTGCTCCCGGGACACTTTTGTTTTGCTCCTGGGACACTTTTGTTTTGCTCCGGAGACACTTTTGTTTTGCTTCGTGGACACTTTTGTTTTGCTTCTGGGACACTTTAGGTTTGCTCCTTGGATATTTTTGTTTTGCTCCCTGAAAACTTTTGTCTTGCTCCCTGGACATTTTTGTCTTGCTCCCTGGACATTTTTGTCTTGCTCCCTGGACATTTTTGTTTTGCTCCCGGGACACTTTTGTTTTTCTCCCTGGACACTTTTGTTTTGCTCCCTGGACACTCTTGTTTTGCTCCCTGGACACTTTTGTCTTGCTCCCTGGACACTTTTGTCTTGCTCCCTGGACATTTTTGTCTTGCTCCCTGGACATTTTTGTCTTGCTCCCTGGACATTTTTGTTTTGCTCTCGGGACACTTTTGTTTTTCTCCCTGGACACTTTTGTTTTGGTCCCTGGACACTTTTGTTTTGCTCCCTGGACACTTTTGTTTTCCTCCCTGGACACTTTTGTTTTGCTCCCCGGACATTTTTGTTTTGCTCCCTGGACATTTTTGTTTTGCTCCCGGGACACTTTTGTTTTGCTCCCTGGACACTTTTGTTTTGCTCCCTGGACATTTTATTTTGCTCCCTTTACACTGTTGTTTTGCTTCTGGGACACTTTTGTTTTGCTCCCTGGACGCTTTTGTTTTGCTCCTGGGCATTTTTGTTTTGCTCCCGTTACACTGTTGTTTTGCTTCTGGGACACTTTTGTTTTGCTCCCTGGACACTTTTGTCTTGCTCCCTGGACACTTTTGTCTTGCTCCCTGGACACTTTTGTCTTGCTCCCTGGACACTTTTGTCTTGCTCCATGGACATTTTTGTTTTGCTCCCGGGACACTTTTGTTTTGCTCCCGGGACACTTTTGTTCTGCTCCCTGGACAGTTTTGTTTTGCTCCCGTGACACTTTTTTTTTTGCTCACGGGACACTTTTGTTTTGCACCCTGGACACTTTTGTTTTGCTCCCTGGACATTTTTGTCTTTCTCCTTGGACATTTTTGTTTTGCTCCCGGGACACTTTTGTTTTGCTCCCTGGACACTTTTGTTTTGCTCCCTATACATTTTTTTTTGCTCCCGTTACACTGTTGTTTTGCTTCTGGGACACCTTTGTATTTCTCCCTGGACGCTTTTGTTTTGCTCCCTGGACATTTTTGTCTTTCTCCTTGGACATTTTTGTTTTGCTCCCGGGACACTTTTGTTTTGTTCCCTGGACATTTTTGTTTTGCTCCCGGGACACTTTTGTTTTGCTCCGTGGACACTTTTGTTTTGCTCCATATACATTTTTTTTTGCTCCCGTTACACTGTTGTTTCTGGGACACTTTTGTTTTGCTCCCTATACATTTTTTTTGCTCCCGTTACACTGTTGTTTTGCTTCTGGGACACCTTTGTTTTGCTCCCTGGACGCTTTTGTTTTGCTCCCTGGACATTTTTGTCTTTCTCCTTGGACATTTTTGTTTTGCTCCCTGGACACTTTTGTTTTGTTCCCTGGACATTTTTGTTTTGCTCCCGGGACACTTTTGTTTTGCTCCCTGGACACTTTTGTTTTGCTCCATAGACATTTTTTTTGCTCCCGTTACACTGTTGCTTCTGGGACACTTTTGTTTTGCTCCCTGGACGCGTTTGTTTTGCTCCCTGGACATTTTTGTTTTGCTCCCATTACACTGTTTTGCTTCTGGGACACTTTTGTTTTGCTCCCTGGACACTTTTGTCTTGCTCCCTGGACACTTTTGTCTTGCTCCCTGGACACTTTTGTTTTTCTCCCTGGACATTTTTGTCTTTCTCCCTGGACATTTTTGTCTTTCTCCCTGGACATTTTTGTTTTGCTCCGGGGACACTTTTGTTTTGCTCCCTGGACATTTTTGTTTTGCTCCCGGGACACTTTTGTTTTGCTCCGTGGACACGTTTGTTTTGCTCCCTGGACAGTTTTTTTTCCTGGACACTTTAGTTTTGCTCCCTGGACGTTTTTGTTTTTCTCCCGTTACACTGTTGTTTTGATCCCGGGACAGTATTGTTTTGCTCCCTGGACATTTTTGTTTCTCTCCCTGTACACTTTTGTCTTGCTCCCTTGACACTTTTCTTTTTCTCCCTGGACACTTTTGTTTTGCTCCCTGGACACTCTTGTTTTGCTCCCTGGACAATTTTGTTTTCCTCCCTGGACATTTTTGTCTTTCTCCTTAGACATTTTTGTTTTGCTCCCGGGACACTTTTGTTTTGTTCCCTGGACATTTTTGTTTTGCTCCCGGGACACTTTTGTTTTGCTCCCTGGACACTTTTGTTTTGCTCCCTAAACATTTTTTTTTGCTCCCGTTACACTGTTGTTTTGCTTCTGGGACACTTTTGTCTTGCTCCCTGGACACTTTTGTTTTTCTCCCTGGACATTTTTGTCTTTCTCCCTGGACATTTTTGTCTTTCTCCCTGGACATTTTTGTTTTGCTCCCGGGACACTTTTGTTTTGCTCCCTGGACATTTTTGTTTTGCTCCGGGACACTTTTGTTTTGCTCCCTGGACACTTTTGTTTTGCTCCCTGGACAGTTTTTTTTCCTGGACACTTTTGTTTTGCTCCCTGGACATTTTTGTTTTTCTCCCGTTACACTGTTGTTTTGATCCCGGGACAGTATTGTTTTGCTCCCTGGACATTTTTGTTTCTCTCCCTGTACACTTTTGTCTTGCTCCCTGGACATTTTTGTTTTGCTCCCTGGACATTTTTGTCTTTCTCCCTGGACATTTTTGTTTTGCTCCCGGGACACTTTTGTTTTGCTCCCGGAACACTTTTATTTTGCTCCCTATACACTTTTGTTTTGCTTCCTGGACATTTTTGTTTTGCTCCCGGGACACTTTTGTTTTGCTCCCGGGACACTTTTGTTTTGCTCCTTGGACATTTTTGTTTTGCTCCCTTGACATTTTTATTTTGCTCCTTGGAAACTTTTGTCTTGCTCCCTGGACATTTTTTTTGCTCCCTGGACATTTTTGTTTTGCTCCCTGGACACTTTTGACTTGCTCCCTGGACACTTTTGTCTTGCTCCCTGGACACTTTTGTCTTGCTCCCTGGACATTTTTGTCTTGCTCCCTGGACATTTTTGTCTTGCTCCCTGGACATTTTTGTTTTGCTCTCGGGACACTTTTGTTTTTCTCCCTGGACACTTTTGTTTTGCTCCCTGGACACTTTTGTTTTGCTCCCTGGACACTTTTGTTTTGCTCCCTGGACACTTTTGTTTTGCTCCCTGGACATTTTTGTTTTGCTCCCTGGACATTTTTGTTTTGCTCCCGGGACACTTTTTTTTTGCTCCCTGGACACTTTTGTTTTGCTCCCTGGACATTTTATTTTGCTCCCTTTACACTGTTGTTTTGCTTCTGGGACACTTTTGTTTTGCTCCCTGGACGCTTTTGTTTTGCTCCTGGACATTTTTGTTTTGCTCCCGTTACACTGTTGTTTTGCTTCTGGGACACTTTTGTTTTGCTCCCTGGACACTTTTGTCTTGCTCCCTGGACACTTTTGTCTTGCTCCCTCTACACTTTTGTCTTGCTCCCTGGACACTTTTGTCTTGCTCCCTGGACATTTTTGTTTTGCTCCCGGGACACTTTTGTTTTGCTCCCGGGACAATTTTGTTCTGCTCCCTGGACAGTTTTGTTTTGCTCCCGTGACACTTTTTTTTTTGCTCACGGGACACTTTTGTTTTGCACCCTGGACACTTTTGTTTTGCTCCCTGGACATTTTTGTCTTTCTCCTTGGACATTTTTGTTTTGCTCCCGGGACACTTTTGTTTTGTTCCCTGGACATTTTTGTTTTGCTCCCGGGACACTTTTGTTTTGCTCCCTGGACACTTTTGTTTTGCTCCCTATACATTTTTTTTTGCTCCCGTTACACTGTTGTTTTGCTTCTGGGACACCTTTGTTTTGCTCCCTGGACGCTTTTGTTTTGCTCCCTGGACATTTTTGTCTTTCTCCTTGGACATTTTTGTTTTGCTCCCTGGACACTTTTGTTTTGCTCCCTGGACATTTTTGTTTTGCTCCCTGGACATTTTTGTTTTGCTCCCGGGACACTTTTGTTTTGCTCCCTGGACATTTTATTTTGCTCCCTTTACACTGTTGTTTTGCTTCTGGGACACTTTTGTTTTGCTCCCTGGACGCTTTTGTTTTGCTCCTGGACATTTTTGTTTTGCTCCCGTTACACTGTTGTTTTGCTTCTGGGACACTTTTGTTTTGCTCCCTGGACACTTTTGTCTTGCTCCCTGGACACTTTTGTCTTGCTCCCTCTACACTTTTGTCTTGCTCCCTGGACACTTTTGTCTTGCTCCCTGGACATTTTTGTTTTGCTCCCGGGACACTTTTGTTTTGCTCCCGGGACACTTTTGTTCTGCTCCCTGGACAGTTTTGTTTTGCTCCCGTGACACTTTTTTTTTTGCTCACGGGACACTTTTGTTTTGCACCCTGGACACTTTTGTTTTGCTCCCTGGACATTTTTGTCTTTCTCCTTGGACATTTTTGTTTTGCTCCCGGGACACTTTTGTTTTGTTCCCTGGACATTTTTGTTTTGCTCCCGGGACACTTTTGTTTTGCTCCCTGGACACTTTTGTTTTGCTCCCTATACATTTTTTTTTGCTCCCGTTACACTGTTGTTTTGCTTCTGGGACACCTTTGTTTTGCTCCCTGGACGCTTTTGTTTTGCTCCCTGGACATTTTTGTCTTTCTCCTTGGACATTTTTGTTTTGCTCCCGGGACACTTTTGTTTTGTTCCCTGGACATTTTTGTTTTGCTCCCGGGACACTTTTGTTTTGCTCCCTGGACACCTTTGTTTTGCTCCATATACGTTTTTCTTTCTCGTACATCACGGGACACAGAGCGGCATATTCATTACTATATGGGTTATATGGAGTACCTTCAGGTGTGGACACTGGCAATCTCAAACAGGAAGTCCCCTCCCTATATAACCCCCTCCCCTAGAGGGAGTCCCTCAGTTTTTTGGCCAGTGTCTTAGGTGTTGGTCACGGAATAGCTTTGCTCCACATCCTTGGGATTAAGGGCGGGCTAACCGGATCTGTCCAAGGAGCCTCAGTGCCAAAGTGGACAGTACCCGGGCCCCAAACCGTGGGGTTTTGTCTATAATGCTCCTCTTTGGAGGGCTGGACCCTGGGCCCAGGACTTGGAGTTCGTAAAGACCATAAGTTCCTGTTTGCCAGGGTGCTATATAGGTCCAGGACAGTGGGTACCTTCATAGGACCCCAGGGCCTGAAGGTCTATTACGCTACCCACAGAGATGGGAGAAGATTGGATCGTTTTGCTAGACAAACATCCTGCAGCATGGAGTAGGTAAGAGGGGAGCCTGCAGGACTTGGTTCGACAGCAGGCTCTCCGGGGTAACCTAAAAGGGGGGTAGCCTAAGTATGCTCTGCATTGGCAACCTTGCTCACTATGTCTGAGAAGACAGGATGATCTCATTCCCCCATCACTAGGTTCCCCTGTCTAAGAAACAATTGTGTTTGCTAGATACCTGCTGCTTTCTTCCTAGGGCTAAGTAAGGACCCCTATGGGGCCTTTTGGAGAGTCCTACCTGGCCGGGGGTTTGATTCTGCCACTTGGTACTGCAGTCCTGGGTCTCCAGCAGCGCGGCTCCTCCATGTTCTTCCTGCTCCGGCAGACGTTTTTCGCGCCGTTCGGAGGGGAGGGCGGGGGGGGGGGCGCCTGCAGCGTCATCAGGGGCGCGCCTTGTGCTGTTATACATCAGCAGGCTATAGTCAGTGCTCAGTCTGAGGCTGATCTGAAAGGGAGAGGACGCAGAGCGGCAGAACAGTGACTCCCGGTGGCGGAAGAGGGGTAGTACATGCTGGACTTGGTTCCAATGCTTTTCTGTTAAGCCAAAAAATCCCCCTTTTTGCAACAGGTTGGAGGCTGGCAAACTAAGTTTGGGGTCGCTGTATGTTTTAAAAAAAAAAAAAAAAAGAAGGACTTATATATTTAAAAAAAAAAATAAAAAAAATAAAAGAGAACATACGGGGCCCCATCAGTTTTTGGGCATTAGTGATCTATTGTCCCCTAAACCCTAGTTTTTGTACTCCTGGCCACTACAGTCTGCTGTTGTAGGTGGAGTCCCTCGATTTTGTATTATGGCTTCCAAAGGTTCGGAGTCAAAGGGTACAAAAAAGACCAAAAAACAAAGGGGTTCCCCCTCTGATTCTGATGATATGCCGATACTTTCCCCGCAGCTTATTCCCATGAAGGTCGCCTTGGATGAGCCATTAGGGGGGTCTGGTGCTGAGGCTGGCCCAGATCAGCCCAGCCCTGTGTTTATCACAGAGGAGATGCTAGCTGTATCCCTAGGGGGGCTAGAAGAGAGATTAGCAGCGTTGATCGCTAGATCTATTCCTGGCAAGAAACGGGCTAGATCCCCATCACCAAAAGGTGTATCCTCAGATGCTGAAATTCTCTCTCTGGAGGAATTGGAATCGCAGGAGGATCAACTAGACCTGAACCAAGAGGGTTCAGGGATTGAGGGATCTACCTCTGAGGAACCATTTTCAGACTCCCAGACAGAGAGACTGTGGGTGCAGTCTTTGACGGACATGGTCCGCTCGGCATTTAATTTACCATTGCCAGAGCCTCAGGTTCCTGCGGTATCCTCTCTGGGCTCTTTGAAAGCTCCTTTAAGCAACGCAGTTTTTCCGGTCCATCCTCTCTTGGAGGAATTGATCTTTCAGGATTGGGTATGACTGGACAGGATTTTTCTGCCGCCGAAGAGATTTGCGGTCATTTACCCTATGGAGGAAAAATTCTCAAAGAGGTGGAAGCTCCCAGTGGTGGATGCAGCCATCTCCTGTGTGAATAAATCACTAACTTGTCCGGTGGAAAACATACAAATGTTTGAAGATCCGGTTGATAAACGGTTAGAGACACTTTTAAAAGCATCCTTTGCTACGGCAGGAGCAGTGGTACAGCCAGCTGTGGCTGCGATTGGAGTTTGTCAGGCGTTAAAGGACCAGACAAAAGAAATGCTAAAAGACATGCCTACCCAACAGGCAGAAGAGTTTTCTGACATTCCCAGAGCTCTGTGTTTTGCGGTAGATGCTATAAAGGATTCCATCCAGCAGGCCTCTCGTTTATCACTATTTTTGGTGCACATGAGAAGGCTCTTATGGTTGAAGAACTGGGCGGCAGAGCCCCCATGCAAAAAGCTTCTGGCAGGGTTTCCCTTCCATGGAGGACGACTCTTCGGAGAGGATCTGGATAAATACATTCAGACTATTTCAAGTGGCAAAAGTACCCTTTTACCAGTCAAAAAGACATTCCGGGGTCCTACATTTAAAAGGCAGCTCTTTCCTGTCTCAGGGCCCTCAAATTCCAGGCAGTATCGACGGCCGCCTGCGCGATCCAACTTTAACAGTAGATCACAGGGACAGGCCCCTGGGGGTAAGAGACCATGGTATCGCAAGCCGACAAAACCAGCCCCTAAGTCTGCCTTATGAAGGGGAGCCCCCACTCTCACGGGTGGGGGGAAGGCTTAGTTTCTTCTCAGAAGTTTGGGAAGCCAAGATCCCCGACAAATGGGTCCGGGCGTCTGTAACCACAGGCTACAGACTGGAGTTTCTAAAGTTTCCTCCGCCTCATTTTCAAGAGTCAAGGCTACCAAAGGATCCAGCAAAGAAGGCCTCGATGCTGGCAGCTTTGGATCACCTGCTTTGCCAGGACGTGATAATAGAGGTGCCAGCCCAAGAGCAGGGGCTAGGTTTCTATTCCAATCTCTTTGTCATACCAAAGCCCAACGGCGATGTCAGGCCAATCTTGGACCTAAAGAGTTTAAACGTTTACCTAAGGGTTCGTTCCTTCCGGATGGAATCCGTCCGGTCAGCAGTCGCCACGCTCCAGAGGGACGATTTTCTGGCTTCCATAGACATAAAGGATGCTTACCTTCATGTACCAATCTTTCAGTCGCATCAAAGATTTTTACGCTTCGCAGTGGGGCAGCGACACTTCCAATTCAGGGCGCTCCCCTTCGGGCTAGCCACGGCCCCCCGGGTATTCACGAAGATCCTAGCCCCAGTTTTGGCCAATCTAAGGATCCAAGGGGTCACAGTCCTAGCATACTTGGACGACCTTTTAATCATAGATCACTCACGGCCGTGTCTGCAACAGGCAGTAAACCTCACGGTTCAGTACCTCGAAAGGTTCGGCTGGGTCCTAAACCGGGAAAAGTCAGCGTTCCAGCCCACAAAGCAGTTGGAATACCTCGGCATGAGGTTAGACACAGAACAGCAAAGGGTGTTCCTGCCCCTTGTAAAGATCGAGGCTATCAAGGGGTTGGTTCAGTTGGTTCTAAGCAAGAAAAAACCAACTATTCGCCTGTGTATGCGATTACTAGGCAAGCTAGTGGCCACGTTCGAGGCAGTACCATACGCTCAGATCCACACTCGCGTCCTACAGGCAGCCATTCTAGCAGCCTGGGGCAAGAGAGCACATGCCTTGGAGTCCCCTTTGACGCTATCATCAAGGGTCCGACAAAGCCTGGCTTGGTGGTTGAACCCTCAGAATCTTCTAAAGGGAAGGTCCTTCAGCCCCGTTGTCTGGAAGGTAGTTACCACAGACGCCAGCCTGGCAGGCTGGGGGGCGGTCTTGGAGGGGTTCTCTCGCCAGGGAACTTGGGTGGAAGCAGAGAGGCAGCTACCCATGAATGTCTTGGAGATCAGAGCTGCTCGCCTAGCCCTCCTGGCATGGACCTCCAGATTACAGGGGTCCCCGGTGAGAATCCAGTCAGACAATGCCACAGCGGTGGCATACATAAACCACCAAGGGGGAACCAGGAGTCAGGCCGCTCAGAGGGAGGTGAGCTTGATTTTTCAGTGGGCAGAGGTTCATGTACCCTGCATTTCGGCGATATTCATTCCCGGAGTGGACAACCTGCAGGCAGACTTCTTAAGTCGCCAGATTTTGTCGCCGGGGGAGTGGTCTCTGCATCCCCAGGTCTTTCAGACAATCTGCCAGAAGTGGGGAATGCCAGACATAGATATAATGGCATCCAGGTTCAACAAGAAACTAGACAGGTTCGTGTCTCGAGCGAGGGACCCTATGGCCTGCGGAACCGATGCGTTGGTTTGCCCTTGGCATCAATTCAAACTTCTATATGCATTCCCTCCGCTACAGTTACTTCCGCGCCTGTTGCGCAGGATCAGAGTGGAGCACAAGCCAGTCATTCTAGTAGCTCCAGCTTGGCCCCGGAGGACATGGTACTCACTAGTCCTAAGGATGGCAGTGGGAGACCCTTGGACTCTTCCTCTACGACCAGACCTACTCTCACAAGGCCCGATCCTCCACCCTACATTACAGCGTCTAAATTTGACGGCCTGGAGGCTGAATCCCTGATTCTCAGGGGTAGAGGTCTGTCTAGGCAGGTAATTCCTACCCTGATTAGGGCTAGAAAGCCGGCCTCCAGGGTGATTTATTACAGGGTGTGGAGGAACTACGTAGGCTGGTGTGAATCCAAAAGATGGAATTCCCGCAAATATACCATTGATAGGGTGTTAGGTTTTCTCCAGCTAGGAGTGGATAAAGGCCTGGCTTTAAGCACAATCAAGGGACAGATTTCAGCTCTGTCAGTGTGGTTTCAGAGGCCCCTGGTCACCCACTCGCTGGTAAAGACCTTCATACAGGGGGTCTTGCGTATTAATCCTCCTGTCAAGTCACCAATTTGTCCATGGGACTTAAATCTTGTCCTGTCCACTCTACAGAAACAACCCTTTGAGCCGTTGGCTGAGATTCCTTTAGTTTTACTGACAAGAAAGTTGGTATTCTTGGTCGCCATAGTTTCGGCCAGGAGAGTGTCAGAGTTGGCAGCCTTATCATGTAAGGAACCATATCTCATTCTACATAAGGATAGGGCAGTTCTCCGGCCCCATCCTGCCTTTCTACCAAAGGTTATATCCAATTTTCACTTGAACCAGGATTTGGTACTTCCATCCTTCTTTCCGAAACCCACATCTAGAAAGGAGGGGTTGCTGCATACCTTGGATATTGTCCGGGCCATGAAGGCCTATCTTAAAGCTACAGAAAAGATCCGGAAAACAGATGTGTTGTTCGTTCTACCAGATGGCCCCAAGAAGGGGCAGGCAGCTGCAAAATCCACCATCTCGAGATGGATTAGACAATTAATCATTCAGGCCTACGGTTTGAAGAGGTTGCCTCCTCCTTTGTCGGTAAAGGCCCATTCTACCAGGGCCATGGGCGCCTCCTGGGCAGCACACCATCAGATCTCTATGGCTCAGATATGCAAGGCGGCGACATGGTCATCAGTCCACACGTTTACAAGGTTTTATCAACTAGACGTGAGAAGGAATGCGGATTCAGCCTTTGGGCAGGCAGTACTACAGGCTGCGGTTTAAGATCCTCGGGATCAGAGGCACCCTTGGGTGTAAAAAAGAAAAAAAAAAAAAGTTTTTCTTGACTAAGTTGGATTTATTATTATTATTTGAGTATACCTCTAAATTAAATCTCTTTTGAGAAGATGTCTCCCTCCCCTCATTAAAGCATTGCTTTCGGACATCCCATATAGTAATGAATATGCCGCTCTGTGTCCCGTGATGTACGAGAAAGAAAAAGGGATTTTTAAATACAGCTTACCTGTAAAATCCTTTTCTTGGAGTACATCACGGGACACAGAGCTCCCACCCCTCTTTTGGGGAACATTTTTGGGAGGCATACTGCTTGCTACAAAACTGAGGGACTCCCTCTAGGGGAGGGGGTTATATAGGGAGGGGACTTCCTGTTTGAGATTGCCAGTGTCCACACCTGAAGGTACTCCATATAACCCATATAGTAATGAATATGCCGCTCTGTGTCCCGTGATGTACTCCAAGAAAGGGATTTTACAGGTAAGCTGTATTTAAAAATCCCTTTTTTTTTGCTCCCGTTACACTGTTGTTTCTGGGACACTTTTGTTTTGCTCCCTATACATTTTTTTTGCTCCCGTAACACTGTTGTTTTGCTACTGGGACACCTTTGTTTTGCTCCCTGGACTCTTTTGTTTTGCTCCCTGGACATTTTTGTCTTTCTCCTTGGACATTTTTGTTTTGCTCCCTGGACACTTTTGTTTTGTTCCCTGGACATTTTTGTTTTGCTCCCGGGACACTTTTGTTTTGCTCCCTGGACACTTTTGTTTTGCTCCATATACATTTTTTTTGCTCCCGTTACACTGTTGCTTCTGGGACACTTTTGTTTTGCTCCCTGGACGCGTTTGTTTTGCTCCCTGGACATTTTTGTTTTGCTCCCATTACACTGTTTTGCTTCTGGGACACTTTTGTTTTGCTCCCTGGACACTTTTGTCTTGCTCCCTGGACACTTTTGTCTTGCTCCCTGGACACTTTTGTTTTTCTCCCTGGACATTTTTGTCTTTCTCCCTGGACATTTTTGTTTTGCTCCCGGGACACTTTTGTTTTGCTCCCTGGACATTTTTGTTTTGCTCCCGGGACACTTTTGTTTTGCTCCGTGGACACGTTTGTTTTGCTCCCTGGACAGTTTTTTTTCCTGGACACTTTTGTTTTGCTCCCTGGACGTTTTTGTTTTTCTCCCGTTACACTGTTGTTTTGATCCCGGGACAGTATTGTTTTGCTCCCTGGACATTTTTGTTTCTCTCCCTGTACACTTTTGTCTTGCTCCCTTGACACTTTTGTTTTGCTCCCTGGACACTTTTGTTTTGCTCCCGGGACACTTTTATTTTGCTCCCTATACACTTTTGTTTTGCTTCCTGGACATTTTTGTTTTGCTCCCGGGACACTTCTGTTTTGCTCCCGGGACACTTTTTTTTTGCTCCTTGGACATTTTTGTTTTGCTCCCGGGACACTTTTGTTTTGCTCCCTGGACACTTTTGTTTTGCTCCCGGGACACTTTTATTTTGCTCCCTATACACTTTTGTTTTGCTTCCTGGACATTTTTGTTTTGCTCCCGGGACACTTCTGTTTTGCTCCAGGGACACTTTTTTTTTGCTCCTTGGACATTTTTGCTTTGCTCCCTTGACATTTTTATTTTCCTCCTTGGAAACTTTTGTCTTGCTCCCTGGATATTTTTTTGCTCCCTGGACATTTTTGTTTTGCTCCCGGGACACTTTTGTTTTGCTCCCTGGACACTTTTGTCTTGCTCCCTGGACACTTTTTTCTTGCTCCCTGGACACTTTTGTTTTGCTCCCTGGACACTTTTGTCTTGCTCCCTGGACACTTTTGTTTTTCTCCCTGGACATTTTTGTCTTTCTCCCTGGAAATTTTTGTTTTGCTCCCTGGACACTTTTGTCTTGCTCCCTGGACACTTTTGTCTTGCTCCCTGGACACTTTTGTTTTGCTCCCTGGACACTTTTGTCTTTCTCCCTGGACACTTTTGTTTTGCTCCCTGGACATTTTTGTTTTTCTCCCGTTACACTGTTGTTTTGCTCCCAGGACAGTATTGTTTTGCTCAATGGACATTTTTGTTTTGCTCCCTGTACACTTTTGTCTTGCTCCCTGTACACTTTTGTCTTGCTCCCTTGACACTTTTGTTTTGCTCCCTGGACATTTTTGTCTTTCTCCCTGGACATTTTTGTTTTGCTCCCTGGACATTTTTGTCTTTCTCCCTGGACATTTTTGTCTTTCTCCCTGGACATTTTTGTTTTGCTCCCGGGACACTTTTGTTTTGCTCCCGGGACACTTTTGTTTTGCTCCCGGGACACTTTTGTTTTGCTCCCGGGACACTTTTATTTTGCTCCCTATACACTTTTGTTTTGCTCCCTGGACATTTTTGTTTTTCTCCCGGGACACTTTTTTTTTGCTCCTTGGACATTTTTGTTTTGCTCCCGGTACACTTTTGTTTTGCTCCCTGGACAGTTTTGTTTTGCTCCCTTGACATTTTTATTTTGCTCCTTGGAAACTTTTGTCTTGCTCCCTGGACATTTTTGTTTTGCTCCCGGGACACTTTTGTTTTGCTCCCTGGACACTTTTGTTTTGCTCCCTGGACACTTTTTGTCTTGCTCCCGGGACACTTTTGTTTTTCTCCCTGGACATTTTTGTCTTTCTCCCTGGAAATTTTTGTTTTGCTCCCTGGACATTTTTGTCTTCCTCCCTGGACATTTTTGTTTTGCTCCCGGGACACTTTTGTTTTGCTCCCTGGACACTTTTGTCTTGCTCCCTGGACACTTTTGTTTTTCTCCCTGGACATTTTTGTCTTTCTCCCTGGAAATTTTTGTTTTGCTCCCTGGACATTTTTGTCTTTCTCCCTGGACATTTTTGTTTTGCTCCCTGGACACTTTTGTTTTGCTCCCTGGACACTTTTGTCTTGCTCCCTGGACACTTTTGTTTTTCTCCCTGGACATTTTTGTCTTTCTCCCTGGAAATTTTTGTTTTGCTCCCTGGACATTTTTGTCTTTCTCCCTGGACATTTTTGTTTTGCTCCCTGGACATTTTTGTCTTTCTCCCTGGACATTTTTGTCTTGCTCCCGGGACACTTTTGTTTTGCTCCCGGGACACTTTTGTTTTGCTCCCGGGACACTTTTGTTTTGCTCCCGGGACACTTTTATTTTGCTCCCTATACACTTTTGTTTTGCTCCCTGGACATTTTTGTTTTTCTCCCAGGACACTTTTTTTTTGCTCCTTGGACATTTTTGTTTTGCTCCCGGTACACTTTTGTTTTGCTCCCTGGACAGTTTTGTTTTGCTCCCTTGACATTTTTATTTTGCTCCTTGGAAACTTTTGTCTTGCTCCCTGGACATTTTTTTTTGCTCCCTGGACATTTTTGTCTTTCTCCCTGGACATTTTTGTCTTGCTCCCGGGACACTTTTGTTTTGCTCCCGGGACACTTTTGTTTTGCTCCCTGGACACTTTTGTTTTGCTCCCTGGACACTTTTTGTCTTGCTCCCGGGACACTTTTGTTTTTCTCCCTGGACATTTTTGTCTTTCTCCCTGGAAATTTTTGTTTTGCTCCCTGGACATTTTTGTCTTCCTCCCTGGACATTTTTGTTTTGCTCCCGGGACACTTTTGTTTTGCTCCCTGGACACTTTTGTCTTGCTCCCTGGACACTTTTGTTTTTCTCCCTGGACATTTTTGTCTTTCTCCCTGGAAATTTTTGTTTTGCTCCCTGGACATTTTTGTCTTTCTCCCTGGACATTTTTGTTTTGCTCCCTGGACACTTTTGTTTTGCTCCCTGGACACTTTTGTCTTGCTCCCTGGACACTTTTGTTTTTCTCCCTGGACATTTTTGTCTTTCTCCCTGGAAATTTTTGTTTTGCTCCCTGGACATTTTTGTCTTTCTCCCTGGACATTTTTGTTTTGCTCCCTGGACATTTTTGTCTTTCTCCCTGGACATTTTTGTCTTGCTCCCGGGACACTTTTGTTTTGCTCCCGGGACACTTTTGTTTTGCTCCCGGGACACTTTTGTTTTGCTCCCGGGACACTTTTATTTTGCTCCCTATACACTTTTGTTTTGCTCCCTGGACATTTTTGTTTTTCTCCCAGGACACTTTTTTTTTGCTCCTTGGACATTTTTGTTTTGCTCCCGGTACACTTTTGTTTTGCTCCCTGGACAGTTTTGTTTTGCTCCCTTGACATTTTTATTTTGCTCCTTGGAAACTTTTGTCTTGCTCCCTGGACATTTTTTTTTGCTCCCTGGACATTTTTGTTTTGCTCCCGGGACACTTTTGTTTTGCTCCCTGGACACTTTTGTTTTGCTCCCTGGACACTTTTTGTCTTGCTCATCACACCTGTCACCCCGCTGATGCCCTGCTAACACCCTACCTCATATCATCCTCATCTTAATCACACCTGGTGCCTTACTGCTGCCCTGCTAACACCCTACCTCATGTCATCCTCATCTTCATCTTCATTACACCTGGCACCCCACTACCGCCTTGCTAACACCCTACCTCCTATCATCCTCATCACACCCGTCACCCCACTACTGCCTTGCTAACACCTTACCCTGTGTCATCCTCACCCCCTATAACCTACTGTCAGCTTCTAAACACCTGCATTAACAAAGCAGCTTATTCCAATTTTGAGAGGACACGGGTCTCTTACTCACAAATGTGCTGTGGCGGGTAACCTGGTCTGTGCTTGGGGACATATTGAAATATGGATCATTCCATTAACAATAAAGATGCCACCCCGGGGAAATGATTAAAGTGTTACTAAACCCACAACAGTAAAATCAGTCTGTATATGCAGTAAAGCATGCTCGTTATACTCACTGTGGAACCTAAGGGGATAATCCTCTGCATTGTGCAAAAAAGATTGTGTAATCCTCCCTTTCTTCCACTGACTAAAAAAAAAATAACCTGATAGTTACAGAGTATACAGAGTCAGGCTGCTCAGTTTGATGTGTATGATTATTTTCATAATCGATTAGTTGGCCGATTATTGTTTTGATTAGTCGATCAATCGGATAATAGCCTTAAAAAAATAGCATTTAAAAAAAAAATTGGTGCAATTTGTTGTTGGACAGATTACAAAACCCAAATTTGCCACAAAAACACATTACATGCTTTTCTGCAGCTTCTCTGTTGAAGTATATTGAACCAAAAAAAAACAAAAGAGCACCGTTTTGAGTTAAAAAGTCCTTGCCCTTTCCAAATACGCAGCAGCTGAAGAAAAAATGATGGATGTGAACGTGTCCCATAGGAAAACATGTAAATGAACTGTAGTGTCTTTCTGCAAAAAGCACCAAAAACAGAGATGTGAACCCAGGCCTGAGATGTTTAGTATCATAATGAGGTTAAAAAAACAAAAATAAGTGCAAAAAGAGCAAATAATCGCTACTGTAAGGGGTTCATTTTTTACTGTGGGACAGTGAAAGTAATATTTACAGTAGTGATTTGCTTTTTTGTACTATAAAGGGCAAATTTTAGTTTTTTTTTAACCCCATTATGTTACTGGCCAATTAATCAATTATGAAATCGATTAATTTTATAATCGACTAGTTTTCGATTAATTGTTTCGTTGTTTCGGCCCTACTTCCATATGACATCTTCATTCCCTGTCCTATTCTGACAGCGAACTCCTTCAACTAGACTGACTGACTTGTGTTCCAATTATTGTGCTCTACTCTTTTCACCCTCGTAAAAAGTGAATTGTGTGAAACAGACAAAAATATTTTGTCTATTGATCGTACATAAAAGGTTATGGTAAAGTGCATTTTTTCGAAGTGATTTTGCGTCTTAAACATTTTTTAGATCCAGTCTTTTATTTATTATGCCTCTGCTCTGTTGCTTTAAAGACTGTTAAAAACCATGATGAACGTTATTACCCATAGATGTTTGGCTACACATAAAATTGTTCATGCATGCTGATTGCCTGCCGCTAATCAACTAGCATTCAGTACAGAGTGTAGTTGGACAGGTCAGTTAATCAGCCTCAAGAGGATACTAGTTATGAGAAATACAAGAAGACACACACATTACTTTCATGCATCTCCTATGTTTGTGCAATTTTATTTTAACTGTTTTGTGGGGAATTCTGACAATATTACGGTTGTCATAAAAATTGCAGTTTTCAAGCCCATGGTTATCTATGATCAGATTTCAATCCCTATACATGTTAAAAGGAAAATCCACCCAAACACTGATAAGCAGTTAAAACCGAACTCCAGGCATATATAAAATACCATCTAATGCAGATCTATATTCATTAACACATCATTAAATGTATTATTGTATGCAAGCAGCGTATGTCCCTGAATTTGCATTCCATAGTCCCTGTGCTGCAGAGATGAGGCTGAGAGAAGGAGAAGCAAGACAAGGAGCCAATTGGTTGTGCTTCAGTGCTCACATGTCAACATGGGGCAATTTGATTGGAGGAGAGCAGAGAAAAGTCAAGCTGCTTATCCTTCACTGTCCAGTCACAGGCTGGGAGGGGGACAAGACTGTTAAGTGTTACTTAACCACTTAAAGAGTAGACATGTGCAGACTGGAATATTTTGTTTCGTTTTTTCGTTTTCGTCCAGAAAATAAATTTATTTAGTTACTCCCGAAAATCGTTATGATTTATTCTGTTTTCGTCGGGAAAGTTTTCGCCCGAAAACGACGATTTCCGATGACTGTCGAATTAAACGACGGAAATTCGACAAAGCATCGTAAATCGTCGTTCTGGATACAGTGAATATACCTATTCACTGTATTCAGAACGACGATTTTCGATGACTTTGTGAAATTGAACGACAGAAAGTCGACAAAGCATCGATAATCGGCGGATCTGAACGAAAACTAAAATAAAGCATTTTTAATGTCGGATCTTTTGGTTTTCGTTTCTTGCGCTTTCGCTTTCGTTCGTTAAAACGATAACGAAAATACCCGATTTTCGGACTAAAATGCATTCTAATGAAAACGAATGCACATGTCTATTTAAGAGTAGCCTCCGCAGTTATACTTCGGCAGGTTGGCTCTCCTGGGCAGATTGCTGTCATGGTACATTGGCTTCTTTAAGACCACTAGAAGTGCAGCGGCGTGATGCTGGGGCTGATGCGCACGGCCACCCACGATCGTTTCTGAGAGAGACAGAACTGGGATCTGTCAATGTAAACAGACAGATCCCCATTCTGTCAGGGGAGGATAGATAGATTGTTTGTTCCTATTGATCAAGAACAGCGATCTCTCTCCTCCTCCAGTCACAACACTGCCCCCACAGTTAGAAATACCTCTCTAAGGAACACTTAACCCCTTGATTGTCCCCTAGTGTTAACCCCTTCCCTACCAGTGACATTTATACAGTAATCGGTGGCTATTTTTCGCTTTGATCGCTGTATGTGTCACTGGTCCCAAAAAAGTGTCAGTGTCTGATCTGTCAGCCCCAATGTCGCAGTCCTGCTAAAAATCTCTGATCATCGCTATTACTAGTAAAAATAAATAATAATAATAAAAAAGCCATAAATCTATCCCCTATTTTGTAGATGCTATAACCTTTGCACAAACCAATCAATACACGCTTATTGGAATTTTTTTTACCAAAGAATATGTAGAAGAATACATATCGGCCTAAACTGAAGAAGATATTCTGACAGTTGCTGCAGATTTGTCCCCTGCACATCCATGATGCGAATCTCCCATTCTGTAGGTCACATCCCAAAGGTGCTCTATTTGATTGAGATCTGGTAACTGTGGAGGTCATTGGCATACAGTGACCTCATTGTCATGTTCAAGAATCCAGGGGTGAGATGATTTGAGCTTTGTGACATGGTGCATTATCCTGCTGGAAGTAACCATCGGAAAATGGGTACACTGTAGGCATAAAGGGATGGATATGGTCAGCAACAATACTCAGGTAGGCCGTGGCCTTTAAAAGATGCTCAATTGGTACTAAGGGGCCCAAAGTGTGCCAGGAAGATATTCCCCACACCATTACACCACAAGCCTAAAACGTTAATACAAGGCAGGATGGATCCATGCTTTCATGTGGTTTACACCAAATTATGACTCTACCATCTGTCACAGTTAAAATTGAGATTCATCAGATCCGGCAACGTTTTTCCAATATTCTATTTTCTGATTTATGGTGAGTCTGTGCGAAATGTAGCCTCAGTTTCCTGTTCTTAGCGGACAGGACATTCTCCTCTGACATCAACAAGGCATTTTCTTCCACACAATTGCCACTCACTGGATATTTTCTCTTTTTCAAATCATTCTCTGAAAACCCTAGAGATGGTTGTGAGTGAACCTCCCAGTAGATCAACAGTTTTTGAAATACTCATGCCAGGTTCAAAGTCACTTAAATCACCTTTTCCCCCATTCTGATGCTCAGCTTGAACTTCAGAAAGTTGTCTTCACCACATCGAGATCCTACCATGTGATTGCCTGATTAGCAATTTGTGTTATCAAGCAATGAACAGGTCTTCTAATAAAGTTGCAGGTTAGTGTATATATAAGAATAAAGGGCCAGATCCACAGAGCCAGTACGCCGATGTGATACGCCGGCGTACTTTCAAATTACCTGCGTTGTATCATTAGTTTGAATCCTCAAACCATGATACGACGGCTTCGATCCGACAGGCTTACGTCTTTGTATGCCTTTGGATTGTAGGTGCAATATTTCTGTGCCCGCTGGGTGGAGTTTGCATCGTTCTCCGCGTCGGGTATGCAAATGAGCTTTTTACGGCGATCCACGAAGGTATGAGCGGCCATCGCATTCTCTTACGTCGTCGCTAGTCGGCTTTTTCCGGCGTATAGTTAAAGCACGCTATTATCCGGTCTATAATTAGACTTGCCATGTTAAGTATGGCCGTCGTTCCCCGCGTCGAAATTTCAATTTTTTTTTACATTTTTGTGTAAGTTGTCTGTGAATAGGAAGGTACATAATTTACGATAGTAAAAGAAAAAACTGAGTTTCGACGTAATTTCGCGCAATGCACGGCGGGAAATTTTTTAACGGAGCATGCGCAGTTCGATCGCCATGGGGACGCGCTTCATTTAAATGATTCACGCCCCCTACCCTGCCGATTTGAATTCCGCACCAGAAATACACTACGCCGACGTAACTTACGGCGCAAAATCTTCCAGGATTCAACTTAGAGCCAGGTAAGATACGGCGGCGTAGTGTATCTCTGATACACTGCGCCGGGGCAATTGTATGTGGATCTGGCCCAAAGACTCTTTCAGGGGTCTGACTGCAAATTACTATCTTAAACCTCAAACAACTGTGCCACTAATCCATGTATGTATCATATCTGGTCAATCAGTCATTATCACTTTAGCATTTTTATTTGACCAAATATTGAGATGTGATGACCTTTTATGTTATAATGAAATTAAGGGCTTTAGTACACAGGCATTTATTTGCATCAGAATTGCTTTTCTCTTCATGCAAGCCAATAGAAGTTCGAAAGCAGGTCAAAGGGAATTCAAAAGGTTACATACAACACTGAATGAGCTCAGATGGGTCTCCTGAGCATCTCAGAGAGCGCAAAACTGAAATGTAAGCAGAATGCATGCTACATTAGCCTTTATGGTCAGTTTGAACACTTCTTGTAAGTTAAAGTGATCGTTAACAATCACCTTATAAAACAACCCATTAAGCTTAAAATAGAAATGAACTGAGCTCCCCAGTGATTGGCTGTGCAGGGGAACATGTCAGGCTAATGGTGGCCATACACTAGAAGAAAAATCGTTTGAAAATCTGTCATTTGGACAGTTTCTTCGTTATTCGGCCAGTTAATGGACACAAATCAGTCAAGTTTGGAAACTTCTGCCGAACAAATGATAAATTGCAAGGTTAAGGCATTTTTCGTCCTTAACCACTTTAGCCCTGGACCATATTGCTGTCCAAAGACCAGAGCACTTCTTGTGATTCGGCACTGCGTCGCTTTAACTGACAATTGCGCAGTCGTGCAACGTGGCTCCCAAACAAAATTGGCATCCTTTTTTTCCCACAAATAGATTATTTTTTTTTGGTGGTATTTGATCATCTCTGCGGTTTTTATTTTTTGCGCTATAAACAAAAATAGAGCGACTATTTTGAAAAAAATTCAATATTTTTTACTTTTTTCTGTAATAAATATCCCCCAAAAATATATAAAAAAAGTTTTTTTCCTCAGTTTAGGCCGATACGTATTCTTCTACATATTTTTTGTAAAAAAAAAAATCGCAATTAGCATTTATTGATTGGTTTGCGCAAAAATTATAGCATTTACAAAATAGGGGGTAGTTTTATGGCATTTTTATTATTTTAATTTTTTTTACTAGTAATGGCAGCGATCAGCGTTTTTTTCAGTACTGCGACCTTATGGCGGACACTTCGGACACTTTTGACACATTTTTGGGACCATTGGCATTTTTTTAGCGATCAATGCTATAAAAATGCATTGTATTACTCTAAAAATGCCATTGGCAGTGAAGGGGTTAACACTAGGGGTTAAGTGTGTTCCTGGGTGTGTTCTAACTGTATGGGGGGTGGACTCACTAGGGGAAATCACTGATCTTCTGTTCATACATTGTATGAACAGAAAATCAGCGTTTCCCCCGCTGACAGGAACGAGAGCTATGTGTTTACACACATAGCTCCCGGTCCCCGCTCTGTAACGAGCAATCGCGGGTGCCCGACGGCGATCATAACCGCCGGGCACGCGCGGGGGCGAGCGGGGGGCGTGCGCGCGGGCCGCCGGTGGCGTGCACGCGCCCCCTAGTGGCCGTCGAAGTGCCAACGTAGAATGACGGGCTCTCGCCCAGGAGAGCCGACCTGCCGCCGTAGAACGACGGCGGCTGCTCGGCAAGTGGTTAAAAGAAAAATGGTTGCTACTGGGCATGGGTAAAAAACATTTAACCTGGAAGCTAAATATTTGTGTCAAAGATCGGTCATGTCAAAAGGTCACGCCAAATAGTACATACCGCCAACTATATAACCTGCAACATCGTCAATCGTGATATACCTATCTTCTTGTAAAAAACGAGTACAACAGACCAAATATGAAATATTCAAAGTTTATTTCAATGTGTTTTTTTTTTTTTTTTTAGTTAAGATTTATTGTTCGAAAAACGGTCATAACATGATGGCATGATCGTTTGCTCTCATGAACGTGTGTTCGTATTTTGAAGGCGCATTCAAATGATTTTTCATCTAGTGTATATTCAGCATTAGTCTGATCATTGGAGGAGAGCACACTGAGTTCCCAGCATAGCTGGAGAACTGACCACGCTGTGTTCTGCTGCTTAGTGTGGTCAGTTTTTCATATTAAAGCAGAACTAGCATGATCATTTGAGATTTCACACAAAGGAAGCAATACAAAGAGAACATGATACCTTTTCCTACAAGTACATGGTACAGCAGGCACATATCAGAAATATAACATTTTGAGGTAACAAATGTTGTAAGCTTTTGCAATAAATGGAATTAACTTTCAGAATTATGTGTTGAAAAGAATTTCGATTCAAGGTGGGCTTAACTATTGTAAAGCAGTTGTTCTCAACTGTCTAGTGCTGTGACCCCTTGATAAAATTTCCCAAGTTGTGGGGACCCCTAACATTAAAATTATTTTCATTGCTACTTCATTGTTGTAATTTTGCTACTGTTCTGAACCAGCATGCTTCACTAGACACTGTCTAAATTGGTATGCTTGTGATTTAGGAACTTTAGATTGTAAGCTCCTTGAGGACTGGGACTGATGTGAAAGTGCTAAATAAAATTGTCGGTGCCAAAGACATATCTGGAGGGGGAAAAAATATTTATATATATATATATATATATATATATATATATATATATATATATATATATATATATATATATATATCCTAAGATAGATTTAACCTCCCTGGCGGTACGATTCTTTCAGATTTTAGGTGCTGAAAGCGGTACCATTATTTGCAAGGGAATTTGGCGTTTTATACTGTAGGCTTGTAATTCTTAGGAATAACTCACTTAAATCTATCCAAACAAG